>JAOSBN010000177.1:18996098-19019477 GCA_027563595.1 Erythroxylum suave
TACATCTTCAAGAGGAACCGGTGCTTAGCCAAGCATTGCTTCGGGAGAGCTCACAACTGGAAACCTACCAAGAGCATGCATGGCAGGAGTAGTAGATAATGAATACGACAATAGATAAAATGGAAAGAAAATGATGGATGATGGTGAAGTGGAGGAGGAGTCGGGAATGAGTGAACTTCTCTTCTTTTTTTTGTTTTCTTTCGTCTATTCTCTATTTTCTGTTGTGCCAGCTACAACCTAATTCAGTAGGTTTTAAAACAAATGATGCTAGATTGCACAGTGTGTGATTTTTCCAAAAATAATTCAAGTTTTTGAAGGTTCACTGTAGCAACAAATGATGTTCGCCGCGGTGAACTTTTCCCGAAAGGTTTTATTCTTTGTCGGATCCTTCGCTGCGGCAAAACAACTAATCTTCGTCATGGCAAACTTTTCCGGAAAGTTCAACCTGGATTCTTCGTGTTTCACTGTTACAACAGCTCAACTTCGCCGCGGCGAACTTCCTATTGCATTGACTTCACTTCATCCTTCTTTCATTCCATGTCTTCTTTTTGACTTCCTTTTCCTTGAGTATGCTACAATAAAAAATTGTAATTTGCAGTAACAATTGTTCTCAAAAAATTAATTAGTGCATTTGATATTAATTTGTAGCACTTTTCACCTCCAAACTACACAAAATAAAAGCACACACTCAAGAATCAATTTAAGCACAAAAGCTAAAGATAGGAGTCAAAAAATATAGCAAAGGCCATGAAAATGTCACCAATTTATGTTATAAACTTGGGCTCAATCATGAAGTCATCATGGTTCCCTATATGAGGAATTTAGTGTTTTGACATTAGACTAAGTTATCTTTAACCAGATAACAGGTAGTCTTATGTTGGACATTAAATGAATCCTGCAGAGGGATGTGAATGACGTAGATGGGATTTGTACCTCTCTTAAATAAGAGAGATATCATTTGAGCCCCTTGACAAGTATGACTGAAGAAATGCATGGCCATGCTCAAATGAATTGATGAGGAGTCATTAATGTCATTTGTTATAGTTAGTCAACTTGGGAATCAAGAAACTATGATTAATCAAAGATTGACATGTACCATGCATTGTGAGTAATCTTGATATCATGTTGCAAAAGGCTTGAGTTTATAACCATGGCTACAGGTTAAATCGGATTACCGATCCTTATTTGATTTATGTAGCCATAATGTCTTGCTAAAGGCCACTTATGACTTATGGACCTTGAAGTGTGATGAAGCCGATTGCCAACATGAAATGAGCCTATAGGGTCACACACAGAGAGTGATGTGATCTGGGATTATTCTCTTAGGCCAAATTCATTAGACACTGAATAAATATATGTAGATATATTTATTGGGCTAGATTGAATTAAGTTGTCGGGCTTTTATTATATGAGATATAATATGGGCCAAAACTTATTGGGCTTCCATAATCCTAATAGGTTTAACATTATGATATTCTTATTCCTAATTGGATTAGGAATTAGGTTTCCTCTATAAATAGAGAACTATGTCTCATTAGAAGAGAGACGAAAACCCTAGCCACCTAAAAACCTAGCCGTTCGTTCTTTTTCTGAGAGAAATATTGGTACGACATTATAAAGTGTTTTAGAATGTACTAGCGCACATTAGCCACGCCCGGATCGTTCATCCTCGTATGGATATTGGTAAAGGTCATTTCCGTATTATAGCGTCTATAGATCTAAAAAATAAGTACCAATCTATGTCAAGAGATAATTTCATACATGTTGTCAAATTTCAATTATACTTCTCGTTGTATAGTATGGTCCATTCTGTTGCTTGTTGTGAATACCCAGACCATAGGCGATCCAACACAACATTCAATTGTGGGCTTTAAAAATTCCATTTATATTTCTTACTTCGCTTGACAACCTTTCTTGAAGCCAGGTGGGGAATCTTATTGGACTTAGATAATTCAATTACCGATTTGCCCTTATATTGGTTTTTCCTCCTAGATCTCTTGTTTTACTCTATATGGTGATTAACACACATGATCTCATCTTGGTGTTAAGACTTGATGGGTAGCTAGTCCATCAAACTCTTGGTGCCAGTTTAATCATCAATCTCCATAAAACATCTAGAAGTAATGATATCACTATAAACTCTCTATTTGAGTAAATGTTCCCTAATACATGTTTCAATTAAGAATTCCAACATGCAGACGCTGGATTATACTCTGTGAAAATTCATTCCGATCATATCAGGAATTACAATGAAACACATATGAGTTCAATACTCATCAAGATTATGGTCTATAATAAGCAAATGCTAAAATGTACGTTTTAAGATTAAAGTAATGACCTACTTTATTCATTAAAACATACGTGATTCCAGATTCATTTTATAGTGCCATTAGCGATAGTCGACTACTATCATGATATGAAACTCATCATTCCCTTGAAGTAAACTCCTTTACTTATATAGAGATAAATCGTAAAACTACAGTCTAAACCATAATCAAGTGACCAACTTGATTATTCAACTAGGAATCAATTAATTTAGATTCTAATAATATACATGTTTCCCACACTTGGTTCCTTATGACTAGTTACATTGTACTTATACAAATAAAACCAAACTCTTTTTCTTTATTACTAATAAATATTTTCATTACAAACCTGTAACTGGAAGAAGATTAAGTTACATGTAAATATACTTGCTTTCCAGGGCACTATATTTATGTAAGTCTAACATATATAACCATTCTTTAATTAAAAGACACATCCAAAAGTACATGAGACTCTTGTGGTCCGTGTATATCCTACATCTTTCCCCATATATCCTACTTCTTGTGGTTAGTGTATAAAAATTCTCACTTTTGTCACATTCTAAGGCAGTTCCAATTGAAAATTGCCTTAATTTTAGTATGATCTACCTTGATACCATCGGAAGAGATGATGTGCTCGAGGAAAGGAACTTCCCATAGCTAAAAATCAAATTTGCTCAATTCAGGAAATAATTTCTTTTCTCAAAGTCTGTAGCACAATTTTCAAATGCTAAACATGTTATTCTTCATTCTCTGAATAGACCAATATATTAATATTATCTACAAACACCACAATAAATTATTCTAGTAGGGTCGAGACACCTTATTCATCAAATCCACGAAAGCAATTGGTACATAACTCATAGTGGCTATATTGGGTCTTAAATGGAGTCTTTGGAACTTCTACATTTTTTATCCGAAGCTAGTAATAACCTAATTGCAAATCAATCTTAGAGAACACTCCTACACCTTTGAACTGATCAAACAAATCTTCTATTATGGGAAATGGATACTTATTCATTAAAGTTACCTTGTTCAACTATCTATAATCTATAAACATTCGTAAGTTGACATCCTTCTGGATAAAAGGGACTGGCATTCCTTATGTTGACACACAAGGCTGGATAAAACCTTTGTCTAAAAGTTCTTGTAATTAAGTCTTTAACTCTTTTAACTCTGTAGGATCCATTCTATATTGTTCCAAATAAATTTCAATAGATAATTCTACCTCCTTCTCAGGTGGCAACCCGGTAACTCTTTTAGAAACACATCAGGAAACTCATTTACTTCTAATATGTCTTATGAGATCGTTGATCTTGGTTTTTTCATATGTATATATTCTAATTAATAACCTTAATAATCTGCAAGAATACGAGTCATTTGCCTAATACCTAAGGTGTCGATGCCACGAATAGGGATAATCTAATCCTAAAATCTAAAGCAAAAACAATTCGCAATAATTCAAAATGTAACGAAACTCTACTAAAAATTTAATTCAATCATGTAACTCAATAACAAGAATTAATTAGATAAATATTAGCAAGTAGTAGTTGCAACCACTCTCAAGAATTAACCTAAAGAAACTATCAAATTGAGAGGAAGGGAAATTTTTACCTATCTTTAACGCTAACCTAATTGGTTATGAATTTTTGGATTATTGCTCCTAGACGATCCTAAGGTTGATTACTCTCTCTTGAGTTATACCCATTAACCCTAAATTGTATACCCTAAATAGATTGTTAATTGCTCCTAGACGATCCTAAGGTTGATTACTCTCTCTTGAGTTATACCCATTAACCCTAAATTGTATACCCTAATCAGATTATGGAAAATTACAGTCTCTCAATTAACAATCTATCCAAAACCCTAATTAGATCTAAAGTTGTCCAATAAACTATCGGGAACTTATATGAGATCTCTCTCCACACAATTACTTATTTGATTAATTTCTTGTTCTTATTAAATCACCAAACTTTTGTTAGCCCAATTTAATTTTTTTCATTTGATTCACCTTCTCAATCTATCATTGAATTATACAATCACAGAAATCATTCACAATAAATCCAATATACATAAATAATAAGTTTTTATTTAATAAAAGATTAAAAAATCAAAGGTGAGTATAGAATATCTCTCCATTCATAATCCTATCATGAAACTGCTATTCCCAATTCTATACAATAATGAAAATGGAAAATAATAAGAAATACGATTCTAAATGGAGACAGGTGGCAGCGATGCCAGGAAACTCCAAATTCGGGAAGTATGTCGATGTTGACTTCTTCTCCACTTCTCTCTTCCTTCTTCTCTTTCTCAATCTCTCAACAATTCTCTCTAGGGTTTCTTTCCAAAGTGGCCAATGTAAAAGCATTGTCATCTTCTTTGTCTTATTCTTTATATAGCCTTTGTGTTCTAATCAGCCCTAGGGTTTCTTTTTGGGTACAAAAGGTCCTAAAACTCCCTTGAAACTTGACTTTTCTGAGTGTCTGTGGATCTGTCCGACACAGGCCATGACCATGACTCTGTAAGCCACGATCGTTGGCCACATCTGAGCCTTCTATCATGACCATGGCATATGTTGTATCTTGGGCTTCTGTCACGATCGTGGCATAGGCTAACTCCAGTGCTTCTGACATGTTCGTGGCCTATTATGCCGCAATCATGGGCCATTGTTTTGGCCGAGTGTCTTCAAAACTTCGCTATTATTCAATGTTGACCTTAAAACAATAAAAAACACATCAAGGTACCTTAAAGACATAATAGTTAAGCTAAAAGACTTGACTAACCCATAAAACACTTAAACACAATTAATTAACAAACTAACATTAATCATAACCAAAATGTAAACTAAACAATTAAATTAATACTTAAATACATACCAAACTAAGCCTTAAAATAAGTGTCTTCAAAACTTCGCCATTATTCAATGTTGACCCTGAAACACTAACAAACACACCAAGGTACCTTAAAGACGTAAATAATTAAGCTAAAAGACTTGACTAACCCATAAAACACTTAAACACACTTAATTGACAAACTAAAATTAATTCTAACCTAAACGTTGACACAATTCACAAAATGCAACCTAGCAACTATCATTCAATATGAAAAATCACATTCAAAGCAAAACACATAACCTTCTCCACACTTAAATAACACATTGTCCTTAATATGAGAAGGGGACAAATAAACACATAAGGAAAGAAGAAACATAAATTAAAGTTTAAAATAAAAATGAAGACTAAATTTGAAAAGAAAGCAGGTTAGAACATAGCCTCATGGTGATGGAGGCGGGGATGGTGTTGGAGGTGGCAATTGAATGCCTTAAGCCTCGAAATAATGATAGATACAATGTATGTCCCAACTTTAATGTTTTTAAGTTTGGGCCATCTCTTTTATCCTTTTGGAGTTCTCCGTCAGTGTATCTATAATTACCTTGGTGTTTGTAGAGATTGTATCCAATACTTTCTTCCATCCTTCCATCCCTATTCTTTTACTTCTTCCTCTGCCTTGGATTCCTTGCTGATCAAATCCTCTTCTTGTTGTTGTTGAGCACTTGAACTCGCCTCAGTAGTCCTGCCCTTGACTTGTGTCTTCACACTAATATCTCGAAGTTCCATTTTGTCGGATTTCAAGATTTTGGCTCACCATAGATGATGATGGTTCATAAATTTAGGATAGTAGACTATGAGTCCATTGCACTTAACTTTATTGTTATTAGCAATTGTCAAAACCAAGTACCTAACTCCTAAGTTATTAATCCTCTTCTTTCAAGCAGCAATAATGACATTAAAAATTCGGTAGTTGTGCAAACTGGGATGCTATCATCCATACAACACAATATGAGAAGTTCTTTCATCAAACACTTATTGGTTTTTGTTTTGCCAAACATAGTTCGAAAAAGAACTTGGGCATCAACAAGTGTTTGTGACTTTTAATATTATTATTATGGGATTTCTTACGGTCGAAATGTTCTAACTTAATTAGTTTAGTCTAGTAGGGTTGACATGGAAATCATCATACTGATCTACTATGGACGACTCAGGGAAACCAAAAATTTCATACAAAGTTTCATGATCAAGCCCATAAGGTTGTCCCCACATCCTAAACCACAATTCTCTTGGTTTATTAGATTCTTACTGATAGAATTTAAAAGAATTATAAGGTAAGTTCTTCGTAAACTAGGAATTGAAATTAAATGAATTGATTTCAAGATGAAAACACTTTGGAACCATAATTTGTTTGTTGCGAAGAGAATGAAAATGGGTACCTTCCTTATTTAAGAAGATCGGGAAAGGTACTCTGTAATCAGTTGCCTTATTTCTTTTCCCTCGTCCCGAGACATGGATTCACCCCACAAATTAATCGCGCCTTACTATTTGGTTGATGTGTGACATATTGCCTTGCGAGTCGGTAAAAGTTAGAAGAAACTGAAAGTTTGAAATTTAGAGGTTTCAAATTTAGACAGATAAAGTAAAAATGAATGTGGGTGAAAAAATGAATTTATAACTGAATATATAGATGAATGGAGGGTAAAATGGAAAAATTTGATAATGATAGTCACGTGTCCCCAATTTTTTCTACCCTACCACAGGCCACAATCGTGGCTTACACCAATTATTTTTTTTCTTCTTCACTTAGAAGTTACTTCTAAATACTTTACGTCCCTTTCACCTCTCTTTGTGTACTTCATCAATCGCCAAATTAATATTGAAGTTTGATAGGTGTAAATTTCATCATTTTTTAGGGCTTATTTTGTTATGTATTAAATGTTAATTTGATTGTGTAGCATATGCTTAGGTTAAAATTGTGTTATTTTCTATTTTTAAGTGTTTTTATGGCTTAGTATAAGCTTTTGAGCTTAAATATTATGTTTTTGAGGTACCTTGGTGTGTTTGCTAATTTTTCTAGGTCAACATTGAAGAGTAGATAGGTTTTGGAGACATTCAGGCCAAAGCAGCGACCTACGATCATGGCCCAAATGCCATAATCTTGGGTTGACTCCAATACTTTTGTCACAATCGTGGCATAATAGGTGACGATCATGACAAAAGCATTGGAGCTAGCCCAGGATCGCGACAGAAGCCTAAGATACTGCCCATGATCATGGCCTGATTGCCATGATCATTACAGAAGGGTTGGATGTGGCCTACAATGGTAGGATACAGGGCAATGATCCTAGCCTGCGTCGGGCAGATGCATAAATAATTGAAAACTACCAGTTTTAAGGGATTTTATTGACTTTTCGAGCCCAAAAAAACCCTAAGACAGCTCAGAACACAAAAAATATTTAATGAACAAGATAAAGGAGGTTAAGAGCTTTCGTATTACCCACCAATTGAGAAACCCTAACGATAGTGCATCAAGAGATTGAGAAAGAGAAGAAGGAAGAGAGACCTGGAGAAGAAGCCTACATGAAGTACTTCCCAGAATAGGAGGTTTCCCACTGTTGCTACCTCTGTCATCTATTCCAATCATATTTTCTTTTTTTTCAATTTTATTAATGTATATAATTGGGATAGCCATTGATGAATAGGATCATTGAATGTTGAGGAATGTCTGAACTCACCTTCGAGTTGTTTTATTCTTGATTTAATGAAATTTGATTGTTTGTAATTTTATTGGATTAATCGTTATTTAAATTCTGCACTTATATGATTTAGTGATAAACTGAGAGGGTGAATCAAGTGAAAATTATTAAATTGGGCTAATGAGAGTTAGGTATTAATAAAATGAGAATTAAATAAAATTTGTAATTTGTTCGAAAACAAATTTTGCATAGGATTCTCGTTAGTTTTTGGACAACTTCAGATCTAATTAGGCTTTTGGATAGATTGTTAATCAAAAGTGTTGGGCCCCGAATTATTTTTATTTTAGGAAGCAGGATTTGAATAAATTTTGTGGTATTGTTGGATAAATCATATTAAATTGGAATCTAGTTGTCATGTCATGTTTAGGAGGGTTCATTTTATGCATTGATGGGAATTTGAAGCATTAAATCGAAGAATTGAAAATTTAAGTTAGAGTATAGTATGGTGTAAGTTAAATTGAAAAATTAAGAATGCATAAGGGTATTTTGGGTGGATTACTTAAGGTTAGAAGCACTAAGGCATTAAAAGAAGGGTAAGGTGGACTTCTCTCACCCGTTAAAGGTAGAATGGGAAGAGGAAAAGATTGTCTAGTAAATAAGAAGATCTAAATACGAGACTAAAGGAAAGAAGGAGAGAAAAATAAAAAAGGAACTGAGAGAAAGAAGAAGAGAATTTTCGGTGAAGTTGAACTAGGTCACGAGTTTTCTTAGTCTTAAAGAGAGAATTTGAGGTTACTCAAGAAGGGAAAAAGAAAGAGGAAATAAAGAGTTTTCTTTAGAGTCAAGAATCTCACTAGTTGGTAAAGATTCAAGGTAAGTCGATTTCTAATCTCTTGGAGTTTTGAGGGGTTTTGGTTCAAAGAGCTTGGGAAATGTATGGGTTTAAGTATTTTAAGGTCAATTTCATACTTTTGGTTTTATGGGTTTTCACAAAGAAATTTCTATTGAATGAGAACTTGGTTTGTTACAGGCAACCAAGTAGGCCCGATCTAAGACGAAGAGGAAAGACAACAGTGAACCTTCTTGTCAAACGTCTTAGGTGGGTAAAATATTTATGGTTGTTGTGTAATTAGGCAAATTCTTGCCTATATGTGTTTATGTATTTTGCCTGAAAGTGTTATGTTGAAATAATTGTGCATATTTGAAATTGCATGACACTTTGTGATCATGTTATACCTTGAAAAAGGTTATAACAATTGAAATTGAATGAAAAGAAGAAAAAACATGAAATATAAGAAAAAAGGATAAAATGAAAGAAGCATGAGAGTGAAAATTGTGATTGACTAAATTAAGCATGAGAATATGAAAATGCATGGAAATGAATATGTGCTTTTGTTTGGGTGGGAGTGGAATCATTTCATAGTCACGTGCACATCAACCTAAACCATTCTCCTGGCTGCCCGCTTGTGGCCCACGAGATCTAGAAATGGACTCGTTTTATTCACGGAGTAAACTTCGGTTTCTCTGTTTTGTTCACGGAACCCTCGAGCCAATTGTTTGTGCATTTTCATTGTAACATGATAAGTTTGATGAAGTTAAGTATTGTGCTTGATATGTTTCATATGATGATGTATTAAGATTTGAGTTACGAAAGTATTTATGTATATATATATATATATGTTTGATTGTGTGGCTCATTACCAATGGCTATAAGTATTTTAGGCACTGAGCTATGTAGCTCAACCCCCAATTTTCCCTCCTCAGGTGTAAATCGAGAAGAGCAGTGATCCTTGCAAGGCATTCGGACTCCCAGATAGATATAAATCTTTGTATTAAGTTAGTGATTTTGGATAGCTTTATAAGCATACCATCATGAGCATCTTATGTATTTTGTTTTAAGTTAACATGTATATTGGCATGTAACAAACTCTCACTGTGTTAAAAATGGGACAGTGAAATTGAATTCCTTTCTACGTATGATTTTGTTGTTAATTTAAAGATTTAGGAAAATGAATTGTATACGTGCGTAATCATATTTGTGAAATTGCCAAAGGTTGTTAGTCTCAAAGTAGCATATTAGAATTGGAGAGATCGTGTTCTGAATTCAAAGGAAAATATAGAGGAAGAGTATCGTCTGTGATGATGTCACCCATAGACGCAAAGGAAAAACACAAATGAAAGGAATCATCTGTGATGACGTCATATAAAGACGCAAATGAAAGACAGATGCGAGAAACATAGACGCAAGGAACACAAACGACATGTCAGAATGTAGACGACACGTCAGAACATAGACGCAAGAAAGATAGACGCAAGGAAAGAAAGACGATAAAACATGGATGATAGGGGAGTCAAGCCCAGACGATAAAAGTCAAAAGACAGACGATAGAACACAGATGATAGGGGAGTCAAACCCAGACAATAAAAGTTAAAAGACGGATGATAAAACACAGACGAAGGATAGATGATAGACGAAAGAAGGACGATAAAAGAAAGACGATAGAAAGTCAAACATAGATGTTAAATAGAACACAGAAGAAGAAGTAAAGAAGTTTTGCTAACTAATCCGAAGGATGTATACATGTAATTTATGGACTCACCAATACTATTCATTGGCATGTTTGGGCTAGATTGGAGATGCGATAAAAGGGGATCAGTTAGGAATCCCAGTATTGTGAAAAAGGTCGGGTATTCTGAAATGTGATTATGGGGCTCCAAAAATGAGGTCTGACATCTTAGTGTATCAGAGCTTAGGTTTTTTCTAGGCATAGAATGCATAGTAGGAAGAATTGTTTTGTTATGTGATTTATTGTTTGCATTATTAAATTGATTTGATTGCATTATATGACATGCATACATGTAAGAAATAGGATTGAAATAAAATGTGAGCTAATTGTTAGTATTTTATTAAAGTAGTAGAATACCACCTCGTAGAAGGACACGAAGAGTTCTGCAAGAATCCGTCATACTTGACTCTCTACCAATAAAGGAGAGTACCGATGAGTCCCTAGCCCCAAGAAATGCTGAGGCTTTCATAGGGCACAATAATGAGCCCTCTCAGTCCCCAACTTGGGAGTCGTCTGTTCTACAGGAGCAAATGCCTTCATTAGATCTGAGGATGTTCCAGGCCTTCACTCAGACGTTTGTTCAATGGGACAGATGCCACAATCTTCTACTTCGGCCCTAGTCAAGAAGGCGAAACAGTTTGACAAGTTGAGGAAGTATCGAGCAATGGACTTCGATGGAACCACTGACCCAGAGGAAATTGAGAATTGGTTAAGAAATACCAGTAGGATATTGGATCAGATGGAGTGTGAGGATGACGAGAAGGAGGTGTATGCTGCCAGTTTGCTTCAGGGGGATATGTTGCACTTATGGGAAAGTGTGCCAGGGAAGCAGATGAGACCTCTAGTGTTGGCATGGAAGGACTTCTTATCTATTTTTAAGAAGAAGTATCTGTCTGAGGTGTACATTCAACAGAAGCAGAGGGAGTTTCTGAGTTCACCTAGAGGGAGATGACAGTGAGTGAGTATGAGCACTAGTTTACATAATTGTCACGATATACAGCTGAGATGATTATGATTGAGGCAGCTAAATGTCATCAGTTTGAGGCAGGATTGCACCTAGCCATCAAAGAAAAAGTAGTGGTGAACAATTTCTGTGATTTTCAATAGCTGGTTGAAGTGGCACTAAGGGTTGAAAACATTGAGAATATAAAGAGTGCTATGAACAAGAAGAGAAAGGGCAGAGAACAGTTCAAGAGGGGAGGAAATACTCCTATGCCCAAGAGGAGTGCTAGGAGCTTCCCTATGCAGTCTGAGGAGAGGATTAGTGGTGCAAGTAGGTCCAGAAAGATGAAGACTGTCTCACATCAAGCCTCAAAGGCTGGAGGAAGTAGGAGGGGAGATGGGGATAAGCCACCTATTCCCAAATGTGAGCATGTGGAAGAGTTTATAGAGGGGAGTGCTACCGACTGGTAGGAGCTTGTTTCAATTGTGGGCAAAAGGGGCACATGGCAAGAGAATGTCCTCAGAATCCAAGACATGAGAAGAGTCATATGCAAGCTTTAAGGAGAACTGAGACTGGGGGACATAAGATGGCAATAGAAGTGGGCAGTTCTGATGCAACTAAGAGAGTGAATCTTCCAGGGAGACCTAAGGGGCAAGCGCCAGCTAGGGTGTTTGCAATGACACAGGAAGATGCCGAGGCCAGTCCAGAACTTGTGACTGGTACAGTTATATTGTTTGATGCTAATATTGTTGTTTTGATTGATCCGGGGTCTACCCATTCATTTGTGTCATCAAGTAGAACTGCGTGTCGTAGAAATCTAAGCCCGTTGGATACTCCTCTAATGGTGAGTACTCCAATTGGTCAGTATATTATTATTAGTCAAGTTTATAGAGACTGTGAGATAAGTATTGGAGGGGAACAATTAGTGGTGGATTTGATGCCTTTGAAGATGGGAGGATTAGATGTAATTTTGGGTATGGACACCTTGGAGAAATATAATGCCAACTTGGATTGTAGATGAAAGATTGTGGAGTTCGAATTGGAAAATGGTAGAAAGGTGGTGTTTGTAGGAGACAGAAAAGCAAGCCCACCTAGAATTTTTTCGGCTTTGACAGTAGAGAAGATGATAAGAAAAGGGTGTGAAACATATTTGGCTTATGTGGTAGACACGGGGGTAGATAAGAAGAAGTTAGCAGATATACCAATGGTCAAGGAATTCCTGGATGTCTTTCCTAAGGAATTACCTAGACTACCACCACCTAGGGAAATTGAATTTCCCATTGAGCTTCTTCCCGGCATCATGCCAATATCGATTCCGCCTTATAGAATGGCTCCGGTGGAGTTGAAGGAGCTTAAGGAGCAATTGGAAGAATTGTTAGAGAATGGTTACATTAGGCCTAGCTCTTCACCTTAGGGAGTTCTGGTCCTCTTGGTGAAAAAGAAGATGGATTGTTAAGGATGTGTGTGGATTATAAAAAACTCAATCATGTCATGGTTAAGAATAGATATCCGCTCCCTTGCATAGATGATTTGTTTGATCATTTGCAAAGGGGCAAAAGTTTCTCCAAGATAGACTTGAGATCGGGTTATCACTAGTTGAGAATAAAGGAGACAAATGTGTCAAAGACTGCTTTTAGGACATGATATGGCCACTTTGAGTTTTTGGTCATGCCTTTTGGGTTGACGAATGCACCAGCAGCCTTCATGGACTTGTTGAATCGAGTCTTTAAGTCTTTACTAGACTGATGTATCATTGTGTTTATTGATGATATATTGGTTTATTCCAAGGGTGGTAAGGAACATGAGGAGCATTTAAGGATTGCCTTAGAGACATTGAGTAAGAATGGGTTCTATGCCAAATTCGATAAATGCGAATTTTGGCTAAAGGAAGTAGTGTTTCTTAGGCATGTGATTTTGGAGCACGAAGTACATGTAGCTCCGAGGAAGATAAAAGCCGTGGTTAAATGGGAAGCACCTAAGAATGTGGCAGAAGTGAGGAGTTTCTTGGGTTTAGCGGGGTATTAAAGAAGGTTTGTGGAGGGCTTTTCCATGATAGCTGTTCCACTTTCCAAATTGATGAGGAAAAATTGAAAGTTTGTATGGACGGATGAATGTCAAAAGGGTTTTGAGGAGCTTAAGTATAAATTCACGAGTGCACCGATTTTGACCTTGCCTTCAAGTGATGATGGATATATAGTATATAGTGATGCCTCAAGGAAGGGATTGGGCTATGTGTTGATGCAAGGAGATAAGGTGATCGCTTATGCTTCTAGGCAATTAAAGCCTTATGAGATGAGCTATACTACCCATGATTTGGAGTTGGCAGCTATAATTTTTGCATTGAAGATATGGAGATATTATCTTTATGGAGTGACTACTGCGGTATTTACAGATCATAAGAGCCTTAAGTACTTGATGAGTCAAAAGGAGTTGAACTTGAGACAAGGAAGATGGTTAGAGTTATTGAAGGACAATGACTTGATGATAGACTACCATCCAGAGAAAGCTAATGTAGTAGCAGATGCATTAAGTAGAAAATTGACTTTGGTATATGTAGAGACAATGTACGTTCCTTTATTGGAGGAATTAGCCAGACTTAAGATGACATTGAGGCAAGTTGAGCCTGATTGTGTATTGGCTAATTTTAGAGTAAGGCCAATATTGAATGAGAAGATTAAGGAATTGTAGGCACATGATGAGTACTTGAGCAAGCTCAGAGGAAAGATTAAAAATGGTAAAGCTTCTGAAATAGAGGTAAGGAAAGATGGATTGATGGTGGTAGGGAATAGATTATGTATTCCAGGTATGCAAGAACTGAAATATGAAAATTTTGATGAGGTGCACAATGCTCCCTATGCAATGCACCTGGGAAGTACAAGAATTTATAGAGATTTGAAGGAGCAATTCTGGTGGAAAGGAATGAAAAAGGATGTTGCAGAGTATACTAAGAGATGCTTAATATGTCAAAAAGTCAAGGCTGAGCACCAAGCACCCTCAGGCAAGCTTTAGCCTTTGTCTATTCCGGAATGGAAGTGGGAGAAGATTATGATGGATTTCTTGATGGGATTACCGAGAACTAGTAGGAAGCATGATGCAATATGGGTAATAGTCGATAGACTGACTAAGTCAGCACATTTCTTTCCAATTAAGCAAATAGATTCCTTGAATGCTTTGGCTAAGAAATATGTGGTTAAGATAATCAGGCTTCATGAGATTCCAAGTTCGATAGTTTAGGACAGAGATCCCAGATTCACCTCTGGATTTTGGAAGAGCTTATAGGAGGCTTTGGGAACTAAGTTGCACTTTAGTATAGCTTTCCATCCTCAAACTGATGGACAATCGGAGAGGACAATACAAACTCTGGAAGTAATGCTGAGAGCTTGTGTTATGGATTTTAAAGGCTCATAGGATGATCATTTGCCTTTAATTGAATTTGCTTACAATAATTCCTATCATTCGGGAATTCAAATGACACCTTATGAAGCTTTGTATGGTAGGAGGTGCAAAATTCCTATTTATTGGGATGAGGAAGGTGAAAGGAGACTTGAAGGGCCTGATTTGGTGTAAGTCATAGTTGATAAGATTAAATTGGTAAAGCAGAGACTTAAAGCAGCTCAAGATAGAATGAAGAGCTACATGGATGCACATAGAAAAGAGATGGAATTTGAAGTTGGAGACAAGGTGTTTCTTAGAGCTTCTCCATAGAAAGGGGTGTTAAGGTTTGGTAAGAAGGAAAAGATTAGTCCGAGATACATAGGCCCTTATGAAATGATTGAGAAGATTGGGCCTTTAGCCTACAAATTAGCTTTGCCATCGGAATTGTTTAAGATTCACAATGTCTTTCATGTATCGATGTTGAGAAGGTATCGATCCGATCCTTCACACATAGTTCAACCAAATGAAGTTCAATTGAGGGAAGATTTGACCTATGAGGAGCAACCAGTGGAGTTCCTAGATTCGAAGGAAAAAGTTTTGAGAAACAAGGAGGTGAAGTTGGTCAAAGTGTTGTGGAGGAACCATTCAATGGAGGAGTCAACATGGGAGCCATTAGAAGCCATGAAGGAGAAGTATTCACATCTTTTCGATGAATCAGGTAATAATTTCGAGGATGAAATTCTTTTAAGAGGGGGAGAAATGTTGGGCCTCGAATTATTTTTATTTTAGTAAGCAGGATTTGAATAAATTTTGTGGTATTGTTGGATAAACCATATTAAATTAAAGTCTACTTATTATGTCAAGTTTAGGAGGGTTCATTTTATGGATTGATGGAAATTTGAAGTATTAAATGGAAGAATTTAAAAGTTAAGTTAGAGTATAGTATGGTGCAAGTTAAATTGAAAAATTAAGAATGCATAAGGGTATTTTGGATGGATTACTTAAGGTTAGAAGCACTAAGGCATTAAAGGAAGGGTAAGGTGGACTTCTCTCACCCATTAAGGGTAGAATGGGAAAAGGAAAAGATTGTCTAGTAAATAGGAAGATCTAAAAACGAGAATGAAGGAAAGAAGGAGAGAAAAATCAAAAAGGAAGAGAGAGAAAGAAGAAGAGAGGCTTCAGTGAAGTTAGAATGAAGAAGGCTTTGAACTAGGTAATGATTTTTCTTAGCCTTAAAGATAGAATTTGAGGTTACTTAAGAAGGGAAAAAGAAAGAGGAAAGGAAGAGCTTTTTTTAGATCCAAGAATCTCACTAGTTGGTGAAGATTCAAGGTAAGTCGATTTCTAATCTCATGGAGTTTTGAGGGGTTTTGGTTCAAAGAGCTTAGGAAATGTATGGGTTTAAGTATTTTAGGGTCAATTTCATACTTTTGGTTCTATGGGTTTTCAAATTGGAATTTCTATTGAATGAGAACTTGGTTTGTTATAGGAAACCAAGCAAGCCCGATCCAAGGAGAAGAGGAAAGACAACAGTGAACTTGGATTGTCAAACGGATTTGGTGGGTAAAGTATTTATGGTTATTGTGTAATTGGGCAAATTCTTGCCTATGTGTGTGTATGTGTTTTGCATGAAATTGTTATGTTTGAAATTGAAATAATTGTGCATATTTGAAATTGCATGACGCTTTGTGATCATGTTATACTTTAAAAAAGGTTATAACAATTGAAATTGAATGAAAAGAAGAAAAAACATGAAATATAAGAAAAAAGGATAAAATGAAAGAAGCACAAGAGCTCAAATTATGATTGACTAAATTGAGCATGAGAATATGAAAATGCATGGAAATGAATATGTGCTTTTGTTTGGGCGCGAGTGGAATCGTTTTGTAATCACGTGCATGTCGACATAAAGCCTTCTCCCGGCTACCCGCTTGTGGCCCACGAGATCCAGAAATGGACTCATTTTTTTTATAGAGTAAACTTTGGTTTCTCTATTTTGTTCACGGAACCCTCGAGCCAATTGTTTGTGCATTTGCATTGTAACATGATAAGTTTGATGAAGTTGAGTATTGTGCTTGATATGTTTCATGTGATGATGTATTGAGATTTGAGTTACGAATGTATTTATGTACACATATATATATATATATATATATATTTGTTTGATTGTATGGCTCATTGCTAATGGCTATAAGAATTTTAGCCACTGAGTTGTGTAGCTCAACCCCCAATTTTCCCTCCTCAGGTGCAAATCGAGAAGAGTAGTGATCCTTGCAAGGCATTCGGACTCCTAGATTGATATAAATCTTTGTATTAAGTTAGTGATTTTGGATAGCTTTATAAGCATACCATCATGAGCATCTTATATATTTTGTTTTAAGTTAACATGTATATTGGCATGTAACAAACTCTCACTGTGTTAAAAATGGGATAGTGAAATTGAATTCCTTTCTATGTATGATTTTGTTGTTAATTTAAAGATTTGGGAAAATGAATTGTATACGTGCGTAATCATATTTATGGAATTGCCAAAGGTTGCTAGTCTCAGAGTAGCATATTAAAATTGGAGAGATCATGTTTTGAATTTCAAGGAAAATATAGAGGAATGGTATCGTTTGTGATGACGTCACCCATAGATGCAAAGGAAAAATAAAGACGAAAGGAATTGTCTGTGATGACATCATATACAGACGCAAATGAAAGACAAACACGAGGAACATAGATACAAGGAACACAAATGACACATTAGAACATAGAAGACACGTCAGAATATAGACGCAAGAAAGATAGACGCAAGGAATAGTCTGTGTTATGTGCAAGGAAAGACAGATGATAAAACACAGAGGATAGGGGAGTTAGACCCAGAAGATAAAAGTAAAAAGACAGGTGATAAAACACAGACAATAGGGGATTTAAACTCCGACGATAAAAGTCAAAAGATAGACGATAAAACACAGATGAAAGATAGATGATAGACGAATGATAGATGATAAAAGAAAGATAATAGAAAGTCAAACATAGATGTTAAACAGAACACAGAAGAAGAAGTAAAGAAGTTTTGCTAACCGATCCGAAGGATGTATATATGTAATTTATGGACTCACCAACGCTATTCATTGGCATGTTTGGGCTGGATTGGAGATGGGCCAAAAATGGATCAGTTAGGAATCCCAGTATTGTGAAAAAGGTCGAGTATTCCAAAATGCAATTTTGGGGCTCTAGAAACGGGGTCTGACAAAAGGATTATGATTCCCATAATCTAATTAGGACTTATAAATTAGTGTTAATGGATATAACTCGAGAGAGAGTAATCAACTCTAGAATTGTCTAGAACCAGTAATCCAGTAGTTCATAATCAGTTATGTTAGCATTAGAGATAGATAAAATTGCCCTTTCTCTCAATCGGTAGTTCTTTAGGTCAATTCTTGATTGGGTGTTGCAATTGCTATTTAGTTGTTATTTCATAATTGATTCTTGAAATTGAGCACGTGATTGAAATAAATTATTGTCTTAGTTTTATTCATTTTGAATTATTGTGAATTGCGTTGGCCATAGAATTTAAGATTAGATTAACCCTTCTCATGTGATCGACATCTTAAGTACTACGTAAATGACCTATGCATTTGCAAAATATCAAGGTTAAAAAATTAAAACTTTTTAATATTAGAAACTTACAATCAAGTTTTTGGAACCGTTGTCGAGGAGTTGATAATTTCATTTCTATAGTTTAAGGAGTTTATATTGGATCGGGAAAAGAAAACATGCCATATTTGGAGAACTAGTAGATTTCAAAACTTTTGAGAAATCTTAGATGCAGTGAAAGCAATATATCCAAATCATCATGCCAATCAATAAATGATATGATATAAGGATAATAATAAACATAAACAAGATAGTGATATTACCAACTCCTTCACTACAACTTTAATTTCTTGCTCCTTTGCTACATCTTTAATTTCTCGCTGCGCTATCCTCTCCTTCTTCTTGTATCCAAAGCTTTTGCTTTTTAATACTTTTCTTTGTCAATCTATCATCTCCTTGTTGTTGTATCCTCAACCAATTTGATTTACCTCTTGTTCTTGCGGGACAACTAGGTTAACAAAATCCTTTGGTGGGAAAGGAGAAGAAATGTTTAGAGGAGATTTTTCTTAGAAGAAATGAACCAAAAATGAGACTCTCCTCATGTAAAATTTGGCTCACTCATGTATGAAAGGAGAGAGAGAGTCAAACCATGCAAGAACACCTTCTTACACCCTCAATTTGAGTTATGCATGGAATGGAGGAAGAGAATAGCATCCAATGCATCAATTGTTTAATCAATCATAAAGTAGCCAATAAATGAGACTCTTCTCATTTATCTTTAAGAGGGCTATATGAAAAGACTATTAACCTAAATTTGACCTACCAATTTCAGTTTTGGAACATGGAAGAAGGAAGATATTCCATCCAATTCACATCTTTTTTCTTTAATCCAATGAATGCTAATAGGTTATATGCTAACACTGAAAGATAACCATTAAAACATTTAATGGTAAGTTTATAACTCTATTTAATGATGATAAACCATAATAAAGACCATCTTTATTTAGCAATTTAATATCAAATGTGCAGCTGAACAATCAGTCCATTAAAACCAAAATTGTCGATCCTTTCTTTTAAAAAATTGTTTTAATATAATTAATATAATCAATTAAATTGAACTAAAGTCTAGCCGATTTCTAAATGAACATTTTGGCTTTTAATTAACCATTAATTAGTGTAAGCCCAACATTTAATTATGGGCTTCTAAAACCTCCATTTGTATTTCTTAATTAGCTTAATAACCTTCCTTGAAGCCAAATGGGGAATCTTATTGGACTTTGATAATTCAAGCTCCAATAAGCCTAGAATTAATTTAATCTCATTAGAATTAATTCTAGCTTATTAACTAAATGTCGTTCCACTAAAGACAATTAGTTGAACTCTTAAACTCTGAAATATTAAGAGAACACGTATTTTATCTCTAACTGCAAACCCTATTTGGAACCTTATTATAGCCATTTGCACAATAAAAGGTAAAACTACCATTTTGCCCTTATGTATTTTGCCCTTATGTTGGTTTTTTCTTCTAGATCTCCCATTTTACTTTATACGGTGATTAATACATAAGATCTCTTCTTGGTGTTAAGATTTGATGGGTAGCTAGTCCATCAAACTACTAACGCTAGTTTAATCACCAAATCTCCTTAAAACATCTAGAAATGATGATATCACTATGAACTCTTTATTTGAGTGAATGTTTCCTGATACATGTTTTAATTAATAATTCTAACATGCAAATACTAGATTAATACTCTGGCCGAATCCATTCCGAACATATCAAGAGTTATAATGAAACACATAAGAGTTCACCACTCATCAAGATTATGGTTCATGATAAGCGAACGCTTAAGTTGTATCTTTTAAGATTAAGGTAATGACCCATTTTATTCTTGAAAAATACTTGATTCCAAATCCATTTAATAATGCCATTATCGATAGTCAACTACTATCATGATATGAAACTCATCATTCCTTTGAAGTGAACTCCTTTACTTACACGGAGATAAATCGTATCACTACAGTCTAAACCATAATCAAGCAACCAACTTGATTATTCAACTGTAAATCCATTAATTTTGATTCTAATAATATACATGTTTCCCATACATCTCTACGTATATGTATATTACTTATAAAATAATCTTGGTACCTTATGGCTAGATATATAATGCTCATTAAAACCAAACTTTTTTATTTTATTAATAATAAATATTTTGATTACAAAACTATAACTGAAGAAGATTAAGGTACATGTAAATACACTTCCTTTCTAGGGAACTATGTTTACATAACTCCAACAATCTCCCACTTGCCCTCAAGCAAGTTTGACATATCCCTTATTCCCATCCCTACTAAGTGACCCTCAAATCTCTTTTGAGACAGAGTTTTCGTAAATGGATCAGCAAGGTTTTGCTCCGTGGGAATCTTTACCACATCCACCTCTCCACATTGTATTATCTCCTGTATGAGATGATACTTTCGCTCAATATGTTTGGCAACTTTAGGATTATGAGGTTCTTTAGAATTAGCCACCGCTCCACTATTATTAATGGCTTTTCCTGCCTTTGGAACTACCTCCAAATCATTTAGGAACTTTCGAAGCTAGACTGCTTCCTTTGCTACTTCACAAGCAACAACATACTCAGCCTCCATTGTTAGATTAGCAATACAAGATTGCTTGACACTCCTCTAGACTAGGGTTCCACCTCCTATAGTAAATATAGAACTAGAAGTTGATTTCCTTGAATCAACATCTGAATGGAAATCAGAATTTGTATATCCTATCGGAAGAATATTACTTCTAGAGTAAACAAGCATAAAGTTCTTCATCCTACGAAGATATTTAAGTATACACTTAACCGAAGTCAATTGTTCCATTCCTAGATTGGACTGAAATTTGCTTACCAGTCTCACTCCATATCAGATATCCAGTCTAGTGCAAAACATTGCATATATCGAACTTCCAACTGCAGAAGCATATGGAATGTTACACATGTGTTCAACCTCCTCTTGGGTTTTAGGTGCTTGTTCCTTTAAAAGTTTGATTCTATTTCTAGTAGGTGTGAAACCTCTCTTGGAATCTTGCATGGTAAACTTATTGAACATATTCTCAATGTAGGTTAATTGAGACAAGGCTATCTATTTGTTCTTATGATCCCTTATAAGTTTGATCCCTAGAACATAGTTATCCTTTCCCAAATCCTTCATTCAAAACTATTCATTCAGTCATCCCTTAACTGTAGATAACATTCCCGCATCGTTCCTAATTAGCAGAATGTCATCAACATACAAGAATACGAAAGTAATCTTACCTTCTTGTGTTCTTTTATAAACACAAGGCTCATCTAGGCTTTGTATAAACCCATAGATTTTGATAGACTTATAAAACCTAATGTTCCAAGACCTAGATGCTTGCTTAAGTCCATAAATGGACCTTTGAAACTTGCATACCTTATGCTCATTTCCTAGATCAATGAAACCTTTTGGTTGGGCCATATAAATGGTCTCCTCAAGATCCCCATTAGGAAATGTGGCCTTGACATCTATTTGCCATATTTCATAAAAGAAATAGGTTGCTATGGGTAGAAGAATCCTAATGGACTTAAGCATGGCAATCGAAGAAAATGTCTTCTCATAGTCTATAGTCTCTTTTTGAGTATAGCCTTCAGCTATCAATCTAGCTTTAAAGGTCTCTTCCTTTCCATCTAATCCTCTTTTCCTTATTTAGATCCATTTAAACCCTATGGCTTTTATACCTGGTGGTAGATCGCCAAGGACCCAGACTTCATTAGTATACATGGAATCTATTTTCGATTCCATTGCCTTGAGCCATTTTTCTGCACCAACATCATTAATAGCCTGACTACATGTAATAGGATCCATTTCTTCATAGTCTGAGATGGAAATTAAGCCTTATCCTAGACCTAGATATCTACTTGGTTGTCTCACAACCCTCCCATTATGTCTAGGCACAACTTGATGTTCAGGTTGCACTTCTGATTCAACTCTTGAATCCATTTTGACATCTTGTTCTGCTATATCCATATCAACTCTTGGTTTGGATGAAAGAGCTAAGTCCTTTAGTACTACTACACTTCTTCCTTTGTGATTTCTCACAAACTCTTCCTCTAAGATGGTCCCATTTGTTGACACAAATACCTTCCTATCCTAAGGATTGTAAAAATAGTACCCTCGAGTTCTCGTAGGATATCCTACAAACAAACAAACCTGGTTCCATCTGTGTGGATTCAGACTGTAGAACATGGGCTGGGCCACCCCAAGTCCTTAAGTGCCTCAATGAAGGTACTCGGCCAGTCCACAACTCCCTAGGTGCTTTAGGTACCTATTTGGATGGAGCAAAGTTAAGAAGATTTGTTGCTGTTTGTATGGCATATCCCTAGAATGATTCTGGTAGACTAGCATAGGACATCATTGATCTTACCATTTCTAATAGTCCTATTTCTACTCTCAGCTACACCATTTTTTTGAGGTATTCTAAGAGCTGACAAAATTAGAAACAATTCCATTATCAATTAAATATTGCTGGAACTCTCCAAACAAGTACTCACCACCTCGATTCAATCAAAGTTGCTTTAATGGCTTGCCTAGTTGCTTCTCAGCTTCAGCTTTAAGTTCTTGAAACTTTTCAAAGGATTAACTCTTTTTATGCATCAAATACAAATAGCCATGTCTTGAGTAATCATCTATAAAAGTTGTGAAATATTCATAAACTCCTCTAGTGTAACGTCCACTTTTTGGGTCTAATTTTCTTTTTATGAATTAAACCGCTTTGAAATAATTTTCTTTTACTTTCAAAATTCCCTATGGGGATTCTCGGAATAAAATTAATCGAGCAAAAGTGAGATTAGAAGTTTTAGACAAATTTTTGAAGAAGTACGAAAGTGACGGAATTGAGTTTCGGTGGAAATAGGACTCAGAATTGGATCGGGCCCAATTTTGGCCCAATCCAAAACCAAGCCCATTAGGTGTCTTAGGACACTAACCCACTAACACCTAAACTCACTTTCACTCTTCTTCCTCCTCTCATTCCCGTATACACCCTTCACCACCAACCAAAAA
>JAOSBN010000177.1:19019577-19046519 GCA_027563595.1 Erythroxylum suave
CAAACAAACTATCACAAAAGCTTATCAAAAGAACATAAAACACAAATAATTGACATGCACAAAATGCAAGTTATCACTACACTACGTATCAAAATGCCTTGATTGGTACCTTGTTGACAACCCTCAACAATGGAAGTGTCATCTTGACCATAGCACCTGATTTCAACATCAGGTTGGATGATCCCACGTTATCTGAACCTCTGCAAGTTCAGATCCAGATCACTGGAGCAGATCAAGATCCGGCAGCCATCATGGCTACCTTACATCACCGGATGATTTATCGTCTAAAAAATCATGCGATGGACCTCAACTTTCCCAATTCTACTTCGGATGCACTTTACATGGTTGCTGATCGATCTAATGATCAGACTACTATCATTCAGACGCCGAAGCAGTTACCAGATGTGGAGCTTGAAAAGTTTATGCCATCAGAATGGATCACCAACTACCAGAAGGTATTCCACGTGCCTCACCGACACTCTTTTCACACAACAACTCCACCGATTTCGCAGACTTTTAGAGGTGGAAGTGTCAGATCCATCTATACTCAGCCCAACTCAGAAGATACAGCCCAATCTTCCACATATGGAGCCCGATATATATTATCTAGGACAATTATGATGATTCAACTGATCCTGCCTGTATCTTCACATATGAAAGGTAAAGATGGTCCTCCTGTTCATTCTTTTAAATCTAATGGAGACCCACTCTACACAAGCCATCATCGTGGACATTTCATATGAGATCCTAACCCATCCATGTGTGAGCCCAACTATGAAGTCTGTCTCGACCCAGATACAGACAATGATGATGATGATGACTATTATTAAAGGAGAAGGAAGAATAAAAAACCCAAACCTCGGTGCAGACCTTCTCACTACTATCATCCACATCAGGATGATTCAGATCCATCCTCTGGAGTATGCATGAGCACAGATCACCTACTGAATGGTAACTATGAAGCCAGCTCTTGGTCTGGCTTGCATCAATCTCCTCTACTAAAAGAGGGGAATTATCCTCATTACAATCTCATCTACTGAAGGGTGAGAATCTTGCAGATCCAAAAGTTGGACAGATCAGATCTCATAGTTTTTCAACAGTTATAGGTTGTCTTGACCAGATCCACAAATCTCGACTTAGATCTTTACGTGAGATGCTGAAAGAATCATGTTAACAAAAGTTACCTATTCCTCCTTTGACTCCTACTCCTATACCCTGTATGATGGTAAGGCCATATGAGGATGACTTTTCTCAATTATCTAGGAGTACTGATGAATCACAGAAGGTTATCTTTAACCTGTATATCCGAGCATCAGGAATCACTTCATAAGGTACCCTCGTATCAACTCCTTCTGATGAAGTGTTAAATTGGAAGGCATCAAATGTTGTAACACATAACAAAGTTCTGAAAAGGATTGATTCAAAGCTGGATGGAATCAGTTAGCAAAACATTGCTACACAACATAAAGTCAATTCAGTTACTACACAAATTCAACAGATGTATCAAGCCTACAAACAACATATCCAGAATCTTGATACTGAACTTCGTTAATACATCTCTACCCATTACATGGGGCCTGAATTTTACTTTAAAGTAAAAGAGATACAAAGGATACAAGGAATTGTCAAGCAGATTGAAGTTGATATGCACTCTGCTCAAACAAGGACCGTATATGATTCGACTTCCACAGTCTTTCCAAATATGTATCCAATGCATTTATCTTCTCAATATCAGAAGTATCCTGAAGAAGCTGACTATTCAAAGGTATTCAAGTTTAGTTATCCTTTGATTAGACAGTATGTTCATTCACAGGCAACTGAAGCAAAGTTGACAAGAAAATCGAAATCCAAACCTAAACTTGAGAAGAGTCTTGAACCAACTGGTTCAGTCTTTGCTGAATATCAGTGGATAAAACATGGAGGAGTTCGTATCCACTCTCCAAATGAGCCAAGCTCTCCACAATGATAGTCTCAGCCTTCTAGCTCTACTAGGAAGGATAAAGCTCCCATGCCAGAGTTTATTGCAACTTTTGAGACACATACTACAGTAGAGTCTAGTTCTACATCCGATCAATTAGATCAATATTCAGATGCTTACTCTGGAGCTTCTGAAGCATCTATCACATCGTTAGACATTTCTGAACTTTGCACAAATGAAAAGGCCCAAACCTCGATACAGACCTTCTCACTACTATCATCCACATCAGGATGATCTTAGTCCATCCTCTGGAGTATGCGTGAGGACAGATCACCTACTGAAGGGTGACTTCGAAGCCAGTTCTTGGTCTAGCTTGCATCAATTTCCTCTACTAAAGGAGGGAAGATTATCCTAATTACAATCTCATCTACTGAATGGTGAGAATCTTCCAGATCCAGAAGTTGGACAGATCAGATCTTATAGTTCTTCAACAATCACAGATCGTCTTGACTAGATCCACAGATCCCGACCTAGATCTTTACATGAGATGCTAAAAGAATCATGTCAGCCAAAGTTAACTATTCCTGCTTTGACTCCTTGAACTATTGCTTGTCCTCAAGAAAAACAAAAGAAAATTAATTAATAAATCCACAAACAAGATATTGATTCCACTTTTGTAGGTGCACGGTGGCATTTAGCATATGCCACAAGCCTTTAAACCACTATGTGTCCATACTGGAGGAGTTAAAGTCTTCGGAGGGTTTACTTAAAATGAACGATACCCACAAACATTTGCTTTCCATCATTCCACACCTAATCATCATCATAGTTCAATCCAATAAGTTGAAAGCATTATAGTTAAAAATTGAAACATAGACATAAGGCCATATAATACTTCATAAATTAGATCACAAACAGAGCAACAATAAGACATTATAATGCTTCAACTAATCAAAATCACATGCCATGAATGAAGTCTCTCAGAAAGCATTCACTTCCACATAAGTGTTTAAGGATGACTCTCAATCATCTTCTAATTCATGTCTCTTACCATAAGCTTGCATCTTATCTACTTCTCCACTACTCCCATCCATGACATGTCCATGAATCAAAAAAGTCTTTATTCCTTTAGTTGTAATGGGGCCAAAAGGTAAAGTAAGCTAAGAAAGAAATGATAGGAATTCAAACTTTCAACAGTTAATAGAGCACAACTATAGATATTACAATCATCATTGGCAGATTTTTGTTGAAAAATTACCCAATAACCATAATACTTAGAAAACTCCACCAATATTATCAAAATTTTCCATCAAAAACTCCACCAATATTATCAAAATTTTCCATCATTCTTTTACCTTGGGATTTGAAGTGAACATGCCCAATTTTCAGAAACACCAGTTAGATGCCAAAATTTTATTTTATTTTCTTTTTTTTCCACTTTCCCACTTTTTTTTTCAGCATGTTCCTTCAATTTCAGTAGAAAACACCCCCACACTTCTTCCTTTATATACCTATTAATAAGACTATTGAATGCACATCATTTAAAGCTCTACTAGCCATTGAACAAGGGTAAATTGGTTTTTTCTTGGTTCAAGGTTCTTTGGAATAGGTTTACAAAGAAAAAGCTCAAATACAATCAATAGGCATAAAGGGTTCACTAGGGGATTGATATATAAAAAGGGTTAACTATTTGGCTCAACCTCAATCCTAATGCCTTTTATCACTTTCATGAACATACTATAGTATGATTATGTAACCTCGACAAGATGCAATGCAAGTTCTAGAAGTAAAAATACATAGAAGAGAAAATTATGTCACTCACAAGACAAATAGGATTGGGTGCAATCCTTTAGGCTCAAAATAGCTCACTTGGTGATGTTTTCTCATTCAATAACATGATCATTCAATCAATTTAACATTATAACATCCAATTATGACAAGGTGTGTAATCAATTTAATCATATTATGCATTTTAGATAAGATCAATCTTGCCTAAAATACAATTAACTCACTAAATTGGATTATAAAGACAATTACAATGTGAAAGATGTATAGGTATGCAAACATGCAGAAAAAAAATGCAAAATTAATAAATGCAAAACTAAACAAAAAAAAGGTAAATTTTTTTCTTTCTTAAAAAAAATTATAAGATGATTCAATGCAAAATAATTCAAAATAATGCATGAAAAATCATCAATTTGTCCTACCCCTACACTTGGAATCAACATTGTCCTCAATGTTGGGTAGGATAAAAAAAAGAATAATGCGAAGAACAGAATAAGGAGTAAGGGTAAGGGAACCCCCTGAAATGACTGATTGCATTATCGAGAAATCGAATTCTGCACAAGTTCCTTTATGTGTGGATTGAGTCTCCTCTAATTTTCCACATTAGGTTTGTGATTTTCCTCCATTAAAATCCTGTGAACACAAATAGAAGGGCTAATTCCCTTTATGTATGCAATATTCCATGCAATAGTCGATTTATGTTCGCATAAAACCCTTAATAACTTCTCTTTTTGAGAGTAATCCAAAGAAGAAGAAATAATAATCGGATATGTATTTGATTCTCCTAAGAATGCATATCTTAAATAAATTGGAAGTAGTTTTAGTTCAAGTTTCAGTGGGATTAATATGGAAGGTAACAATTTAGGTTTTGGAGGGCCCAATTCTTCAATTTGAGATCTATACCTAAAACCATTACATTGTAATTTATATGCATAGTCCACTAACTCATCATCCAATTCATTCTCATCTGTTCCTAAAGCTCGACATATCTCTAAAGCATCATCATATATCAATTTAGGAGTAGATTCAAGTGTCAGAGAACCAATCACATTTATCCTATAGGTGACTTCATCGAAAGAGGGTCCTTTTAAAGCTTTGAAAATTTTAAACACCTCTTTCTCAACACCAATTCTCAAGGTGAGCTTACCATTCGAGTCATCAATCAATGCTCCACTAGTGGCTAAGAATGGTCTTCCTAATATTATAGGAACCTGCATATCGAAATCCATCTCAAGCATAACAAGGTCAGCTAGAATTATAAGCTTACCAACTTTCACCAATAAGTCCTCAACTATACCAATAGGTTATTGAGTTGACCTATCGGTAAGTTGCAATGAGGTTGTAGTTGGTTTAAGTGCACCAATTCCAAGCTTGTTATACAGAGACAAAGGAATAAGATTAATACTTGCCCCTAAGTCACAGAAGCATTGAAAAACATTAGAAGCACCAAAATTACAATGAATACTGAAACTCCCTGGATCCTTTAACTTAGGAGGTAGTTTATTTTGTAAAATAGAACTACACTCCTTAGTTAAGGCTACCGTTGCAAAATTGTCTAGCTTCTTTTTGTTGGAGATGATTTCCTTCAAGAACTTGGTGTAAGCAGGCATCCCAACCAATGCTTTAGCAAAAGGGATATTGATATGGATCTTCTTAAAAAGGTCTAGGAATTTCTGAAATTTGGAATTATCATGCTTCTTCCTTACCCTTTGGGGGTATGGTATGGGTGGCACAAAGGAAAATTCTGAACTTGGTGAGGACTCTTTCTTTGTTTCGGTTTCCTTATGCCCTTCTTCTTTATCCAAATTCACACATTTAGTATCCTTGGTTTCATTTATCCTATCTTCCTTCTCCTTAGGAACCACACCTTCTACCACCTTACCACTCCTCAAACGAATTGCCATACAATCTTGTTTTGGATTCACTTGAGTATTGCTAGGTAGCTTTCCCTTACCTCTTTCACTCATCTTTTTTGCCACTTGACTGATTTGCACCTCCAAATTTCTGATGGCAGCTTGGTTAGACTGGATGTTCTGCTCCATTCTGTTCATGGCTTGAGAGCTAGTTTGAGCATTTTGATCCATCTTGCTCATAAGTTGGGCAAACAATCTTCAAGCCTATCCACTTTTCTCTTTGAAAGGGAAGGAAACTGTTGTTCTTCCAGAGAATGAAGGAGTTGAATACTGCGATTTTTGTGGCACTTGGAACTCAGGTGGTATCATTAGTTGTGTAGTCGCTTGATTTTTCCATGAAAAAATAAGATGAAATTTCTAAACTTCATTGTAGGTGTTTGAGAAAGGATCAAATCTTTGACCTTGGCTACCAACATAATTCACCTCTTCCTCAGGCATTGATGCTACAATGTTCATACAACTAGCCACCGTATGACCAAATCTACCATAAAGAGTGCAAGGATCCCTACTAGACTTGTTGTCATTCATCAACATATTTAACTTCTTATTTATCTCAACAACTTGATAAGCCATGTCCGATCTTGATCCCACTTCGTTAAGAGTAGCAGCCTTGCTCCTTGTTACCTTACAATGTGAATTCTCCGCAACTTTCTTAAAGATATTCCACAACTCTTGCAAACTCAGGTCGCTAATATTCCCACCAGCATTTAAGTCCACTAAAGTTTGATTATGACGAGTGAGACCATAGTAGAAAAACTGAGTCAAAGAATAAATGTCAAATCCATGTTGAGGACACTGGTTGAGGAGATCATTAAACCGTTCCCATGCTTCATGAAATTTTTCTCCTTCCTTCTACGAGAACCAGTGTATCATCTTCCTTAGTTCAAGAGTTTTATGGGCTAGGTACCACTTCATCATGAAAGTCTCCATCACCTTATCCCAAGTATCATTGAAGTCTACTTCTAAAGTTAACAACCAATTTCTTGCTAATCCCTTTATGCAATAGGGAAAACACCTTAGCCTCAACTCATCTTCAGACAATCCATACAATGGAAGAGTTTGGACTGTCGCATAAAAGTCTCTCATAAAAGCTAGGGTATCTTCACTCGACATTCCATAAATTTGTGGCAACATCGATAGATGAATCTGCTTCAACTCATAATTCCTTGCTACCGCAGTCAATTGTATGCAAGAAGGGTTTCCAGCAATAAATGGAATCTGATAATCTCTAATTCTTCTTACCGCTGGATTAACAACCACCGGTTCAGCTTGGTTGCCTCCATTGAATTATTCATTCCCCATTTCTTGCTCTTCTTCCAGAATTGGATCTTGATTATTATTTTCCATTGCTCTTCTTCTTTGGGCGTTGTTCCTTCTACAAGTACGTTCAATCTCAAGATTCAATTCAATTAACTGATCGTTATTCAAGTTTCTTGAACGTCTTAAATGCATGCAACTCCTGAGATAGAATAAAGAGAAAAGAGTTTAAGAGTGTCTAATGGACGACAACTTAAGGTAATAAAAAAATAACTAGAATTAATAACAGCAAATATAAATTAGTCCCTGGCAACAACGCCAAATACTTGGTCGACAAAGTCTGCAAGTGCACAGAGTCATTCCTAGTACTTACACATCAAGTATTCCAAGGTCATATCCCACGAGGACTATAATACTCACCAGTAAATTAATCCTAATTACTTAAACAAAAATGACAAGAAAATTAAAAGTTGATTGGATTTGAGTGAACAATCAATTATAAATACTATGAATAAACAAACAAGGAAAATTTCGATGTTAAGATTTAGGGCTTCGGGATTCACCAATTTAAGGAATTGATCAGTAAATTATGGAATTGATTGAATGACAAGTTATAATAACAGCTGCACAAATTCACTTATATTCTGTCTCAAGACATACAAGAATACCCAACTAGTTAATTACCTTTTCTCAATGTGAAACCTAACTAGTCAAATTCATTAAGAACAAGCAACCCTAAGTTATCACACTAGTTTAGGATATCTCTATCTCTAAATCTAATGTGTTTATCTTCCTAATGCACAAATCACACTTCACCTCTCAGTCCATCACATGATTCCTAAGATTGCATCTATGGTGATCAAGTATAGAAACAACAATGAAGCTCAAGAAAGATAAATATAACTCAAGAACCTTCATTCAACACCAATCAATCCACAAAATAGGCTACATCCCTAACCCTAAATGGGGTTTAGTTTCAACACATGATAACAGAATCTGAACAAATGGAAATAGGCAACATTAACAGTGTAGAGAGAGAAAGTTAAAAGAACATAAAAACAAGCCTGCTTCTCTCACCCTCTTCCTCTTCATTCCTCTATTTTCGTGCCTCCACTGTTTCTCCTTGCTTTCAGTGCCATATCCCTTCTTTAGGTCTTTAAAATGAATATATATAGTGTCTTGGGTTCAAAGAAAACTAATCTTTGCTAAACAGGGGAATAAAAATCGTGTCTACGTCGTCAATGTCCATTAGGTGGACACTTACGGGTCTTTGGAGCATTTTGGAAAGTAAGTGTCCATTAAGTGGATACTTACGGGTCTCTGGAGCATTTTGGACAGTAAGTGTCCGTTAAGCAGACACTTATGGGTCTGTTAACCATCTTTCTCCGCTAATATCCGTTTGAAGGGACTTTATGTTCGTTAGGTGGATATACACTGACCATCTTCAGAAACGTGCCCTTTTGACCCTTCAGAAAGTTAGATCTCTCTTTAGGGTCTTCATGAAGGTTGTAGAGCTCGGAGTCCTCTTCGAAATTGTGCTTGAAGGAATCTAATCTGACATCTTCAATGAAAGTTATGTGATTTTCCCCAAAAACTCTCCAATTGTACCTATTAAGTAATAAAGTTAAAACGTGAGAACTAACCAATTAAAGTGCATAATTAACATGAAGATAAGTCAAATTAGCTCCAATTCATCCCAAAATCATATATAAAGAATTTGACTTATCACTCCTACTCCTATAACCTGTATGCTGGTAAGGTCATATAAGGATGACTTTCCTCAATTATCTAGGAGTACTGATGAATCATAGAAGGTTATCTTTAACTTGTATATCCGAGCATCATGAATCACTTCACAAGGTACCCTCTTATTAACTCCTTCTAATGAATTGTTAAATTGGTAGACATCAAATGTTGTAGCATAGAACAAAGTTCTGAAAAGGATTGATTCAAAGCTGGATGGAATCAGTCAGCAAAACATTGCTCGTAATATAAAGTCGATTAAGTTACTACACAAATTCAACAGATGTATCAAGCTTACAAACAGTAGATCCAGAATCTTGATGCTGAACTTCATCAATATATCTCTGCCTATTACATGGGGTTTGAATTTGACTTTAAAGTAAAAGAGATACAAAGGATACAAGGAATTGTCAAACAGATTGAAGCTGATATACACTCTTTTTAAACAAGGACCGTATATGGTTTGACTTCCACAGTCTTTCCAAATAAGTATCCAATGCATTCATCTTCTTAATATCAGAAGTACCCTGAAGAAGCTGACTATTCAAAGGTATTCAAGTTTAGTTATCCTTTGATTAGACAGTATGTTCATTCACAGGAAACTGAAGCAAAGTCGACAAGAAAATTGAAATCCAAACGTAAGCCTGAGAAGAGTCCTGAACCATTTGGTTCAGTCTTTCCTGAATATCAGTATAGAAAACATAGAGGAGTTCGTATTCACTCTCCACATGAGCCAAGCTCTCTACAACGATAGTCTCAGCCTTCTACGTCTACTGGGAAGGATAAAGCTCCCATGCTAGAGTTCATTGCAACTCTTGAGACACAGACTGTAGTAGAGTCTAGTTCTACATCCGATCAATCAGACCAACATTCAGACGCTTACTCTGGAACTTCCGAAGCATCTATCACATCGTTAGACATTTCTGAACCTTCCATGAATCTGAACTTTCTCAAGTTCTTATGACGATGCTTGAGTTTATTGAAGAACAACCTAAAACAAGTGAAGTAGAGTTAATAGGTACTGAACAGTTCAGACCTAGATCTACAACAGTGATACAAGCTGATCCAGCTGCATAGGATACCCAGACAACCAAGCCTTCATCTGGTTCATGGTTTACATTTGATGATCTTCCACCTAAAAAATGGAGAGATCGATTGCACGAGTTTAGTGCATGGATTGATTTGCAAATGACTCGACCTAATCATCCTTTACAAGATATCTTGTCTGAGTTCACTTCTCATTTCACTGGTACTTTGCGTGAATGATGGCAAAGTGTTAATGATTATCAACGTCTTTAGTACATACGAGTCACAACAGCCGGAGCTCTCCTTGGTATCATTGACAAGGAATTCATTGGTGACTTCTAACTGATTGATAAGTAGATCCGTAAAAAATATTTCTTTATGAAATGTTGTTCTCTAGATAAGCGAGATATCTAGAGACATTATAAGCGCATGACAGACAGATACTAACTTCTGAATAGATGGAACGATGTTAACCTTCGTTATACTTTTATTTCATCCCTTCCAAATGAATTACAACCAGAGTTAAAAAGGACACTAGTTTCTCTACAACGTGATATGGCAAATATATCTTTTGGAGAAATCTATCAGCTTGCATTATCGTCTCTTGATAAGCTATGTGATCAACATGCCTTATTCAAGAATATCATGAAAGGTGGTCTAGTTCTGAAACAGGCTTGCAAGATGCCTTATCTCCAGATCAAATGCCAAGATAAAAAGACTTGTGATTGTCATAGCAAGAAGAAAGCTCATCTTCGTCAAGTCTACTTTCAGAGAAAGTCTCGCAGATCTCATGATGATCATAAACCTCAACACAAGGTCTACCATGGAAAGAATTCCAAATCCCAAAGGTTTATGAGATTCTTCAAGAAGTCCTCACATCGACAGAAAGCCACTAGATGCTTTCTCTATGGACAACAAGGTCACTTCGCTCGAGAATGTCCTCACAAATCTAAGAAAGACATCAAGTTGTTAGAACACATAGAGAAACTTCTACCCATACTGAGTCCAACAACTTTGAAGATCTTATTGAGGAACAATCTCAGGAAGACGAGGATGCAAAGTTTGCTATTTCTATTTCTATAGAATCTGACTCTGACTATTCTGAGACATAGTTAGAGGCCTCTATCTATATGATACAGCAGACATGTAAGAAGTTATATCATATACTAGTGCTAAAGCCTTATGTTCAGATCTATGTGTTTTAACAAGACAAATATGATTGACCCATTAGAGCTATTGGGTCTGTGGATACTGGATCCAGTCGTACGATCATGAAGCCCAACATTTTGCCTTCTGACTCATGGACTTCCCATGATGAATACTTCACAGTAGCTGATGACAATTCTTTTAAGATAAGGCTTATATCTAAGAAAAGAGTCGGTCTTAGATTCTTTCCTCAGTGTACAGTATGGACTAAAGTCCTTGGAAGCAATCTACCAGGCCCAGACATTCTAATTGGTATGGATGTATACAGTAAAGCCCAATCTTTATAGATCCTACCCATAGGCCTCAGGTATCGAAACCTATTCAGTCCATACACTGCTCTTACTAACGTGTTTGAACTTAGCTCAGTTCCTACACAGTACACTGCAATCAGAGATAAACTATTGGAATATTGTCCAAAATCTCATGCACAGTTGACTTATCCATATCCTCTGTGGAAAAATGCTGACTTTTTCATAAGTCTACCTTTTAAGAAGAATGAGGATATCAATCCCACAAAAGCAACTCATCTAAGGATGAACCCCGAAGATTTGAAGCTAGCACAAGATGAGTGTGCTATGCTTCTGAAGTAAGGATTAATTGAGCCAACAAAGTTAGATTGGGCATGTCAAGCGTTCTATGTCAACAAACGTTTAGAGCAAAGACGTTGAAAGAAAAGATTAGTCATTGACTACAAGCCTCTGAATGCATTCCTATATGGTGATAAGTTTCCTTTGCCTAACATCAGTACACAAGTACTATTCCTCAAGGAAGCAGTTATCTTTTCCAAGTTCGATCTTAAAGCAGGTTTTTACCAATTAGGTATTTACCCTGAAGAACGTTACAAGACAACATTTTGCATGCCTAATGCACAGTATCAGTGGACTGTTATGCCATTTGGACTTGAAGTCGCTCCATCACTGTTTCAAGGATCCATTACAAAGATCTATTAGCCTATCCTCAACAGTGCACTGATTTACATCGATGACATTTTACTGTTCTCAATGACCCATGAGGAACAATAGGCCCTGTTATCCAAATTCTTGGATTTTACTCAACAGTATGGGATTATGCTTTCGGCCTTGAAAAGCACTATTGGCATTTCAGATATTGAATTTCTGGGTATGTAATTCAAAGATGAATTCTACCAGCTCGGTCCACATATTGCAAGAGAACTATTGTAATTTCTTGATGAACATCTCACGGTAAAATAGGTACAACAATTCCTCGGGATTGTTAATTATATCAGAGACTTCATCCCACACGTGGCAGCTTACACTTCATGCTTATCCAAACTTTTGAAAAAGAATCCACTGTCCTGGACTTTGAAACAAACCAAAGTTGTCAAGCATCTAAAGCAAATATGTCAGAATCCTCTATCTTTATAGATTCTTAACAATCGACAACCCAGTCCACCTAACACTGCTACCTTGCTAACACAACATCCACCATGGCCACCAGATCTTTTTTACCCATGGTTTGTGCATAATCTTTGTCTATATAAGTGTGTCTTCTAGCCTAGATTTCTCATCCTCTTAACTAACATTTCTTTCTATTAGCTATGGCTAGCTCTTCTCTCTTTGTGTTTACAAAGAATCCTTCCCTTCTCTTCTTAGAAGACCTACCAATATTTTTTCAAGTTTCTTCTCTTTGTCGTGTAAGTTTGTTCTATTACTTACATCGTACTCTTTTTAAGTGTGGTCTTTTTGGTAGTCCTATTATGTTCAATCTTAAGGCACCATACCACCATGTGATGACCTTATCTGATCCCTTCACAGAAAACACATTATGGTATCTATGGGCATTATTTTCTCTTTATGCCTGTGCTATTTATTTTTCTCCTCTAGAGCTTTATCAGAATCTCTGTGATCTCAATAATGGAAGTTCCTTATTATGGACGTTCCTTGAATGGTTTCAACCTTTGGATTTAAGGAAGCGACAATGTGCTAATATAATCTCCCAGCATCGTCTTCAAGCATCTTCTAAAAGACGACAATCTGCTAGAAACTTCTCTATTATCCATCGTCCATATCGTGAACTCTCTATTGGTGAACTCTACACTGAGCCACATGTTAAATATTATCATACATCTTTGTATTGGCCCAGACGTCAAAATAGTGTGTTATTAGCTCTTCGAGATTTTCTCAAAGTGATTAATCATTAGACTGACACACTAGTACTTACTACCTCACTTGGACCATACCCTGGAGAATTCATACCTGGTGAACCTAGAGCACCAGAAGTTGATATGCCTGGTCCCAGTAGTCCTCAATATGACATAGAGGAAACAATCTCTGACATTGTAGGTCCTTCTTAACCAGACTACTCTGTTTTTCAGGATGTACAAAATCCTGATGACGTTACCTATGGTCCTAATGAATCTGAGTTATACAAGTTCCTACAATAACTTCCTCAATGTGAGCAGAGTAAACGACAAAAGACTTCTCATGACAGGTTAAGTGATCTAGGCTCTCCATCCAATCTTCAATCGTGGCACGAACCCATTCATGACAAGTAAGATGGATGCCTTGTATCCTCCTCCCATTAGAGACACACCTTTTGAGGAGCTTGTGAAAGCAAAAGTTGATATTAAAGATTTCTTTGTGGTCCCCATAACCACTGTTCCAAGATTCCTTTTTTGTCGTGAAACTATTTGCTTTAAGACTTTTGTACAAAGTTGGTTACTTTTCACTGTGTACTTTAGAAAAAGTAGATTCCTTACTGTTTACTTTTGACAAATTCGTTTGCTTTTGTTAAAGTAAGAATGATTAGATTTGTAGGTGCTTTTACATTTGTAGCCTTGGCTTTGCCTATATAAGCAAGCCTCTTCTTCAGTTGTAACCAAGTTTTAGGATGGTTTGATGAGAGAATGGTGTAATTGAAAGTTTGATTAATGAAGTTTGCTTGTGTTTAGTTTTCTCTCTCTTCCCTGAAAACTCTAGTCTTATAGTGTTGTTCTTGGCTTGGTATAGAACAAGTATGCTCTACACTCGCCTCTTCTAAGGATCTTGTGTATCAGAACGTCTATACGACAGTCTAAGACTGTTCTCTACCAAACAATTCCGCTGTATGAGATTAGAACTAACGGGGAAAGCAGGTAGTTACTGAGGGAGTAAGGTTCCTAAGAGGAAGGATGAGAGTTGAGCCTGTGAAGCCAAGGGGGCATGTGAGGGCGTGTTGTCTCATCTATCATACCTGGAACTTACAATACCAGTAGCTTGCAGTTCGCCTTTGGAAGCTCATAGTCTCCAGAAAGGTGTTGTTTAAGGGATGGTGTCATATGTCGAGGACATATAGTCGTATTTTGGAAGTACGTATCCCCTGATTCTTTGTATCTCTGCCTTTGTCCACAAGAGTTGGTGTTTTTGTGGAAGAGGTATGTCCCCTAATCATCCATTGTTTAGCTACTTTTCCATCTATCCCAACCAAAGAGAGAGAGACTTTTATCATTGCCATGGGTATGACTATTCAGACCATTCGGAAAGAAAGGAATGCTAGACGGTTCCAAGCATTCAGCAAAACCGTGTTACAACTAGCAGCGGAAGTTATACGAGAATCAGAGAATTGATTTTACTGCAAACGAGCTCCTTGTTTAATTAAGAACATTCACATATACGAGTCTACATAGCACACGCTATATATGTATCTGATGTGGTACTCCCCATAGATTCTGTTGTGTGACAAGGTTACTCCCCTAATCATCAAAAGCTTTGTAATATCCTTATTCATTTATTCAAAAATTTCATTAAAAAAAAAAGAACAGCACAATTTATGTACCAACACGAAATGGGTATGGTTTTGTCGATCCTGAGATCAAGAATCGTACATCGACAATACTTGTTCATCCTATTTCAAATTTTGAGTTTCAGTAAGAATTTCATAGGAAGCTGTTGTTATTATCGTTTAAATTTAAATTAATCATTAAAATATAAAATAAATAATTAATAATAAATATATAAAATTATTTTAAATTAAATTTCATATTAATCATTCATGTACTTAAAATTTTAACCTAAATTCAAATTATTAAGCATTTATAATCTTGAAATTTTAACCTGAACTCAAATTCTTCTCAAATAAAGATGATTTAGCTTTTTTGTCATCTCTCTTATTTAAGTCTTACTTCAAATTTTCTTATAATTTTTAATTAATGATATAAATAAAATTAGAATTTATCTTGTCACAATTATCACATTTATTAAATAAAAATTGATTTTATAAAATATAATGTAATTTTTAACCATTTGTAATGTCCAGCACCATAAATACTTACCAATCCGTCGTTTACTAAATGATCCAACTCGACTTGACTATATAAATACAAGAATCTTATGAAAGTGAAGCACGGTGAACAAGTAGTTTCAAGATATGACCCTTAGTTTCACGATCAACAATGCCAAATCCATCTCCGTGTTGGTAGAAACACTATGCCGTTCTTCCAAGGTTCATACACACAGTGGCGAAGCTCAGCTTTTTTTAACAAGCTTGTAAAAACCGGACCGGACCGGACGGTCCGACCGAAAAAAGTTTGAACCGACCAGTGGTTCGGTTTGGTTTAAAGTAATAATCTCTCTGTATTAAAACCGGTCGGTTTATTAGCGAACCGGCCTGTTTTGTTCGAACCGGTCCAACCAGTACAAAATTACAAAATTCAGTTCAAAAATGTTGACGTGTGCTGGCTGCTCACCCTTTTAAGCTATTCTCTCCACTGTCATCAAAACATGTAGTTCTGCAGTTTCGTCTCCAATGTCTATTTCTTTTTATCCTATTTTCTTCATCGACATGTACATGGTGACCTCATCGACATAATATTCAAACTTCGAAACCCCTTCTCTTCCTCTTCCTTATACATTTCCCTTTTCTAAAGTCCACTCAATTCTTGTCTTTAAACCTTGAACGGACTGATGATGAGAGACAAGAGAGTTAAGATAATGTTTTTTTGGCATATGCACAAAGGAAGCTGTGTGCTTCTTGTTAAGGAAAACCCATCATGTTACTAACACTAGACATTGTGTGGGGAACATGCAAAACGTCAGGGGTTTCTTGTCTACAATAGAGTGTCAACATCTATGTGTATATAATGCACCTGAAACTTGATCGATATCCCTTATATCGACTCTTCTTAACAAAACCCCTCCCTGTGGATCCCAAGTCCTTAGTAGTCATTTTCTAGCTGGAAGAAGAAAAAACAGAGCCCCTTAAGTCATGGAATGGTTTCAATGTTCAGGAGGAGGCTTTAGATTTCTAGTAGTTTTGACCTATCAGATGAAGAACTTATCATTCATTACTTGCAAAACAAGGCCTATTCTCATTTTTTCCAGCATCCATAATAACAGATATTGATCTTTACAAATATAACCCACGGAGCTACCAAGTCCGTATTCTGAATACCTCTGCAACTACTCATTTGTCTTTTGGTTTTTGTCATCCCTCTTAAACCGTGTGGTTCTTACCATTAATTTATTAAAACAATGGCTACACAGGAAAGACAATACAAAACAATAAAAGAAAATACATATCCTTAACTAAGCTCTACAAAATATGGACATCCAAATTTTATCACTAAAATACCTAATACATTCATTGATTAGCTGTGTAACATATCCTTACATGTGTGCTACTCCCGCTCTTTCTATCACATTGGTAATAAATATCTTGTTTTAGAGTAGCTTACTGTGTTTTTTTTTAATTTCTTATTATTTGCTTAATTATTTATTTATGTTGTTTTTGGGTTGATTATTTACTATTAGAATTGAGTCATTGAATAAAGATTGAAGATTTGATGGAAATATTGGGACTTAGTTAGAATTAATCTGGTGTTGAGTGGATTAAAGGAATTAGAGCCACAAAAGACAAAAGAAGGATAAAATTGGAAAGATCAATTAAATGAAGGGTAATAAGAGAAGAACAAGCTAAATTGTGACTTAAAATGTAAAGAAGAGAGGAAGTTGTCGTAGAAGCTAAGAGAAGAGAGAAGAAAAACGTGAAAGAAGAAGAAGAGAGAGAAAAATCGTGGGAAGAACAAAAAGTCAAGCTTCTTAGGGTAAGTTCATCATTTTCTTCTCGCTTTAGTAAAGAAATGGGGTTGTGTTGAGAATGAAAAAGATCTAGAGAGAGAAAGGGGTTTTGTGATGGAAGAAGATGGTTTAAGAGAACCCATTTGTTCTTAGGGTTTCTAAGCTAGGTTTCTTTCTAACCTAGGTGGAGTATGGGTAGGTTAGGTTGGAGCTTGATTTTGTGTTAATTTCATTTTGTTATGATTATGGAAATTTGGGGAATTTCCATATGAATTGGAATTGAATGAGAACTTGGTTTGTTATAGGAAATTAAGCAAGCCCGATCCAAGACGAAAAGGAAAGACAACATTGAACTTGGATTGTCAAGCGAATTAGGTGGGTAATGTATTTATGGTTATTGCGTAATTGGGTAAATTCTTGCCTATGTGTGTGTGTGTGGTTTTTCCTAAAATTGTTATATTTGAAATTGAAATAATTGTGAATATTTGAAATTGCATGATGCATTGTGATTATGTTATACCTTGAAAAAGGTTATAGCATTTGGAATTGAATGCAAAGAAGAAAAAGCATGAAAACATAAGAAAAATGATAAAATGAATGAAGCACAAGAGTGCAAATTGTGATTGACTAAATTGAGCATAAATTTGATTATGTTTGGGCAGGAGAGGAACCATTTCGTAGTCACATGCATGTCGACGTAAAACCTTCTCCCGGTTGCTTGCTTGTGGCACACGAGATCTGAAAAGTGGACTCGTTTCGTTCATGGAGTAAACTTTGATTTCTCTGTTTTGTTTCACGGAACCCTCGAGCCATTTGTTGTGCATTTGCATTTTGTTATGATAAGTTATGATGCAAATTTGAGTGTTATGCTAAAATGTTAAATGACATCCAATATGTCCTATGTGATAATGAACACAACTCAGCGGCTAAAATATTTATAGCCATTGGCAATAAGCCACATAATCAAACATATATATGTATATATAAACATTCATCTAGGCATACACTTCTTATCTTAATCTAAAATGATGGTTCAGCAATCACAATGCCAAGTCACATTTTCCCTCCTTAGGTGCAGAACGAGAAGATTAGCGATCCTTCAAGGCTTTCAGAACTCAAAGATAGCTAGAAATATTTTGTACTAAACTAGTAACCATTGTTGGATAGCTTTATAGGCATGTCAAACATGAGCATCCTTTTGTATTTTTATATTAAGTTGACGTGTATGTTGAGATGTAAGTCAAGCTAGTTCAAACTCACACTTTGTTAAAAAATGAGAAAGTGAAATTGAGTTTCTTTCTATGTCTGATTACGTTATTTTGAAGATAGATAATGAAATGAATATGTGCATATTTTTCTTTGTTGAGGTTGCCAATGGTTGTTAGTATTAGAATAGCATGTTAGAATTGGAAGATTGCATTTGATAAAACATTGAGGGGAGATTCAAAAGCACTTAGTAGGTTGGATTGATATAAAGAGATATTCATTCTGCAAGTTTCCATAGATGGAGAGATTGTGTTCTGAACGCAAATGAAAACACAGTCGAAGCGTATCATCTGTGATCACGTCACATCACAGACACAAAGGAAAACACAGATGAAACATATTGTCTGTGATGATGTCACAACATAGACACAAAGGAAAACACAGACGAAACGTATCGTCTGTGATGACGTCACAACACAGGCGCAAAGGAAAACACAGACGAAGCGTATCGTTTGTGATGACGTCACAACACAGATGTAAAGGAAAACACAGACGAAGTGAATCATCCATGATGACGTCACAACATAGACGTAAGGAAAGATAAACGATAGGAAAGAAGGAAAGACAGACACAAGGAAAGGCAGATAATAGGAAAGACAGACGAAAGGAAAGATAGACGTAGGGAAAGATAGATGATAGGCCCAACACAGACGATGGGCTAAACACAGATGAAGCGCCAAACATAGACGAAGTTGTAGAACACAAATTGCTCTTCGAAATCATGCGTGAATGACCATGATTCGACCCCTATAGTAAAAGTAATGCAAATTGTGGACTCACCAACGTTATTCTTTGACGTATTTAGGCTTGAATGGAGATGAGCCTAAAAGGGTTAGTTTTGAATGCAAGTGTTTGTTTAAAATGTTTGGTATCCGAATTGATAGTTGGGCTCCGGAAATGGGGTCCAACATCTTATGGTATGAGAGCTTAGCTTTTTCCTAGGTATAGAATGCATAATAGGACAAATTGTTATGTTATGTGATTAATTGTTTGCATTGTTAATTTGATTTGATTGCATTAAATGACATGTATACATGTAAGTAATAGGATTGAAATAAAATGTAAGCTAATCGTTAGTGTTTTATTGAAGGAGTGAAATGCCACCTCATCGAAGGACACTTCGAGGAATATTGCAAGGATCGATTGCACCTGACCCTTCACTAATAGAGGAGGGCACAGATGATTTTAGAGCCCCAGGAGATGCCGAAGCTTCTGTAGGGTACAGTATTGGGCCCTCTCGCTCACGGATGCAAGAGTCGCCTGTTCCGTCGAAACTAGTGCCTACCTTGGATCTGAGGATGTTCTAAGCTTTCACTCAGGCATTTGTCCAAACTATGGGACAGATGCCACAATCTTCTGCTTCGGCCCTAATTAAGAAGGAGAAACAATTTGATGAGTTGAGGAACTATGGAGCCGTAGACTTCTATGGAACAACGGGTTTAGAAGAAGCCGAGAATTGGTTGAGAAAGACTAATAGGATACTGGATTAGATGGAGTGTGAGGATGGTGATAAGGTAGTGTATACTGCTAGCTTGCTTTAGGGAGACGCTCTTCATTAGTGGGAGAGTGTGCCAGAGAGCTAGATGAGACCTCTAGTGTTGGCATGGAAGGACTTTTTAGCTGCTTTTAAGAAGAAGTACCTGTCTGAGGTGTATATTCAGCAGAAACAGAGGGAGTTTCTGAGTCTCACCCAGAGGGAGATGATAGTGAGTGAGTATAAGTGTTGGTTTACACAATTGTCCCGATATGTAGCTGAGATGATTATGACTGAGGCAGCTAAATGTCATCAGTTTGAATAAGGATTGCACCTAGCCATCAGAGAAAAGGTAGTGGTGCATAACTTTTGTGACTTTCAACAGTTGTTTGAAGCGGCACTGAGGGTTGAAAACATATAGAATATAAAGAGTATTGTGAACAAGAAGAGAAAGGAGAGAGAACAACTTAAGAGGGGAGGCGGTACTCTTGTGTCAGAGAGGAATGCCAGGACTTTTCCTGTACAGTCTGAGGGGAGGAGCACTGGAGCAAGCAGATCTAGACCAATAAAAACTGTCTTACATCAAGCCTCAACGGCTAGAGGTAGTAGGAGGGGAGATGGGAATAGGCCACCCATTCCCAAATGTGATCACTGTGGAAGGCTTCATAGAGGGGAATGTTACTGATTGACTGGTGCATGCTTCAATTGAGGGGAAAAAGGACATATGACAAGAGAGTGTTTTCAGAATCCAAGACAGGAGAAAACTCTGATGCAAGGTTCAAAAAGAACTGAGACTGTGGGACATAAGACTACAACTGTAGTGGGTAGTTCTGATGCAACAAAAAGGGTGAATCTTCCAAGGAGACCAAAGGGGCAAGCACCAGCTAGGGTATTTGCAATGATACGGGAGGATGCAGAGACCGCTCCAGAAGTTGTGATTGGTACGGTTAAATTGTTTGATGTTGATATTGTTATCTTGATTGATTCGGTGTCCACCCACTCATTTGTTTCTTCATGTAGAAATATGTATGGTAAGAATGTGAGCACGTTGGATACTCCTTTGATGGTGAGTACTCCAATCGACCCGTATATTATTATCAGTCAAGTTTATAGAGACTGTGAGATATATATTGGTGGGGAACACTTAGTAGTGGACTTGATGTAGTTGAAAATGGGAGGCCTAGATATAATTTTGGGTGTGGACACATTAGAGAATTACAATGCCCATTTGGATTGTAGACAGAAGACAGTGGAGTTCGAATTAGATAATGGTAGAAAGGTGGTGTTTGTGGGAGACATAAAAGCAAGCCCGCCTAGAATTGTTTCGGCTTTAACAGCAGAGAAGATGATGAGGAAAGGGTGTGAAGCATTTTTAGCCTATGTGGTAGACATGAAGGCCAATGGAGGGAAGTTAGCGGAAATACTTGTGGTCAGAGAATTCTTAGATGTCTTTCTCGAGGAACTACCAGGACTACTACCTAGGGAAATTGAATTTCCCATTGAGCTTCTTCCGGGCACAATGCCAATATCGATTCCACCTTATAGAATGGCTCCGGTGGATTTGAAGAAGCTTAAGGAGCAATTGGAAGATTTATTGGAGAAAGGTTACATTAGACCGAGCTCTTCACCTTGGGGAGCTCCGGTCCTTTTTGTGAAGAAGAAAGATGGATCATTGAGGATGTGTGTGGATTATAGGAAGCTTAACCATGTCACCATAAAGAATAGATATTCGCTTCCACGCATAGATGATTTGTTTGATCAGTTACAATGGGCGAGAGTCTTTTCTAAGATAGATTTGAGATTGGGTTACCACCTATTGCGGATAAAGGAGACTGATGTGTCAAAGACTGCTTTTAGAACACGGTATGTCCATTTTAAGTTCTTGGTCATGCCTTTCGGGTTAACGAATGCACCTGCAACTTTCCTGGACTTGATGAATTGAGTCTTTAAGTCCTTCTTAGACCGATTTATCATTTTCTTTATTGATGATATATTGGTTTATTCTAAGAGTGACAAGGAGCATGAGGAACATTTGAGGGTTGCCTTGGAGACATTGAGGAAGAACGAGTTGTATGCCAAATTTGATAAATGCGAATTTTGGCTAAAGGAAGTAGTGTTTCTTGGGCACGTGATTTCAGAGCAAGGAGTACATGTAGATCTGAGGAAGATAGAAGTAATTGTGAAATGGGAAGCACCTAAGAATGTAGGTGAAGAGAGAAGTTTCTTGGATTTAGCCGGATATTATAGAAGGTTTGTGGAGGGCTTTTCTATAATAGCTACTCCACTTTCTAAATTGACAATGAAGAATCAGAAGTTTGTGTGGATAGATGAATGTCATAAGAGTTTTGAGGAGCTTAAGTATAGATTGACGAGTGCACCAATTTTGACTTTGCCTTCAAGTAATGATGGATACACCATGTACAGTGATGCCTCGAGGAAGGGATTGGGTCGTGTATTGATGCAAAGAGATAAGGTGATTGCTTATGCTTCTAGGCAATTGAAACCTTATGAGATGAATTATCCTAAGCATGACTTGGAGTTAGCTGCCATAATTTTTGCATAGAAAATATGGAGACACTATTTGTATGGAGTCACTATTAGGGTTTTTACAGACCATCAGAGCGTTAAGTATTTGATGAGCCAAAAGGAGTTGAACTTGAGAAAAAGAAGATGGTTAGAGTTATTGAAAGACTATGACTTGATGATAGACTACCACCTGGGGAAAGCTAATGTAGTAGCAGATGCCCTGAGTAGGAAGTCCACTATGGCACATTTGTAAACAGTGTACCTTCTTTTATTGGAGGAATTAGCCAAACTTAAGGTGACATTAAGGTAAATTGAGCCTGATTGTGTATTGGCTAATTTTAGAGAGAGGCCAATATTTGATGAAAAGATTAAGGAATTGTAGGAACAAGATGAGTATTTAAGCAGGCTTCGAGAAGAGATTAAAAGGGGTAAACCTTCTGAAATAGAGGTAAGGGAAGATGGATTGATGGTGGTGGGGAACAGACTATGTATTCCTGATATGCAAGAGCTGAAGGATAAAATTCTTGATGAGGCACACAATGCGCCTTATGCTATGCACCCAGGAAGTATGACAATGTATAGAGATTTGAAAGAGCATTTCTAGTGGAAAAGAATGAAGAAAGATGTTGCAGAGTATACCAAAAGATGCTTAGTCTGCCAGCAAGTCAAGGCTGAGCACCAAGCACCTTCAGGCAAGCTTAAACCTTTGTCGATTCTTGAATGGAAGTGGGAGAAGATTACAATGGATTTCTTGATGGGATTACCGAGAACTAGTAGGAAGCATGATGTAATATGGGTGATTATGGATAGGCTAACCAAGTCCGCACATTTCTTGCCAATTAAGTAGACAAATTCTTTGAATGCTTTGGACAAGAAATACATGGATGAGATAATCAGGCTTCATGGGATTCTATGTTCGATAGTCTTGGATAGAGATCCCAGGTTCACCTCCAAATTTTGGGAAAACTTACAGGAGTCTTTGGGAACTAAGTTACATTTTAGTACAGCTTTCCATCGGCAGACTGATGGACAATCGGAGAAGAAAATACAGACTTTGGAGGTAATGTTGAGAGTTTGTGTTATGGATTTTAAGGGCTCGTGGGATGATCATTTTCCTTTAATTAAATTTGCTTATAATAATTCGTATCACTCAGGAATTCAGATGGCACCTTACGAAGTTTTGTATGGTAGGAGGTGTAGAACTCCTATTAGTTGGGATGAGGATGGTAAAAGGAGGTTGGTGCAAGTCATAGTTGATAAAATTAAAATGGTGAAACAAAGGATTAAAGCAGCTTAGGATAGGATGAAGAGCTGTGCAGAAGCACATAAAAAAGAGATGGAATTTGAAGTTGGAGGCAAGGAGTTTCTTAGAGTTTCTCCATGGAAAGGGGTCTTGAGATTTGGTAAGAAAGGCAAGCTTAGTCCGAGATATATAGGCCCTTATGAGATCATTGAGAAGATCGGGCCTTTAGCCTACAAGTTAGCTTTGCCATCAGAATTATCTAAGGTTCACAATGTTTTCCACGTATCGATGTTGAGAAGGTATCGATCCGACCCTTCGCACATAGTTCAACCTTTAGAGGTTCAGTTAAAGGAGGATTTGACAAATGAGAAGAAACCAGTAGAGATCCCATATTTGAAGGAAAAGGTTTTGAGAAACAAGATAGTTAAGCTGGTAAAGGTCTTATGGAGGAACCATTCGATAGAGGAGGCAACATGGGAGCCTTTGGAAGCAATGAAAGAGAAGTATCCACACCTCTTTAATGACTCAGGTAAGAATTTTGAGGACGAAATTCTTTTAGGGGAGGATAGTTGTTGGATCCTGATTTTTTTTTAAATTTCTTATTATTTGCTTAATTATTTATTTATGTTATTTTTGGGTTAATTATTTACTGTTAGAATTGAGTCATTGAATAAAGATTGAAGATTTGATAGAAATATTAGGACTTAGTTAGAATTAATGTGGTGTTGAGTGGATTAAAGGAATTAGACCGACAAAAGACAAAAGAAGGATAAAATTGGAAAGATCAATTAATGAAGGGTAAAAAGAGAAGAACAAGCTAAATTGTGACTTAAAATGTGAAGAAGAGAGGAATTTGTCGTAGAAGCTAAGAGAAGAGAGAAGAAAAACGTGAAAGAAGAAGAAGAGAGAGAAAAATCATGGGAAGAAGAAGAAGTCAAGCTTCTTAGGGTAAGTTCATCATCTTCTTCTTACTTTAGTAAAGAAATGGGGTTGTGTTAAGAATGAAAGAGATCTAGAGAGAGAAAGGGGCTTTGTGTTGGAAGAAGATGGTTTAAGAGAGCCCATTTGATCTTAGGGTTTCTAAGCTAGGTTTAGGTTTTCTAACCTAGGTGGAGTATGGGTAGGTTAGGTTGGAGCTTGATTTTGTGTTAATTTCATTTTGTTGTGATTATGGAAATTTGGGGGATTTCCATATGAATTGGAATTGAATGAGAACTTGGTTTGTTATAGGAAACTAAGCAAGCTCGATCCAAGATGAAGAGGAAAGACAACATTGAACTTGGATTGTCAAGCGAACTAGGTGGGTAATGTATTTATGGTTATTGCGTAATTGGGCAAATTCTTGCTTATATGTGTGTATGTGGTTTTGCTTGAAATTGTTATTTTTGAAATTGAAATAATTGTGAATATTTGAAATTGCATGATGCATTGTGATTATGTTATACATTGAAAATGGTTATAACATTTAGAATTGAATGAAAAGAAGAAAAAGCATGAAAACATAAGAAAAATGATAAAATGAAAGAAGCACGAGAGTGCAAATTGTTATTGACTAAATTAAGCATAAATTTGATTGTGTTTGGGAAAGAGAGGAATCGTTTTGTAGTCACATGCACGTCGACGTAAAGCCTTCTCCCGACTGCCTGCTTGTGGCCCACGAGATCTGAAAAGTGGAATCGTTTCATTCACGGAGTAAACTTCGGTTTCTCTGTTTTGTTTCACAGACTCGAGCCATTTGTTGTGCATTTGCATTTTGTTATGTTAAGTTATGATGCAAATTTGAGTGTTATACTGAAATGTTAAATGACATCAAATATGCCCTATGTGATAATGAATTGAATTGTGAAATGTGACTTGGTATTGTGATTGTCGAACCATCATTTTAGATTAAGATAAGAAGCATATGCCTAGATGAATGTTTATATATACATATATATGTTTGATTGTGTGGCTCATTGCTAATGGCTATAAATATTTTAGCCACTAAGCTTTGTAGCTCAACCTACAATTTTCCCTCCTCAGGTGCGGAACGAGAAGATTAGCGATCCTTGCAAGGCATTCGGAACTCGAAGATAGCTAGAAATATTTTGTACTAAACTAGTAACCATTTTTGGATAGCTTTATAGGCATGTCAATCATGAGCATCCTTTTGTATTTTTATATTAAGTTGATGTGTATGTTGAGATGTAAATAAAGCTAGTTCAAACTCACACTTTGTTAAAAAAAATGAGAAAGTGAAATTGAGTTTCTTTCTATGTTTGATTACATTAGTTTAAAAATTGGGATAATGAAATGAATATGTGCATATTCTTCTTTGTTGAGGTTGCCAATGGTTGTTAGTATTAGAATATCATGTTAGAATTGGAAGGATTGCATGTGATAAAACATTGAGGCGAGATTCAAAAGCACTTGGTAGGTTGGATTGATATAAAGAGATATTCATTTTGAAAGCTTCCATAGATGGAGAGATTGTGTTTTGAATGTGAAGGAAAACACAAACGAAACGTATCGTTTGTGATGATGTCACAACACAAACACAAAGGAAAACACAGACGAAACGTATCGTTTGTGATGACATCACAACAGAGACACAAAGGAAAACACAGACGAAGCATATCATCTGTGATGACATCACAACACAGACGCAAAGGAAAACACAGATGAAGCGTATCATCTGTGATGACGTCACAACAAAGACGCAAAGGAAAACACAGACGAAGTGTATCGTCTGTGATGACGTCACAACACAGACGCAAGGAAAGACAAACGCAAGGAAAGACGGACGATAGGAAAGATAGACGCAAGGAAAGAGAGATAATAGGAAAGACAGATGCAAGGAAAGGCAGACGATAGGAAAGATAGACGAAAGGAAAGATAGACGCAAGGAAAGACAGACAATAGGCCCAACATAGACGATGGGCCAAACACAGACGATAAGCAAACACAGATGATGGGCCAAACATAGACAAAGTGCCAAACATAAACGAAGTTGTAGAACACAAATTGCTATTCGACCCCTATAATAAAAGTTATGCAAATTATGGACTCACCAACGCTATTCTTTAACACATTTAGGCTTGAATGGAGATGAGCCTAAAAGGGTTAGTTTTGAACACAAGTGTTTGTTTAAAATGTTTGGTATCCGAATCGATAATTGGGCTCCGGAAACGGGGTCCAACAAATCTACTGCCTCTTTGATTCTTCATAATTAAAGACACTACCAATTAACTACAACTTCTGACTTTTCTATTCATCATTGCCTAATCTCTAATTTACGACATATACTTAGCCCTTACCTATTTTACTGTTCTTTATTTACCTTTAAAGCAACTGACATTCATTTCTTCCTAAAGCTTGTAGAGACATGATCTAAAAGCTATCAACACTAGCATTTATCACTAAAGGGGATTCTAGCATATGAAAGTCATGTCATGAATTCCCTATAGTTGCACTTGGGGCTCCTGAGATGATATAGTTTCGTATTGATTTCCGTATACCATAGTAAAAGTTATAGGTGAAGAAGATGTATTTTTTAATATTGTTTTTGCACAAAAAGTATATGTTCTCTAAG
>JAOSBN010000177.1:19049512-19060392 GCA_027563595.1 Erythroxylum suave
CGATTATTGTTTCGTCTTTCGTTCGCTTTGTCTTTCGAACCTTTGATTCGCTTCCGCTTCGCTTTCGAATTGCTTTCAATTCGTCTCTCTTATGGAAATTTCGTTGTGTTTTCCGGTTGGGGTCCGGTTTCCGGATCGGGTCCCAACAATATCGACCCAAGATTCCTTTTCCTCAACGATTACAAAAGAAGAAGCTGGATGCACAATTTGAAAAATTCGTTGAGAAATTAAATACGTTACAGATAAATCTCTCATTTGTAGGGGCTTCGGAACATATGCCTAAATACATAAAATTTTTGAAAGACATATTATCAAGGAAGCGTACTTAGGAAGATTATCAGACGGTAGCTCTAACTACCACCTGCAATTCCATAGTCACCAGTTAGATGCCATCTAAATTGCAGGATCTAGGGAGTTTCACAGTGCCCTGTGGTTGGTGAGTTTGAATTTACAAAGTGCTTATGGGATTTAGGTACAAGTATTAAACTTATGCCTTTTATCAATATTCAAGAAGTTGGGGCAAGGTGAGGTCAAGCCAACATTGATGTTAATTTAGCTGGATGATTAATCTTTTAAAAGATCGTTTGAAATAGTGGAAGACGTTCTGGTGCAAGTGGACAAGTTTATTATTCCTGTAGATTTTACGGTTCTCAATTTTGAAGAAGATAAGAACTCTCCACTGATCTTTGGTTGACTGTTTATGAATATAAGGAAAACCATAATTAATGTTCACGAAGGAAAATTAACACTTAGAATAGGCGAAGGTTAGATTGAATTCAATATCAATAAGGCTTTAAAAAGCTAGTAACAATCAACACATGCTTGAAGGTTGAAATTACAGATCAAAATTTGTAAGAACAAATTGAGAGCCACATCGCTGAAGTACAATCAGTGGCAGCAGAGACAAATAATGGATATGAGAGACTTGAGTCTAAAGGAGATGATGAGGTGAAGGAGTCAGATATTTAAATGCATCAAGATAAATTAGTTCGAACTGAAGCATTCAAACCACCATCCACAGAACAACGTCCTAGATTAGAGCTTATACCTTTACCTGCATATCTCATATACACCTTTCTAGGTGGAGGTCAAAGGTTACCGATAATCATCTCAAATCAATTAGATGAGAAACAAAAAAGTAAGGTGGTAGTAATTGTGAGAAAGAGAATGAAAGCCATCGGATGACAGATTTATGATATTTGAGGTATAAGCCCAAATGTTTGTGTGCACTAAATAAACCTCGAGGAAGGATGTAGAATAGTAAGGGAGCGTAAACAAAGGTTGAACCCTAACATGAAGAAGGTAGTCAAAAAAGAAATAATCAAACTTTTTGATTTAGGGATAATTTATATCTCTGATAATGAATGGGATAGTGCAGAACAATGTGTACCCAAAAAGGGAAGAATGACGGTAATAAAAAGTGAGAGTGGAGAAGTAATTTCAACAAGAACAGTTACAGGATGGAGAGTGTGCATAGATTATCGCAAACTTAACTTAGTGACTAAAAAGATCATTTTCCTCTCTTGCTTATAAACCAAATAAAATTAACTTAGTGGCAGGTAATTCATTCTATTGCTTGTTAGATGGATATTCAATATATAACCAAATCTTCATCTACCCTAATGATAAGAAAAGACCATATTCACCTGCCCTTATGGTACTTTCGTGTATAGATGGATGCCTTTCGGACTATGAAATGACCGAGCTATATTTCAAAGATGTGTGATGTCTATCTTCGCCGACATGATCAAAGATATAATGGAGGTGTTCATGGAATATTTTTTAGTTTTTGGAGATTCTTTTGAAACGTGTGTAACCAATTTGGATATATTTCTTCAAAGATGTGAAGAATCATACTTGGTGCTAAATAAGGAGAAATGCCATTTTATAGTGCAAGAGGGGATAATGTTAAAGCATAAAATCTCACACCAAGAATTTGAAATCGATAGAGTAAAAACAAAAGTTATAGAGAAACTTCCACCACTAAGTAATGTGAAAGGTATGTGAGGATTCTTAGGTTATGTAGGATTTTACTGCCGATTTATCAAAGACTTCCCATAAATTAGAAGGCTTTTGACAAACTTATTAGTCAAGGATGTGCTTTTTCTTTTTGATAACAAGTGCATGTCTGCCTTCAACAAACTAAAAGATGCATTAATATCTATACCAATTCTATCACCACCAAATTGGACACTTCCATTTGAGGTTATGTGTGATGCAAGTACCTATCTATAGGTTATGTATTAGGCCATAGGAAAGATAAAAGATTGCATGCTATCTAATATGCAAGGAAGACCATTATAGGAGCTCAGCTTAATTACATCACCACAGAGAAGGAATTACTTGTAGTAGTGCACGCTTGTGATAAAATTTGACAATACCTTTTGGGAGAAAAGGTAATCATATTGAATGATCATGCAACGTTAAAATACCTTTTCAGAAAAAAAAGAGGATGCAAAACCAAGGCTCATTTAATGGGTGGTATTTTTACAGGAATTTGATATAGGGGTGAGAGATAAAAAGGGAGCAAAAAATGCGGTTGCGGACTACTTATCTAGACTGGAAGGAAAGGAACCCAAGCCAAGTGAAGATATTAATGAAAAATTTTCTAATGAAACCCTGATGCTACTAGAAAGTTTGGCTACACCATAGTTCGCCGATATCGTGAATTATGTTGCTAGTGGGAAACTTCCTTCTAATCTATTTTACTAAAAAAGAAAGAGATTCCTACATGATTATAATCGATATCTATGGGATGAACCAATTTTATACAGAGCATGAGCTGATGGGTTAATGCGACAATGTGATCCAGAGGAGGAAATATTGGACATCTTGAAGCAATGTTCTGAAGGTCAATATATTGGACATTATGGAGCTAATAAAATGAAAGCTCGGATACTCAAGAGTAGATTTTATTGACCACAATTGCTTAAGGATGCTTAAAATTTTATGACATAATGTAATCGATGATAGAGAATAGGTAACATCTCTAAAAGAGATGAGATGCCTTTATCCAACATTTTAGAAGTGGAAGTCTTTGATGTATTAGGCATCGACTTTATGGGTCCTTTCCCATCTTCAATGGGAAACATGTACATTTTAATGGGGGTGGATTATGTTTCTCATTGGGTTGAAGCAGTGGCATCTCCAACCACTGATGGAAAAGCAGCACAAAAGTTCATTAAATGGTTATTCAATTAGTTTGGAGTGCCACATATGATAATAAGTGATAAAGGTATACATTTTTGCAACAAATCTTCTGATGCCCTCTTAAAAAGATATGGAATCTTGCCAGTACCGGTGGAGTCATCAAAAAGAGTAATAATAGAAGAAAAGGCTAAAGATCCTTGTCAGAAGAAAGGTGCCTGTTAAATGTAGCAGCTAGTAACCTTGTACATTTTAGCATCTTCTACCTTGTACGAATGGCTACATTTGAGACTACTTGAATCTTAAATCGAATGCTTTTATTCGGTGTTTTCCTTACTAGTACTACTGCTAATTACTAATTAGCATTCATTAATCCAGAAACTATGGGAATTTAAACAAATAAGGTAAGCACCACCATGTTGCTACATCTTAACGTCCGTAAACTAGTTGCCAAATGGAAGTTGTCATCGAGAAGCTAAAACGAATTTTAGAAAAAATAGTGAACAACTCTAAGAAGGATTGGGTAATAAAGCTAGACAATGTCTTATAGGCTTATAAGATTGCTTTTAAAACACTTATTGAAACAACTCCTTATAGGCTTGTATATGGAAAAGCTTGTCATTTTCTGGTCAAACTAGAACATCGGGCGTATTGGTCGAGCAAAGCATTAAATTTTGATTGGAAACAAGCACGAAAAAAGTGACTTTTGTAACTGGATGAACTCAAGGAGTTTCGTTATAATGTGTATGAAAATGCAAAACTCTACAAGGAAAAGGTAAAGAAATGACATGATTCTCGTCTTAAACAAAAAGAATTTAAAGTAGGAGATGCACTTTTGCTATATAATTCAAGGTTAAAGCTATTTTCAGGAAAGTTAAAATCTCAATGGAGTGGACCTTTTACGGTCATTCAAGTTTTCAATCATGGAGCCCTCAAACTGGAAAATGCTAACAAGGAAACTTTTAAGGTCAACAGGAATCGTTGCAAGCTAGATCTAAGTGGAGCAATTCCCAAGGGAAAGGAAGTGATTTCCTTATGTTCAAACAATTAAGACACCTCCATAGATGTAGGGTCAAGCTAATGATAATAAGTTCGCATGTTTAATAGTTCAATTGAAATCGTTAGGTTTAGTTAGAGTTGTTTTGAACTTTTAATAAAACTTTAGTAATTTGAATTGACCTGGGATCACTACTTCTCTGACTTTGTTTAAGCAATTCCAAGATAAGACAAGAGGCTCAAGGAATCCAACTATCACCTTTGACACCACCCTTGCCTCCATCACAGTGAGGCTTTGTTTCTAACCCTTTTCTTTTTAAATTTAGTCTTTATTTTAATTTATTTTAATTAATTTTTCTTCTTTCCATACGTGATTATTTGCCTCCTTCTCACATTGAGGACGATGTGTTGTTCAAGTGTGGGGAGGGTTATATGTTTTACTTTAAGTGTGAACATTGCATATTGTATGATAGTTTGTTACGTTTCATTTTATGAATTGTGTGAATGTGTCAATGGATTAGATAGATTGAAATTGATTAAAATTTGACCATAGTTTATTAGGATGTGAAGAGTCATTAGCTTGCAAAATTAGTGAAATGGGTTCTTTGGCTAAATATGTAAGTTAATTAAGATTTAGTGTGATTTATTACCCTCTAAATTGTCACATTCATTTATAATTTTAGATCTTTCGACTAAATTAGCTTTACTAGTATTTTTTTTCATAAAAATGAGTAGCTAAAGCAATAAGGTAGACAATCAAAAAATGTGTTTGTTAATTTTAAATAAATAACTATTCCGCTGGCCTTTAGGTTATGAATAAAGCTAGTAACCAGTTAAGAATGTGATGTAGTTGAGTAACCAGATCGGCACACATCCAAATATGTGCCTCCACGTAAAAAGGCTATAATAACATTTCAAACAAGCATCTTAATAACAACATGACTTAGCCAAGTAACCAGATCGACATTTATCACCAATGTTTGGCTTTGAGTAAAAGACTAAGTCCATGCCCATAAAAAATTTAAATAAAAAGTAAATAAAAAATGTGTTTTCTAATAAAACCCACTGAACCTGTAAATAGCTTGACTTTTCATGAAAACATACTTAGGAGTAGTTACAGAGTTTAAATGACCAAAGAATTATTAATATGTGTGTACAATTGAAAAGGGTGAATAACTTGACATTTGAGATTATGATTAATATGTATGTTTAGTCCAGAGTTCTTAGACATGGATTTTGCATGTTAATGATTTGGAACAACTTGAATGATGATGTTTAAAGTTAAATTTATTTCAGAAAGTTGAAAGCATTATCTCATTATTGCATTGTGTGCTTTATGATTTATATGTTTGCTATTTTGTTTGCTTAAGGATAAGCAAATGTTTAAGTTTAGGGATGTTGATAAGTGTAAGTTGCATAATGTTTTAGCGCTTAGTTATTAATTCAATCATTTAGTATATGTTTAGGTTAGAATTGTGTTAGCTTGTTAATTATTTGTGTTTAAGTGTTTTTATGAGTTAATATGAGTTTTTCAGCTTAAATATTATGTTTTTTAGGGTACTTTGATGTGATTGTTAGTGTTTCAGAGTCAACATATAAGAATAGAGATGTTTCGGAGACATTTGGGTCTAAACAATAACCCATAATCATGGCACAATAAGCCACGATCATGGCAGAAGCACTTGAGTTGGGCCATGATTGTGGCTTACATGCCATGATCGTGCCAGAAGCCTAGGACATGGCCCACGATCATGGCCTACATATGTTGGGAAGATGTGTAGACGTTAAAAAATGTCAAGTTTTGAGGGATGTTTCCCACCTTTTGAACCCTGAAAAATAAGGCTGCTCAGAACGTAAAGGATATTTAGAAAACAAGATAAAAGGTAGAAAGATCTTTTGCATCAGCCACTTTTGAGAAACCCTAGAGAGAATTCATCGAGAGATAGTAGAAGAGAAGAAGGAAGAGAGAAGAGGAGAAGAAATTGACTTGATATACTTCCTAGATTAGGAGTTTCCCAACTTTGCTGCTTCCCATCATCCGTTCAGATCTTATTTCCTATTTATGTTTAGTTTTATTATTGTATAGATTGGATTGAATAGTTAATGATATGATCTTGAATGATGAGGATGTTCTAAACCCACCTTCATAGCTTTATCTTTGGAGTAATGAAATTTGATTGTTTTTATGGTTATTGGATTTGTTATGGTTTAATTATGCAAATGTGCAATTTGATAATAAACTGAGAGGGTGAATCAAATGAGAAATGATTAATTTAGGTTAGCAAGAGTTAGGTGATTTAATAGAACAAGAATTAAATCAAATTAGTAAATTATACGAAGAGAGATCTTGTAAAGGTTTCTGATAGTTTATTAGCGAACTTCAAAACTAATACGATTAAGTGATTAAGAGATTTCAATTTTCGTAATACGATTAAGGTTAATGGTTATAACTTGATAGAGGGTAATCAACCCTAGGATCGTCTAAAACCAATAATATGATAATTCATAATTAGTTAGGTTAACATTACGGATAGGTAAAATTTCCTTTCTCTCAATTGGTAATTTCCTTAGGTTGATTCTTAGGTGTGTGTTCCAACTGCTGAAAAAATTAATATTCTAATATTCGATTTTTAATTTGATTGATTAAATTAATTTCTTGTTTTTAGTTCTAGCAATTTAAAATTTTATATTGTTTTCTGGCCTTAGATTTTGGGATTAGATTATCACTCCTAGTGGGATCGACACCTTAGGTACTATGCTAACAAATTGTGTGCTTCAGATTATCAAGGGTTATTTATTAAAACTTACACATACCAATACCTAATCTGAGAGCCAATTTGCACATATTAAAATACTACTTTAAGGAAAAGGGTTGGTTTTGCTAGATTATATCTAAGTATGGATATTTCTAAGGAAATCAAAGATTGTATTCCTATACTAAGGCTGGCAAAAGGCAATTGTGCCAAAGAGGGCAAACTGATGGTTACTTATCATTGGAGACTATCCCTAAGAGCACAAGGTAAAGGGTGAGAACCAATGGGGAAAGTTTTTATAAATGGAGACTATTGGGAACTCATAGGGTTTAAGGAAGCCGACATAAAAGCAAATAATGTGTTGATGGAAACAGAAAATGTAATAGGGAATCTAAAGGATAACGAGAGTTTGGATAAGGTGGATAATGTTCAAAATAATTAAAATGAAAGGGTGAAAAATGAAGCTATTCTAGACCCTATTCAACCATTGGAGCATTAGTAGCAAGTGTTGATGGAAATGAGAAATTTGGTAAGGAATTTGAGGGTTAGTGAGAGTTTAGATAAGGTAAATAGTGCTTGTAATAAAGAGAACGGGAGTATGCAAAATGAAATAGTTCGAAATCCTTTATAGCAAAGGGAAGATTATAAATAAGTAGATATTTTACATCAAATGGAAGATCAGTAGTAAAGGGACGATCAAGAGGAAAAATTTGAAAAATTTCTATATAGGAAAAGAAATAGGAGTAGTAGAAAGGGCTTAAAAGGTAAAAGCATTGTTACATAACTATACTAGTTTGGAGTGTAAGTGGTATAAACATTTGAAGCTCAATGCTTTAAAAGATTTTACTCAGCATGAGAAACCTATTTTATTTTATTTTTTTGGCAAATTTGAATAAGTTGAGTTACTTTGATTGTAAATGGAATGTATTAATAAATCAATATTGCCATATGTATGGAAGAATTATTATTGTTTATGATGGGTAAATACTAAAGGTGGAACCTTTGGAAACTGGTGAGCAGTTTGTTCACACAAGACTGATATGCAAAATGGAAAACTCTATAACTTTGGATACTTTTGTTTATGGATTCAATATAGCTCTCCAAAGATTTGAATTATGGAGCTCAATAAGAAGATTAAAAGGATTTGTAAGAGGACTTTGGATTATCTGTGGTGACTTCAATACCACTCTCTACAGGTCAAAGGTAGAGGGGAATTGTAACTTGCTCAACTATAACATGGATATGTATGAATGCATTAAAGACGAGTAACTAATTGACTTAAAATTCAAAGGTCATAGGTTCACATGGAGAAATAAATAAATTTTAAACTGATTCATTTGAAGAAAGATAGATAGAGCCTTGGTGAATATGGATTGTTTAATAACCTTTTTAGAAAGAAAAGCTATTTTCTTAGACCCAGTATTCTTTAATCATACTCCTATCAAAGTGGAATATCTATTTAAAAAGGTTAGTGTTAAACACCCCTTTAGGTTTAATAACGTCCTTGCGAATGTGGAGGGCTTTCAATAAGCTATTTAAAGGGCTTAGAGATTGATGCCTTTGGTACAAAACATTTTTTTTTTTGCAAAACCTTAAGGATATATAGTAGGAACAGAAGAAGTTGAATACTAGAAGGGGACAAATACCAAAAAGGAGATAGAAGATGCACGAATTATGATTTTTTATTAATAAAAAATTCACTAGTAGCCAATCCAAGTTATGGGAATCTAGCTAATGAAGAGAGGGAAGCTATTAAGAATTATACTTAAGTAGGTGATAATCATTATTCCTTGTTGTAGTATAGAGCCAGCAACTAGATCAAGGATAGGGATAGGTGAACAAAGGTTTTCTTTAATGCAGTGATAACAAAATCACTTCTATAAAGACTGACTTTGGGGAAGTAATATATGGGCAAGTTGAGATTGGTAGGGAAGCATTGAATTTTTTTCAAAATCTCCTAAGAATAAAAAGGAATTTAACTAGACCTATCATTGATTAAGAAATAAAATAAGTAGTATTTAAAATGAATTGACCAAAGGCTCCAGGTCTAAATGGACTGAATGGGAATTTTATATAAAAAATAGGATAAAACAAGGAAATTCATTAAAGAATTTGTGCATGAGTTTTTCAAAAAGGGAGTGCCACTGAGGAGGTTAACAACACTTTATTATGCTTAATTCCCAAGACTCCTAACCCTACAAACTTAAGTGATTTCATACCTATATCTTCTACTAATTTTACCTATAAGATCATTGCTAAAGTCTTAGCAAATAGGTTGAAATCTGTATTGAAATTCATGATCAGTGCGAATAAAGGTGCATTCTTTAGAAATAGGCATATTGGAGATAATATCCTAATATTGCAGGAACTCTTGAAAGGGTATACAAGAGGTAATACTCCATAAAACTGTACCATTAAAATGGGTCTTTAAAAAGCCTTCGGTAGTGTCATTTGGATAATCATTTTACGGACTCTAGAAGTTGTAAGCTTTCCCCAGATGTTTATCAAATGGATTCAATCATGCATTACCGCCCCTTCTTTTGGGATTCTAATTATTGGAAATCCAATAGAGATGTTCAAAGGCTATAGAGGACTTAGGAAAGGGAATCCTCTTTCCTATTACATATTTCTAATTTGCATGGAAGTTCTCACTCTATTTCTAAATCATAAAATCTCTGCAACCACTAACTTCAAGCACCACTCCAAGTTTAAGTTACTTTCCCTAACAAGCTTACGTTTTGTAGATGATCAAATATTAAGGTCCATATTCATTTAGTTTCTTTACTAATAAGCTCCTTCCAAAGGTTTAAGGAATTATTTGGAATGAGTATTAATCTTTAGAAAAAATTTTCATCTTGTTAAATAGTGTAACACATCTCTCAATTATTTTGTCACACATTACTAGAATAAAAAGGCAAGTTCCCCCTCTTTTGTATTTAGGAGTTACAATCTCTTTAAGAAGATTAAGATTTATGAAGTGTCTACCTCTAATTGAAAAGATAAAGAAAAGATTAAGTTATTGGACAAAGAGAACCCTTTCTTATAGAGGTAAGCTTCAACTCCTACAGTCTGTTATTATATCAGTGTAACATACTAGTGTTCTCACATATTCTTATCAAATGGGTTGTTTAAAACTACAAGAGAATTCATGAAGTAGTTCTTATGGGGTAAAAGGAAATGAAAGAACAGAATAAATAAAGTGAGATTGAAGCACATTTTGCAACTAAAGGAAGTTGAGGGTTGGGGTTGGGGTTGGAGATAATTAGCAGGAGCAATAAATGTCTAATGCTGAAAAGAATCTAGAGGATTTTAAGAGAAAAAGAGTCTTTATGAATCAAATGAATATATGGATATATATTGAAGGGTGGTAGTTTAAGGTCAATTAATCATAAAAATAGTTACTCTTGGTTCTTTAATCAAATATTCAAGCTAAAGAAAGATGTGTAACAACAAGTTACATGTAGAATAAAGGCTAGTAATAGGATTTCATTATGGTATGACAATTAGTCTATTCAAGGGGATCTAATACATAACCAGATGGCAAGGAATTCCTTGGTTAGGATCTCAAAAAAAGCCAAGGTTCATAAGATAATTGAAAAAGGCAATTGATCTTTGTCTTTAAAAATAAGAGGATTTTGTCAATTCCACAATACAAGTACAATAGAAATGAAGATACTTACTAGTAGAATGGATTATCTTTCACATAAATAAACAATAGGAAAGAAAAATAACTAATGTTTAGGAAATGCATAAGAATAAGGTAGTGGAAGCTCGTTTAGAGCAAAGTCATTAAGACGAATGCTAGCTTTTTGCTTTGGTTAGCTATGCTGAATCAACTCAGCACTATGGATAAATTAAAGTTTCTATTGTAGCACCCCCTCACCGTAGGGTATACACCGGGACGCCTGTAGGTCATCCCGATACATATCCTACGATAAGGGTGCGCTACGAGCAATCACTAACACTTCACATGGCATCAATAAT
>JAOSBN010000177.1:19060492-19093043 GCA_027563595.1 Erythroxylum suave
ATCCCGATTAGTTTCTGCATTTCTCACAATATTCAAGCCTAAAATTTGACTAGTCCCAACAGATGCCAAACCATGCTTTGATACCACCTAAATGTAGCACCCCCTCACCGTAGGGTATACACCGGGATGCCCGTAGGTCATCCCGATACATATCCTACGATAAGGGTGCACTACGAGCAATCACTAACACTTCACAACTAGCCTCAGAGTACACCCTAAGAGAATATATATAATATAAAGTGAATCTACAGTTAAGCTTATGGATGGAATGAGTACGCTTCAAACGAAGATTTATAACAATAGTATTAAAAAGAGCTACTTATATATAAAATAATGAAATGTTTTGCCAAAAGTGTAGCTAGCCAACCTGAATTTGAAGAGAGATTTTCTTCATTTAAATATATTGAGCATAATATAGCATATTATCTGAGCCTATTAATGCCTCAGAGTGAAGAAGATTTAAAGGTTGGCTTTATGAATGAAGTTTCATTCCAAGAAGACAAGGGGGTAACTGTTGCTTTAGAAGTGTTGGAAGAATAAATGATAGATGGAAAATAGGAAGAAAAATTAAGAGGAAGCCTTTATTGAAGAAGTGGAAGTAGAGAAGTGGCAAAAGATAATTGAAATAGAGAAAGAGGAGAAAGCCTTTGTCAAGGGAGAGAAAGTAGAAGAGTGGGCAAAGGTGGCTAAGGAAGAATAAGAGGAGGAGCCAATTGAGGAAAATACTAATGAATCATTAGGAGTCAGCTTTAGTATAGATGGTTCCCCCTTCCTAGAAGACAAAATATTTGAGTCAACCAAAGATCCGGGGAATTTTGTTAGTCCCTATTTTATTAATAGCTTTTCATTAAAAAAGGCATTAATGCAGTCAATAGGATTTATTAATTTGATAAATTATGCACTTATTATTTTGCAACATGTTGCTTATTTACAAGCTACTAAACTGTTATGGGGAGAAAAGAGTGAAAGTAAGCCACTGATTATAGACCTAGAATGATGGTAATGTGAAGGGTATGCTAAGCTAACGACATTAAACAAACGCTACTTAGGAGGTAACCCATGAATTAGGATAAGTTTTATTTTGACATATTATTTTGTCTCTATTTTGATGTTAGCATAAGACTTTATTATATTTTGTGTTATTTTTATTTATATGTTTCTTAGTTATTTTTATTTTCTTTCATCTTTCTATCCCTTTTATTTACATTTTGCAAGGATTTTTGTATCTCATATTAGATGGATCACTCGCAAAATTCAAAATTTGAAAATTTGATTACTAAGGGAAGTACCAAATTTCGACCTTTTTTTACTTTTTATTTATATTTGCTTATATTGCGTACATTGGGGACAATGTCCAATTTTAAGTGTAGGGAGGGGATTTCTTAAGTTTATTATGATCTTTGTTATTACATTATATTGACTGATATTCTGAATTAATTTAAAATTGTCCATAAATTCTTTATTTCATTATTGATTTAAATTAAGGATGATGGTTAGAATAAACTAGCTCTTATAAGTAATATTTTTAGTAGTTATTGAGATAGTTAATTTAAATGAAAATTGTATATTATTTACTCACATATAAATATTTTTTTTGTGAGTTTTTGAGCCTAAGAAAAAATACATAAAATTTTAAGATCTTTGATTCTTTCCTGCATGTTATCTGATCGCAAGTTTCTGATATGAAAAATTTTAATATTTTTAACCTTGATATCCGTAAGCACACAGGTCATTTGCATAGTACCTAAGATGTCAATCCCACGAGGATGATTAACCTAATCCTAAAATCTAAGGCCAACACAATTCACAATAATTCAAAATGAACAAAATTAGAACAAAAATTTATTTGAATCACACACTCAATTTAAAAAATCAATTACAAAATAATAACCAAATAGCGATTGCAACACCCAATCAAGAATTAACTGAAAGAACTACCAATTGAGAGAAAAGGAAATTTGATCTATCTTTATGCTAACCTGACCGATTATTGGTTTTAGACGATCCTAGGGTTGATTACTCTCTCTCAAGTTATAACCATTAACCCTAATTTATAAGCCCTAATCAGATTATAGGGATTGCAATCTCTCAATTAATAATTTATACAAAACCCTAATTAGATATGAAGTTGTCCAAAAACTACTAGGAATCCTATGCAAGATCTCTCTTTAGAAAAATTACATATTTGATTTAATTCTTGTTCTATTAAATTACCTAACTCTCATTAGCCCAATTTAACGATTTTTACTTGGTTCACCCTCTCAGTTTATCACCAAATTATGCAAGTGCAGAATTTAAATCACAATTAATCTAATAAGTACACAAACAATCAAATTTCATTAAATCAAGAATAAAAACAAAATGAAGGTGAGTTTACATTCCTCAACATTCAAAAATCCTATTCATCAACGACTATCCCAATTCTATACATAAATAAAATTGAAAACAAAATTGGAAATATGATTGGAATGGATGACGGAGGTAGGAGCGTCAGGAAGCCTCCTATTTTAAGAAGTACTTCGTGTAGGCTTCTTCTCCATGTCTCTCTTCCTTCTTCTCTTTCTCAATCTCTTGATGCACCCTCCCTAGGCTTTCTTAATTGGTGGTTGATGCAAAAGCTCCTTATCCTTTGTCTTGTTCTTTAAATACTTTTTGTGTTCTAAGCAACCTTAGGGTTTTTTAGGGTTGAAAAGTTTCAAAAAATCCCTCGAAACTTGATATTTTCACTTGTTTGCACATTTGTCCGATGCAGGCCACGATCGTGACCTTGCATGCCATGATCATGGGCCACCCTTTGTTACAATCGTGGGCTGGATCCAATGCTTCTGTCACGATCATGGCCTATTGTGCCACAATCGTGGGTCGTTGTTTAGGCTCGAGTGTCTCCAAAACTTCTTCGTTCTTCATTGTTGATCCTGAAACACTAACAAATACATCAAGGTATCTCAAAAACATAATATTTAAGCTTAGAGACTTGTACTACCCATAAAAACACTCAAATACACAAACTAACACAATTCTAACATAAACACATACTAAACAACCAGATTAACAATTAATACATAACAAACTAAACCGTACAACATGATGTAATTCACACCTATCAACATCCCCACATTTAAATGTTTGCTTGTCCTCAAGCAAACAAAACAACAAACACACAACATACAATGCAATAATGAGACAATGACTTCAACTTCATGAAATGAATTTAAATTTAAACACAATCATTCAAGTCATTTAAATTTATTAACATGCAAAATCTACATCTAGGGGCTTTGAACTAAATATATAGGTTAATCCAAATCCAAGTGTTAATTTACTTACCCTTTTCAATTGCACACACACATTAATAATTCTTTGATCATTCAGACTCTGTAACTACTCCTAAGTACGTTTTCATGAAAAGTAAAGCTGTTACAAGTTTGGTAGGTTTTTATTAGAAAACACACACACATATTTTATTTATTTATTCATTCATTTTGGCAAGGACATAGTCTTTTACTCGAAGGAAAACATTAGTGATGAATGTTGATCTGGTTACTTAACTAAGTCATTTTTTTAAACTGCTTGGTTAGAACATCATTATAGCTTTTTAATACGGAGGCACACATTTGTAATGCATGTCGATCTAGTTTCTCAGCTATATCATGTTCTCAATTGGCTGCTAACTTTATTCACAACCTAAAGGTCAATGGAATAGTTATTTATTTACCAAACATGATGACTTTTTTTATTTTATTATATATATATTTAAATTATTGCCCACCTTGTTGTTTTAGCTACTCGTTTCCATGAAAAATATTAGTAAAGCTACTTAAGTCGAAATACCTCAAATTATAAATGAATGTGACAATTTAGAGGGTGACAACTCATACTAAATCCTAATTAAGCTGCATATTTATCCAAAGACCCCAATTCACTAATTTTGCAAGCTAATGATCTAATAGACTATGTTTAAAATTAAATCAATTCTAATTCATTTAAGCCATTGACACATTGACACAATTCACAAAATGCAACCTACAACTATCATATAATTATGCAAAATCACACTTAAAACAAAACATATAACCATACCCAAACTTGAACAACACATTGTCCTCCAGGTGAGAAGGGAACAACAAAACACATAAGGAAAGAAGAAACATACCTTAAAGTAAAACAAAGAATACAAAATGAAGACGAAATTTAAAAAGAAAGGGTTTAAACAAAATCTCACGGTAATGGAGGCAGAGATGGTATTGGAGGTCGCAATTGATCACCCTGAAAGAATTTGTTATCCTGGCTCAAGACGAATTATTGAAATTTTATTGAAAGCTCAAAACAATGCTAACTAAAACTAACAATGTCAATAAAACAACTAAATATGCTAATTTATAGTCCTTAGCTTGACCTTGGATCCATGGAGGCATCTTAATTTTTTGAAGATAAGGAAATCACTTCCTTGTCCTTAGGAATTGCTCCTCTGAGATATAACTTGCAATAATGCCCATTGACCTTAAAAGTCTCCTTGTTATCATTTTCTAGTTTGAGGTCTCCATGATCGAAAACTTGAATGATCTTAAATGGTCCACTCCATCTAGATTTGAACTTCCCTGGAAATAGCATCATCCTTGAATTATATAGCAGAACTACAACTCTTACTTAATTTTTTTTTTGTTTAATATGAGCATCATGCCATTTTTGTTTAACCTTTTTCTTGTAGAGTTTGGCGTTTTTGTATGTATTGTAATGAAACTATTCAAGTTAGTCTAGTTATAAAAGCCTCTTTTTGCTTATTTGTTTCTAATCAAAATTTAATGCTTTAATAGCAGGCTCGATGTTCTAATTCAACTAGCAAATGACAAGTTTTCCCGTACATGAATCTATAAGTTGTTGTTCCGATAGGTGTTTTGACAACTTTCCTATAGGCCTATAAGGCATTGTCTAGCTTTATTGCCCAATCCTTCCTAGAGTAGATCACCGTATTTTCCCAAATTTGTTTTAGCACTCGGTTGACAACTTCCACTTGGCCACTAGTTTGCGGATGGTAAGGTGTATCAACTCGGTGTTATACTCCATATCTTTTTAATAGGCATCAAAAGATCTATTGTAGAAATGTGTGTCTCTATTAGTTATTATCATACGTGGCACTCGAAACCAGTTGAATAACCATTTAATGAACTTCTGTCTGCCTTCCCATCTTTGTTTGGAGACACTGCTGCTTCGGCCTAATGCGAAACATAATCAATTCCTACTAGAATGTACATATTTCCCATTGAAGATGGGAAAGGACCTGTAAAATTGATTCCCCATACATCGAAGACTTCCACTTCTAAAATGTTGGATAAAGGCATTTCATCTCTTTTAGAGATGTTACCTATTCTCTGACATCAATCACATTGTGCTACGAAGGTCTGAGTATCCTTAAGCAACTGTGGCCAATAAAATCCACTCTCAAGTATTCGAGCCACCATTTTGTTGGCTCTATAATGCCCAACATACTGACCTTGATGACAATGTTTTAGGATCTCTAACATTTCCTCCTCTAGAACACATCATCGCATTAACCTATCAATGCATGCTCTATATAAAATTGGCTCATCCTATATATATCGGTTACAATCATGCAAGAATTTTTTCCTTTGTTGATAAGATAGATTTGATGGGATTTTACCACGCAACATAATTTGCAATATAAATAAACTATGTTTAGTTAAACTCATGAGTGACATTAGGGTTTCATCGGGAAAATTTTCATTAATATCATGGCTCGGCTGGCATTCCCCTCCCTTAAATCTAGATAAGTGATCTGCAATCACATTTTTTGCTCCCTTTTTGTCTCTCACCTCTATATCAAATTCTTGTAAAAGTAGCACCCATCGAATGAGCCTTGGTCTTGCATCCTTGTTTTTGAAAAGGTATTTTAAGGCCACATGATCAGTGAATATGATCACCTTTGACCCAAAAAGGTATTGTAGAAACTTATCACATGCGTACATTATTACTAGTAGCTCCTTTTTTGTAGTGGTGTAGTTAAGCTAAGGCCCTGCAAGGGTCTTACTGCCATAGTAAATTGCTTGCAACTTCTTATCTCTTCTTTGGCTCAAAACACAACCTATGGCTTTATCACTTGCATCACACATAACTTTGAATGGAAGTGTCTAGTCCAGTGGTTATAGAATTGGGGCTGATAATAATGACTCATTCGGTGTGTTGAATGTAGATATACACTTACCATCAAACAAGAAGGGAACATCCTTGACTAAAAGGTTTGTCAAAGGTCTTTTAATTTGCGAAAAGTCTTTCATGAATCGATGATAAAATCCTGCAAGACCTAAAAATCCTCACACACATTTTACATTGCTTGGCTGTAGAAATTTCTCTATCACTTTTGTTTTTGCTATGTCAACTTTGAATCCTTGGTGTGAGATTTTATGGCTTAGCACTATCCCCTCTTACACCATAAAATGACACTTCTCCCAATTCAGCACCAAGTGTGACTTTTCACATCTTTGAAAAACTTTGTTCAAATTAGTTAAACATATTTTGAAAGAATCTCCAAAAACTGAAAAATCATCCATGAACTCCTCCATTATATCTTCTATCATGTCAGTGAAGTTTGACATCATACATCTTTGAAATATAACTAGAGCATTACAAAGTCTGAAAGGTATCTATCTGTACGCAAATGTGCCATAAGGGCAAGTGAATGTAGTCTTATCCTGATCATTAGGGTAGATGAAAATTTGATTATATCCTAAATATCCATATAAGAAGCAATCAAAAGAATGACCATCTACAATTTCTATCATCTGATCTATGAACGAAAGAGGAAAATGATCCTTTTTAGTCGTTGAGTTAAGTTTGCGATAATCTATGCATACTCTCCATCCTGTGACTATTCTTGTTGAAATTGCTTCTCTACTATCACTTTCTATTACCATCATTCTACCGTTCCTAGGTACACATTGTACTGAGCTAACCCATTCACTATTGAAGATGGGATAAATCATCCTTGCATCTAAGAGTTTTATGATTTCCTTCTTAACCACCTCCTTCATATTAGGATTCAACCTCTATTAACGCTCCCTCACTGTTATACATTCTTCCTCTAGGATTATTTGGTGCATGCAAATATTTGGGCTTATGCCTTGAATGTCAGCAATCTGCCATTTGATGGCTTTCAATTACTTTCTAACGATTTTTACCACCCTACTTTCTTGCTTCTCATTCAATTGATTAGGGATTATATTATTATCGGTAATGCTTGGCCTTCACCTATAAAGGTATATCTGAGATATTCAGGTAAAGGTTTAAGCTCTAATGTTAGTGGTCTTTTTTTGTAGATGGTGGAATGGGTGTATCAGTTTGAACCAATTTATCTTAATGCATTTGAGCATTTGACTCCTCCATCTCATTGTAGTGGATGTGAAAAGAGGATTTTGGGTTGATATGGTGGAGGGGCAATATACGAAGGGTATATGTCCACTTTTTTCTCCCTTTTTTGATTTTTCTCAATAGGATAGATGGGCTCCTCTATTGTCCTTGTGGGTGGTTCAAGTTCCTTCCCGTTTCGAAGTGTAATATCCTTTAGATGCTCCCTTGGTTTTTTTCTTAAAGTTTAGAAAGATTTCCCAAATTTTGCATAGAGAAGGTGCTTAGCAATTGATTTACTTAGACCTCTAGATTATGGATTGACGAAGCATGGTTCCTAGTGACTTGCTCAAATTTACCTTCCAGCTTCTTTTGTGAATCGGCTAGAGTTCCAAGCTTATCAAAAATTCTATCCAACTTGGATTCCATTGAGCTTGATTTATCTTATTGGAAGTCTAATTGTCCTTGAAGTCTGACCTGTCCTCCAGCGTTGTTTGTCTAAGAGAATTTAGGGTGATTCTTCCATTTAGGGTTATAGGTGTTAGAGTAGGGATTGTTGCCTCCTCCTCATCCATACTAGGCTCTATATAATTCACTTACTCTGGGTTACTTTCCTTTATCAAGTAACAGTCCACTGTATCGTGGTCCATTTGTCCATAGAGTTCACACTTGAGTTATACAACTTTCACTAGAGCTAAGGAAGAAGCCGTCATGTTGTTGAGCTTTTGTGTCAAGTTATCAATTTTTTTCTTGCACTGCCGTCATTTGATTGACAACCACAATTCCTTTTGGATCTCGGAATGAAGTAGTTTGTCTACTCTACTTGTTTGTCCATAGTTAGCTATTACTCACCATCTCCTCTATCAACTCTTCCACTTTATCAACCATCTTCCTCATTAGTGATCCTCCTAAAGCTGCATCAATCATGCCTCTCATATGTGGGGTTACTCCATTATAAAATGTTTGCAACAAAAATTCCTTGGGTAAGTTGTGGTGTGGGTACTTCCATTGCAAATCCTTGTATCTTTCCCATGCTTCGTAGATCAATTTCCTATCACCTTGTTGGAAGTTGGTAATTTCCTTTATGATTTTAGTGGTCTTAGTCAGGTGGAAATACTTTTATAAGAAAGCATGAACTAGTTGATCCCACGTCATGACATTGGCTAGGTTTAGGGAATGATACCAAGCCTTTGCTTTGTCTCTAAGGGTAAAAGGGAAAAGCCAAATTCTAACCGCATCTTCTGACATCTGATGGTACGAAAAGGTATCACAGATTTCAAGAAAGTATTGCTACTTTGTTAGCCGCTTTAAACCCTAATCACATAAAGTGCATAAGGGTCTAGCTACTACTTGGTTAGCCATATTGAACCCTAGTCTCATAAAGTCTATAAGGGTTTGTTGTTGACATCTTGGCTCTCTGGTTAAATTTTTTTTTGAAATTCCTCGACCATTGTTGATTTTCTGATTTCTTCTTCTTCTTCTTCATGCTAAGATTTCCTAATGGTTTGTTATAGTTGAGTGATGTCTAAATCTGAGGTTTCAATCCCATGACTTGAACCTCTCATGGCCCTTATGTTCATGCAAGAGCACTATTTCAAAAGTAGAAAAGAAAGAACGAAAACAAAAAATTAAAACTAACTAAATGTCTTAAAATATAGACCTAAACTGATCTTGTTTCAGCTTAGTGTCTCCGAAACTTCTTCATTCTTTGATGTTGACCCTAAAACACTAACAAACACATCAAGGTACCTCAAAAACATAATATTTAAGCTTAACGACTGTACTAACCCATAAAAAACAATTCAACACACAAACTAACACAATTCTAACCTAAACACAGACTAAACAACCCAATTAACACTCAATATATAACAAACTAAACCCTAAAACTTGATGCAACTCACATTTATCATTATCATTCATAGTTGGATAATTCTAAAACTTACTTTTATTATGCATATTGAGATCACATTTGTTAAATTAGAAGCAATGATGTAATAAAGACAGTTATATTCAATAATTATTTAAGCCTATTTCTTTGATAATTTCCCTACTATATTTTATCTTTAGAAGTAACCAATTTTTAGCCTTAGCCTTTTTTATTGATTATAACCCCATTATTAACCTTTATACTATTTTTTTAAAGTCTTTTGATAAATTTAAACCTAATGGTTATTGATTGTTTAAAACTTAAAATTTTGAAAGATTCAAAATTTCATTAATTGCAGTATATAATGAATGCTTAATTATCGTGATTAAAAAAATTATGTTGCGAGCATTAGAAAAAGAAAAGTACTAATGGATTTATAATGCAAAGAACTATATATTGTGAAGCTTCCTGTAATGTTAACTTTGTAATTTTCCTTCAAATTTATCACACTTCTATTGTCCCATTCATAACTTACCTAAGCCCTATTAAAACCTTGTATTAAGACCTTTTGTTTCTAGTTTACATATAAGTGATGGAGATACGATAATATTGTAAGCTTATGGTTAAGATTTATGCTATGCATTAACTTGAGAGTTCTTATTCTTTTCACCCTAAACACTTGAAAGCATTGAGTGAAACCTTGGTGAGGCTGTAAAGAATTATGCTTTTGATTTCAAAAAGATTATTGATTTGATTATTAATGATAATGACTAATGAATTAGATTTAGAACTCAATTCTAATAGTATGTTGATTTGATTGATATGACAAGTATAGATGGAAAGGTTGAAATTAATGAGGGATAGATGTTTGTTAGATTAACGATTTAGATTATGATTTTCTTAGGGACAATTAAAAGCTTAAGTATGGGAATGTTTGATAGATGCTTATTTGATTATAATTATACACCCATATTTAAAATGTTTTGCTTATTATCAAATAGTTTTGTTGTATATTTTGTGCCTAATTTGCTCTAAGCGCATTAAGGTAATAATTTCCTTCATCAATAAAAAGAGAAGAACGCATATAAAATCGTGGCATAAAATGAAGATTTGAAGCAACTTAGACAAGGTCGTGGCATAAAACAATTGTATAAGTGACTACGTATGTCACAGACCCCAATTTTTAGTATAAAAGGACTTAGATAAAGGAAAGCACTGAAAGCCAAAATTTTAAGAGATTATAAGTCATGCCTCACATTTAAATGCAATAGCTCTGATCAAGGAATGAGGAGAACGTGAAAAATATTTTAAGAGATCCGATAGAAAGCTACATCCAATCTGAAATTGTAATAAGATTCAATAGAAGAGAAAGGGAGATTCAGAATTATAATTTCGTTTTTTCTATTAATTTTTTTGCATGTTTATTATTGATTTTTTTAGTGAGTAACCAAAGTTATTTATTATCTAGTTATGATGAACCCTAGTTTGTGATAACAATATGATTTAATAATTTATTCAACGCAATTATATTGATTTTTTTATGATTTAGTTATTTATTTTATTCTTATTGTAATATATCTAGAATATTAGTGCATGATTTGATTTTATATGACTGAGATTGAGAAATCCTCTTGTATGAATAGATCCACCATAACTGGAAGGAGTTGTATGCAAACCTAGAGATAAGGCAACATAAATCTTCTAGAATGAGGTCAAACCTCATAGTAAAATTCATAAATCTTTACCTAAAAGGAATTCTATTAATCATCTGATGGGTTAACTATTAATATTCTTGAGAAAGATATTAACATAAGATAGGATTTTCCATCATCCAATAATCAATAATATAATTGCATGATAAAGGGTTAATATTTAATGATTCTTAGAGGTATTCATTACCTAGACACTATTATTTGATATTGATTTTTCTAAGTACTTTCTCGTGTTTTACGTTATTAATTGTTTTAATTCTTATTTTTAATTAAAAACCAAAAATTTGTTTCATAGGTTAGATAATTGAAAAAGCCTAATTACTAGAACTTATAGTCTTCATGAGATCAACTCATACTTGCCTGTGCTAGCTACAGTTACACCATACACTTGTGGTAATTTTCAAATATTGATATGAAACAATATCAATCAAAAACAACCTACTACAGAGAAGTGATAGGAGAATTCAAGTAAGTAATTGTTTCTTGATTTTTTAATCGTGAAGTTTTGATGAGGAAGCTTTAAATTCAAATTGGTTAATTGACTAAGGCGATAATGGAAGACTATAAAGCACTTTGCCAAAGTACCCAATCTTTGGGAATATGTGAAGGATGTTGCGAAAAAGAGTGAGGAGTTAACCAACAACAATGAGGAAATTGAGACTAAGGTAAGGAAACCATTAACGAAGTATCAATTGAGAATCACTTACTTTTGTAAGATTATTTCCAGTAATAAAAAAAGGAGAAGACTAGTACTTAGATGGAGTACAAAATGACCTGAAAGAAGATCTAGAAAAGGAGGACATTAAGGAGGAAATTGTAGAGATATAATCAAATGAAGACAATATCGAAGTTCTCTAAGACACGATACTACCAAAGCTAGTTGACTCAAACAGTTATAATTTTTTTGGAAAAATTAATGGCGTCTATATTAACAAGATATTAGCATACTTAAGAATAAGAATCAATATAATGTATTTTGCTATACTGAAAAGATTGAGATTAGGTGAACTAGGGCCCACTAGCAGAGTAATGTACTTTGTTGATAATTTGATGTAAAGTTTTAGGGATATTAAAGAAAACTTGATGATAAAATTGATAGGGTTATATTTTGAACATATTTTTGTATCTAGATTTTAAAAATGATGATAAAAGATAATTAATTCTAGGAAAATCCTTCTTAGCTATAATATGTGTAAAAATTAATGTCAAAGAAGGTGAACTTATACTTAGGGTTAGAGAAGAATAACTTTTATTTTCAAACGATGAAATGTTACTTATTTTTATTAACAATTCAAGATAAGCTAATTTTTTTTGGAATTTGAAAATAATTCATTAAAAGCCCAATCATGAGCATCAATAAGAGTATGTACAAAGTACAAGGATTATACAAGTGTACTACACAATTTATCTAAGATTTTGTTACAAATTAGCAAAACATTAAGTGAAGGAAATTAATCATCAGTCCAAGTTCCATCTTGACAATGTGTTGTAACACTATAACAAAAATAACTAAACTTAAAACTACAGCTAGTGGTAAGTCTAGGTCGATCCTATAGAGATTCAATCAATCACGTTTCTAAATTATATTTATATGTAAATAAGAAATTAAATTAGGAGGGGGGTTTGGTTGGTTGTAATTAAAACAACAAAGCAAAATTGAACTAATAAAAGCAAAACAAAATTAAACAGTATAAAAGTGAGAAAATTGCCATATTGATATTACTATTATTATGTTTATTTATTTTACTTTATTTTATAATTTATAATTTTTTGTAATTTTAATTTTAATTTTGTTAATTGATTAATTTATTTTCCTTTTCTATATTTCTTTTTATTTTCTTTCATTCATGTGAGTGATTTGGAAACAACCTCTTTACTAGTTAGGGGTAAAGTTGCATACTATTGAACCTCCCTGGACCTTACATTTTAGTGGGATTTCTATGAGTGTTGTTGTTGTTGTTGTAAAAGTGAAAAAAAGTAATGAATGATTTTATAATCTTGTTTTTGGTTAAATCTCAGCTTACACATAAATAAACATACTTCATTGCATTATTTTTTTCACACCGCTCTTGGAAACTATTAATCATTGATTAACAATAGCTCTATTAACCCTTGTTTCTTGCAGATAGCATTTAATCAAAATAAGTTCTTTAAATAAACCTAGCTATCGAATAACCTAGAACAAGCTCTTTAGCTTTAGGTGGACAACTGTATTATGAATAAGGAAAACAACAATTTAGGCAACAACTACACAAATTTAGCTCATTTAACCTATGTTATGTTATACCTAATGATTTAATCTCATTAGTTACCATAAATGAATCCAAAACCCAACTACTACGTATTGTATTTGAGATTCTAGCAATGGGTTTATATAAAAACAATCTAATAGAAGAATTTAGGTCATCCTTACACAAATGCTTAAATCAATAGGCAAAGAATAACATATTCAATCCCTAAAGACAGAGCAATTCAATAATATACAATGACGATATGCTCAAATGTGATTCTCGATGTCAATTTCACCTTTGAATTGAAAGAAGGAAGATGATTCCTCTATAGATCAAAAGAAGCAAAGTTTCTGCCTCTTTTGTGCTCTAAAAATGATTCAACCTCTTTGCTCAAAATGTCAATTTATAACAAAAACTAGGTTTCTGGGCATATGCATAGTTTGATGCACAATCGTACAACCTACCGTGCAAACCAATAAAAATGCATCATTGGTAAATGTGTATGGTCATGCAATTAGATGCACGATCATGCAAACCATAAAATCTCCAATCACGAAGATGTATAATCGTTCAAGTGGATGCACGACCATGCATCTTACATCGTATGGTGAATTCTTCATTTCTTGGATTATCTTGTCCCATCTTCAATCTAATCCATCTACTTGTTCCATAATGAAAAATGAGTCTAAAATCAAGAGAATGGATCAAGGAATGTGCTTTTAACTCATTTTAGCTCTTGAAATTCAAAATTATACTTAAACCAAATATGAACCAAAATGAGTTTCTTAAGAACTTCATATCATTAATTACTAAATGTTGTGGAGTAAATGTATAAACAGTTAAGAACATATCAAACCTTTTTTTCATTGTGGTAATCATTCCTTCAGCAACCTTGTGGGCTATCAAAATTTCTCTAATCCAACTACAAACCTTGTGAACAAGGGCACGTCTCTCTATTTTTCATTTTTGAATATTCTGTTATTCCTTTTGTGCCAAATGTAGTAAATTAAGTTATGAAAAGACTAAAACTAGGACGGTCTTAACCTAACCTTCTATACAAGTTAACAGCTTAAATAAGGATCTTTTTTTCACTTTATAGATGGACATAATAGGTTCAATATGTGTTGCATACTAGCCCATATGACTTTATAGTAGCCGCATCGGAAAAACAAACGGTTAATAGTCCTAGGCATAAGGTTTTATAAGGAAGAAATCTAGCTAGTGGAACCAATCATTTTGTCTTTGATTTTTAATTTATTCCTAGCAGCTAACCTGCATGTAATAAATAAGGCTTTAGACATTAGGGTCCCCTTCTAATCTATGTTATACCTTTAGATATTAGGCAACTGGGTATAAGGACTTTTAGAAAAGAATGATTAGAGGATTCTCCACTACTATTGGGTATCCAGTGGTTGTTGTCACTTTTTATGTGATTAAGGGTAATTTTAGAGATAAACTCGAAGTTTGTCACTGTCTATGAAATTAATGACCTATTCATCTTGTTGAATAACTTCCTTAACCTAAGATTGAATAGGAATCCTAGCTAGTCACTAAAAGAAAAAAGACATTTAGTGGGAGCTAAAGTTGTCATTAAAAGCATGAATTTTGGTCACTATTAACTTCTGTGAATATTTTTCAAGTTGTCACTTGTCGTCACAAATACCTCTGTCTTTAATGAAATGGTGACTATATTTAAAAAAACATCACAATTATTAATAGTGATACATAAAAAAATGTCACAAACACTATTATATTTTGACATCATTTTTCATACTAAAATTATGTAAAATTTTGATAAGAAATATCGTCACTTAACTAAGTCTTACCTGTAAATGATATTTCATCATTAATATTATCATTTAATAGTGAAAAATTATGTTGTCACATGTATTATCATTATTAGTGAAAAAATATAGTCACCAATATTTTTATTAATGGTGTTAATAAAATTTCATCACAAATTTAAAATTTATGCCATACAACAAATTTTCACTATTATGTTCACTATTGTGATAAATAAAATTTTGAATGTAACAATTATTTTGAAACTTGTATTAATCTTACACAAGAAACAAAATTAAACACTAAAATTAAAATTTCTTTGTCTACCAAACTTAAAACTCAAAGAAAAAATTAAACTCAAAGCTTTAGAGATTATCCTTCAGTGCTTATTACATTGATGACATGACTCAAGACAACTATGGATTTGTATCCTACAAAACAAACAAAAAATTAATTAGAATATAAAACATAAATATATCAATTTAATTATAAAATATTATAATACAATAATAAATTATCAATTATACTTACATTATAAGTTGGAGTACTTGTGCCAAGGATTGATCCTATTTGTTACTTGGCTCTATTATTTGTGTTCCTTTCACTTTGATCCTATGAAAAAGATAAATAATTTATTAGTAATACAATATAATCTAGCCAAAAAAATATTGGAATAATAAAATTCCTTTAAATTTTTGTGTCCCCTATTTGTTTGGCGATCAACCACTGCCAATTAGCTTCATCCTCATCAAGTGGACATTCTATGCTCTTGAGATAATTTTGATGCAAATGATGTCGAATCTTATATTAAGACTACATTTGCTTAATCACAGAAGATTCCACCTTATTTGTAAAATTAAAATTGTCCTGCAATTGATATAAAAGAGTTATACGTTTAAGTAATAAATTAATTAATCATTGTATTATCAAAAACTGAGTAGTTAAGTAAACACTTATTTCACCTTTTAGGGAAGCAAAGGTTTGCCAGCTTACCCACCTTGAAAAAATCCTTAATTACCATATAACCACATGATAAAACTAGAAAAAATTACTTGATTACATCTCAAGAGGGAAAAGGAAATTTTAATGTCTTGGCTATGTGTTCAACTTCTACATCTTTATCAAAAATTTGTCTTAGATACATTTTCCACATTTAGTTCCCTTAACTAAATGAATTGTTTAATAGTAATACTTATGATAATATAGAGAGCCTTTGTAACTAGATTAATAGGTGCAAAAGGCATCAAGAAAATCATCAACCTCAAATGTATTAGGAAAAACAACCTTTTCCTTTTTCTTAATATGATAAGAGCAAAAGAAACCTTGCTTGCACCTAGGGCAAGTTTCTTTATAAGATGAGCCGGTTGTGGAAGATGGGAGGAGCAACTGGATTCTTTGGCATTGTAGAAACCTTTGCTAAAACTAGCTTCTTAGTTGTATGCTTATCCATCTTGCACATTTTATCATAGAAGAAACACAAAAGAGAAATATGACTATATCGGTTTAAGAAATCGCTTTACACCTTAACATATTCAGTGATTAACTTACAAAAATCTCACATACGTATACATATTCTAACACATAATTTATATTCAAAGTGAATTAACCATCTAAAAAATTTAGCACTAACCATAGTACAAGAGGTTCTAGAACAAATGATAAAGTCATATGCATATCCCAAAATTTCTAAAAGTAAGTTAAAATAATGACTTCTCTTTTTGCAACGAGTCCATTCTTTCATCCTATAATGAAATATAGGCCGTAGAATAGCATTGAATCAAAGTTGCATATCAATGTTGATATAAACAAGAAAGTTAATAGTATAAAAGAACTAACATAAATAACCAAAAAACAATCCTTGCTTACCCCCTGATAATTTATATATGCAAAGATGGTGTAGTCTAACCCAAACATGTGACAACAAGTTAGTATCAAAATACAAACTTTTGTAAAATAAATTTCAAGAAAATAGATAGAATCTACAATTTGATGATTTACCCTAAAATTCTTTATCTCACACCGAACATGTAAATTAAGACCAGAAGGGCAAGTCGTCTATCCAAGACAATATGTTTTCATTTTCCCATTTCTAAATAAGTGTGTAAAAAGATTTTTTTTCTCTTGTTAAAACCATGTTAAGCATAGGTAAATCATTGCCTCTTTCCTCTCTAATTGTCTACAAACAAAATGCAAGGCTAAAGTATAGTAGAATGATGCCGAAACACCAAAGGGAAACTCCATAACCAAAATTATAGGCCCATTCTTTACAAGTATATCTAAATTTTTTCCATCCATTACAAAGAATAATCATCAAAGATGAAAATTTTTTAAGAAACCAATACTAGTCAGAGCCTTGGAAACATTAAAAAAACTTTATATCTAGAAGAGAACAATGTTCACCTTTGCATTAACATAAATGGGAACCACCATATGACCTTATTCTTCTACCATTCATAAAAATAAGAAATTATAATTCAAAGTTTAAAGAATAAAGGCAAAATTGAAACTTTGATTGAACAAGAGGGCCACAAATCGTGTACCATTAGTCTATACTCAAGCACAAGTTTGCCACTAATAAAGAAATAATTTTGGAACAAAAAATGGCCAGGAACCATTATATAGATGAGTGGAAGAGCTGTACCTAATCATAGTACTAATAAGAACCTTCAGGATTGTCGTCTCTGGTGAAGGTCGCATTGCTTTCTCACTCTACAACTGTGCTTTGTCTTTCACTATCCCCCTTTTTAGCTTTAGAAACTGAAGCAGTCTTCCTTATATAATATTTTAATGTCTTTAATTTTAATATAATATTTTAATTTATACTTGATAGTTCAATACAATATTTTAATTTATGCTTGGTACTTTAATATAATATTTTAATTTTTAATTTCTTTTATTATGATATCAATATTAAATTTAATTATTTTGCTAAAAACTATTGAAATGCTAAATTTTTTTATTACAATATCTACATAGGTAAATGTAAAAAAAAAATTATATTCCTAATTTTTACTTATTGCAATATTTTCAATAGTAGTCATGGCAATTTTATCAAAAAAATTAAAATATTTAAGTTTAAAAATTATTTCTCAATGACAATAATTTTTAATAATATTGACAGTATGGGTAAGTTTATTATTGTGACAATATCTAATTGAAATTAATTAGTTGGGCTTATATTAGCAATAAGTTTTAGTAATAAAATGTTTAAAATTTATATGGCGAAAAGATTTCTCGTTACAATTATTTTAAAATTTGTGTGATGAAAAGATTTCTTGTCATCATCATTTTGAATGATATTGATCATAGTAGTTCATATACTACTGTGATGATATATTATAGCCATTAACTATTTTTCGTCTATATTGACGACAATTGTCATCCAAGAAATATATCAATTGACAAACAATTTTCTTGTCATAATAACGAATAACAATAGTGACAATAATTTTATTTTGTCACAATTACATTTCATTATTGCTAAGATAGTATAGGCGCTAAATATTCAATACTATTAGCGATAAGAGTGACAAAGCTATTGTTGACACTAATAACATATTATTAGTGATGAAGTAATTGTGAAAGACTTGGTAGTGTCACAATTACTATACCATTAGTGACTACATAATAATTTATTACAAATGATGAAAGTAATAGTGATTTACAAATTTTTGGTCACAATAACTATCATATTTCTGACGAAATAATTAAATGTCACATAATTGTCACTAAATGTCTTAATTCTTGTAGTGTAGCAGTGATGAAAGATCCTCCCTATGGATTAGAGGACTCTGCTTAAACCTATTATCAATCTAAAACTAAGAGCTCTATCCATTACCTATATGTGTTTTGATTAGGGCTTGGATTTTCCAAACCATCATTGTGCACCCTTATGAGGCAAGGAAAAACTTCCAAATCTATAATCTGCTTGTCTTTTCCTTAACATTTGAGTAAATGGATAGGAATGTTCCCTCCTCTCTTCAAATTTCTAGAAGCTTAAGTTTAAGATAATATTCATCGGTCCATTGGTCTAGAGAGCCTCCTTATCAGTAATCATTCTTTGTGTTCATTTTGAAACTAGGATTAAATAAGTCATCTGTATGGAAACCAACCCAGTCCACCTTCTTGTTTTCTTCAGAAAAAGTTATTCCCATTAAATTTTTGTACCTTTAAATTTATTAGCTTTCTAGACCATAACAAATTCTTGATACATTTTTTATCTTAATAGCAAGAAAGAGAAGGGCGCTCTAGTGAGTTTGTAGGATCTTATGCACAAAAAAGATAAGATGAAGCCTCCTACATAAAAAAAAATTAAGTCCCTAATAACTTATCTTTTAAGGGGTTCATTCATACCCCCTTGTACTCCAAAAAAGCATACTCAAAAGTTAAAAGGATTTGAGGGATTACCAATCCCCATTGAGCTTTCTCTTCTTCCTTTTTGATTTTCTATGAGTTACTAGAGATGCCTACCCCAAAAACTCCTCCAATTAATTGAGGCCTTGCAACTCCTATTTTTGTTAATCCATATTATGATCTTTATTAATAGGGTCTTTTTCCTTGGCCATGTTTCCTTTCTCCACTTCTATTATAGGTATTACTTCAACATATTGATAAGTGTAAATTGCATCGTGTTTTAGGGCATAGTTTGATATTTGTTTAATTATTAAATCATTATTAATGTGTGTGTATGATTGAAAGGGTGAATAACTTGACATTTGGGTTTTGATTAACTATGTATATTTAGTCCAGAGTTTCTAGACGCAGATTTTACATGTTAATGATTTGGAATAACTTGAATGATTGTGTTTAGAGTTAAATTTATTTCATGAAGTTGAAGCCATTGTATCATTATTGCATCGTGTGCTTTGTGATTTTATGTTGTTTGTTGTTTTGTTTGCTTGAGGACAAAAAAAGTTTAAATGCGGGGATGTTGATAAGCATAAATTGTATTGTATTTTAGGGCATAATTTGATATGTGTTTAACCTTTAATTCAGTCATTTAGTATGTGTTTAGGTTAGAATTGTGTTAGTTTGCTAATTATTTATATTTTAAGTGTTTTATATCTTTGAGCTTAAATATTATGTTCTTGAGGTACCTTGATGTCTTTACTAGTGTTTTAGGGACAACATCGAAGAACGTAAGAGTTTCGAAGACTTTAGGGCCAAAATCAAACAATTTTTCATGACCAAAAACCAGGGAATGGGCAATGGTCGTAGCTTGCATGGCTACAGTTGTGGCCTGCATCAGGCAGATGCATAACCACTCCTAAACTTCATGTTTTGAAGGATTTTTTTAGACCTTTGGGCCCCCAAAAAAACCTTAGTTCAACCCTAAGCACAAAAGAAAATAAATAGAATAAAAAGAACAAAAAGAGGGAGCTTTTGAATTAGCCACCTTTAGAAAAACCTTAGAGAGAATTATTGAGGGATAAAGAGAAAAAGGAAGAGAGAAGAGGAGAAGAAGCCGACTTGACATGCTTCCCGAGTCAGGAGTTTCCTGATGTCATTGCCTCCCTTCATTGATAGTTGTGAAGTGCATAATGTTTTAGTAATTTGTTATGAATTTAGTGTGAATTTTAGTGTTGAGTGTGCATTTAGGGTTTAATTATGTTAGTTTCTGTATTTAAGTGTTTTTATGGGTTGGTATGAGTCTTTGAGCTTAATTGTTTTATATTTGAGGTACCTTGATGTGTGTGTAGTGTTTTAGGATAAACGGTGAAGAACGGAGAAGATGTGAAGAGTTTCGGGCCAAAGATATAGCCTAAGATCATGCATATTGGGCCATGATCATGTCAGGTAGGGCCATAATTGTGGCCTACATCGGGCTAACAAAAAAACTCAAGTTTTGCAAGATTTTTCAGACTGTTTCGACGTCAACTTTAACTTAGAGTATCCAAAATATAAATACATCATTATGAGACAGATGCAGCAACCTTGAAGAGTCTGAAAAAGAGAGCACTCATGTTAGTCAATTCTAGAAAAACCTAGAGAGAAATTGAGAGATCGAGGAAGGAGAAAAAGGAAGGGAGACATGGAGAACAAGCTTAGCGCGACATACTTCTCGAAAAAGGTGGTTTCCCGCTTTCGCTGCCTCTGCAACTCCGTTCCTAATGTAATTGCCATTTCTTTTAGTTTTATTCATGATAGGTTGTGTTAAATGTTGAGTTTGTGCTTATACTCACCTTTGAGTTTTGATTTTTGAGATTAATAAAGTTTGATTGATTTTGTTTTTGTTGATTTAATTCTGATTTAAATTATGCTCTTAATAACTTAGCAATAGACTGAGACGGTGAGTTGAGTGAAAATAATCAATTTGGGCTAATAAGAGTTAGGTGAATTGATAGGTAAAGAATTAAATGAAACTAGTAAAATCGTGTAACGAGAGATCGAAAAAAGGATCCCAGTAGGTTAGTAGACAATTTTAGAACTAATTTAGATTTTGGGTCAATTGCGAATCAATAGATCGCAATTCCATAATTTAAATTAGGGATTATCAGTTAGGGTTAAGAATTATAACTCGAGAGAGAGTAATTCACCCTAGGACCGTCTAGACTCGTTAAGTCAATAATTGCATAATTGATTAGGTTTTTGTTAATTTCAAATCAAAATCTCCTTTCTCTCACACCCTAGGACCGTCTAGACTTATTAAGTCAATAATTGCATAATTGATTAGGTTTTTGTTAATTTCAAATCAAAATCTCCTTTCTCTCACTTAGTAGTTTCTAGGTTGGGTTGGGATTGGTTTGTGTGATTGTTTCCTTGTTTAGATTTCTGCAATTCAATTCTCAAAATTAATTGTTTGACTGATTTAATTTCTGCATTAGTTTATTTTATCTTGAATTATTTCAATTTTAGTACGACCTTTGATTTTAGGACTATATTAGGCTTCCTTGTGCAATCGAAAACTTAGGTACCACGCGAAGGACCCGTGTGCTTGCAGAATTTACTAAGGTTAATAAATAGTAAAACATAGCCTTTGTAACCTTGCGATCAAGTTTTTGGCATTGTTGTCGGGGAAGGCGACATTTAGTTCTATAGTTTAAGATGTTAGGGTAGTTTTTAATTTTTGTTTTTGTTTCTTACGTTAACTTCAGAATCATGCTCTTGTACAAACACAAGGGTCATGAGAGGTTTGAGTTATGCAACTGAGACATTAGATTTAGACATCACGCGATTAGAACGAACCTTTAGAAAAGCTTGGTAAGAGAACAAGAAGATATCGAGAGAACAACAATGGTCGAGGAATTTCATAGGAACGTGGATCAGGAAGTGAACCCTGGATGACAACAACTGGCCCTTTTGGGCTTTATGAGGCTAGGGTTTAACCCAGTGAACCAAGGAGTGGCTAGGCCGCCTATGCAATCAATATCATTTGAAATTAAGCCAGTCCTCTTGAACATACTTTAAGAAATTCTCTAATTGCATGGATTGACTAATGAGGATCTGAACGTGCACATAGTGAGCTTCCTCGAGATTTGTGACGCTTTTCAGTATCTCCAGATCTTGGAGGATGCAGTGAGGATTAGGTCATTCCCCTTCACATTTAGAGATAAAGAGAAGGCTTGGTATCATTCATTGAGTCTCGCTAGCATCACAACGTGGGAGTAGCTTGTGCATGCACTGAGTAGACCACAAAGATCATAAAGGAAATTATCAATTTCCAAAAAGGTGATGGGGAGTCAATTTATAAAGCATGGGAGCGATACAAGGAACTGCAGAGGAAGTGCCCATATCATAACTTACCTTAGGAGTTCCTTCTGTAGACTTTTTACAATGGAGTAAAGCCACCTACTAGAGGCATGATAGATGTAACGTCAGGAGGATCTTTGATGTGAAAGACTGTCGATGAAGCAGGGGAGTTAGTTGAAGAGATGGTAAGCAGCAGCTGCTTATGGATGAGTGAACGAGGTAGGTAGCCTACAACTTTTAGTGAGTAAAAGGGAATTGTTGTAGTTGATCAGATGGTGGAGATGTAAGCGAAGATCGACAATTTGAAGTGACAGCTCAGTAACATGAAGGCATCATCCTTAGCTCCGATTAAGACCATGCAATTGATGTGTGAGCTTTGTGGTCAAGTAGATCATAACACTGTGGACTGCTATTTGATGGGAGAGGACAATCAGGAGCAAGTGAATTACATAAGGGCTTAATTTGGACGAGAAGGGGGTAAAAATCCCTACTCCAATACTTACAACCCTAGGTGGAAGAGTCACCCTGACTTCTCCTGGTCGAATAACAACAATGGAGGGTAGTTTAGGCCTTAGGGACAATCAAGCTTTCAGCAAGAAATGACAAACTCGATGGAATCAAAATTGAACAAATTTTTAGACAAGCTTGAAATTTTAGATAGTGTACAAAAGAAGCTGTAAGATAAATTTGAGCAAGTCACTAAGAGTTATGAGCCTTCCATTCATAATTTAGAAGCCTAAGTAAGTCAATTGTCAAATGCTTTTTCTATGCAAAATTTAGGAAATGTTCCTAGTACTTCAGGAAAAAAATTAAGGGAAGAACTAAAGGCTATCACACTTTGAAGTGGGAAGGAAATTGAACCACCCGTAAGGACAAGAGAGGAGCCTATCCAACCAGTTGAGAAGAATCAAGGAAAGGAGAAAGAAGTGGACATGAGCGAATATCCTCCATAAATTGAACCTCCATCCTATCAACCCAAGGTACCTTTTCCTCAACGATTATAAAAGGAGAAGTTAGATGAACAATTTGCAAAGTTTGATGAGAAGTTAAGGATGTTACAGATTAATCTTTCCTTCATGGAGGCAATAGAACATATGCCGAAATATGCAAAATTTTTAAAGACATATTGTCAAAGAATCATACTTGGGAAGATAATCAGACGGTCGCTTTAACTAGTACTTGTAGCTCGATAGTGACCAATCAAATGCCTTCGAAATAGAAAGATTCAGGAAGTTTTGCAATACCTTATGTGGTTGGTGCATTATTACAAAGTGTTTATGTGATTTGGGAGCTAACATAAATTTTTTACCTTTGTCGATATTCAGGAAGTTAGGATTAGGAGAGGTCAAGCCTACATCAATGTTAATTCAGTTAGTTGATCAATCCAATTAAAAGGGTATTGGGAGTCGTGGAAGATTTTCTGATGTGAGTAGATAAGTTCATTATTCCAGTGGATTTTGTGGTTCTTGATTTTGAAGAAGATAAGAATTGCCCATTGATCTTAGGTCAGTCATTTATGAACACAGGGAAGGCCATAATTGATGCCCATAAAGGTAAATTAACACTTCGAATAGACAAAGATCAGGTTGAATTCAATATGAATAAGGTCTTAAAGAATCCAATAACGAGTAGAGCATGCCTGAAGGTTGAAATATTGGATCAAAATTCACAAGAACAAATAAGAGTTGCATTGTAGAAGTGAAATCCTTGGAAGTAGAGGATGACAACGAACACCAGAATCCTAAATCGAAAGAAGATGATGAGATGGAGAAGATAGATGTTCTAGTGCATCAAGACAAATTAGTTTGAACTGAAGCACCTACACCACCATCTTCAGAGAAACCTCCGACATTAGAGTTTAAGCCTTTACCTACACACCTCAGGTATGCCTTTCTTGCTGAAGGTCAAACGCTACCAATAATAATTTCCAACTAACTGAATGAAAAGTAAGAAAGTAAGGTGGTGGAAGTTGTTAAGAAGCGGATGAAAGCCATCGGATGGCATATTGCTGACATTCGAGGAATAAGCCCGAATGTCTGCATGCACCGCATAAATTTTGAGGAAGGCTATAAGGTGCGGGAGTGTCGAAAAAGACTAAACCTTAACATGAAGAAGGTGGTCCCAAAGGATATCATTAAACTCCTAGATGCAGAGATAATTTATCCCATCTCTGATAGTGAATGGGTCAAGCAAGTGCAATGCGTACCTAAAAAGGGAGGAATAATTGTGATAAAGAGTGAAAGCGGAGAAGTAATTTCAACCAGAATCGTCACAAGGTGGAGAGTATGCATAGATTATAAAAAAATCAATATAGTGCCTAAAAAAGATCATTTCCCTCTTCTGTTTATAGACCAGATGATAGAAAGGGTTGCTGGCCCTTCATTTTATTGTTGGGCTATAATCAGATTATCATCTACTTTCATAATCAGGAGAAAATCACATTCACTTGCCCCTATGGGACCATTGTGTACAGATAAATGCCTTTCAGACTTTGTAATGCTTTAGCCTCATTTTAGAAGTGCATGATGTCGATCTTCGCTAACATGATAGAAAACATAATAGAGATGTTCATGGACAATTTTTTAGTCTTTGAAGATTCTTTTGATATGTGCCTAACTAATTTAGATAGATTTCTTAAAAGGTGTGAGGAATCACATTTAGTGCTAAATTAGCAGAAATGTCAAGTTATGGTACAAGAAGGGATAGTGCTAGGGTATAAATGCTCACCAAGGATTTGAAGTTGATAGAACATAGACAGATGTAATAAAGAAGCTCCCACCACTTAGTAATGCAAAAGTTGTGCAAGGATTCTACCGTTAATTCATCAAAGATTTTTCCCAAATTGTAAGACCTTTAACAAACCTCTTAGTCAAGGATGTACCCTTTTTGTTTGATGGAAAGTGTATGTCTACATTCAACACTTTAAAAGAGGCATTAATATCAGAACCAATTTTATCACCACCAGATTGGGCATTTTCGTTTGAAGTTATATGCGATGCAAGTGACCAAGCCATAGGTTGGTTGTTGGGCCAAAGGAAAGATAAAAAGCTACACGTAATCTATTATTCTAGTAAAACTCTCACAAGAATTACACCACTACAAAAAAGTAATTACTCGTAGTAGTGTACACGTGTGATAAATTCTGACAGTAACTTTTGGGTTTAGAGGTAATTGTATTCATTGATCACACGATACTAAAATATCTTTTCAGCAAGAAAAATGCAAAACCAAGACTCATTAGATGGGTGTTACCTTTGCAAGAATTTGATTTATAGCTGAGAGACAAAAAAGGAGCAAAAAATGTGGTTACAAACCACTTATCCATACTTGATGGAGGGGAATGCAAGCCAAGTAAGGACATTAATGACAAATTTTTCGATGAAACTCTGATGCTACTCGAGAGCTTGACTACACCATAGTTTGCGGATATCACTAATTATATTGCCAGTGGTAAACTTTCGTCAAACAACAAAAGAAGAAATTCTTACATAACTATAGGATGAGCCAACCCTATATAGAGCTTGTGTAGATGAATTAATGTGATGCTATGTCCCAGACAATGAAATGTTAGACATCTTAAGGCAATGTCATAAGGGTTAGTATGATGGGCATTATGGAGCCAACAAAACGGCGGCTCAAATACTAGAGAGTGGATTTTACTGACCATAGTTGTTTAAAGATGCACAAACCTACGTGGCATAATATGATCGATGCCAGAGAGTAGGCAACATTTACGAGGGAGATGAAATCCCTTTGTCCAATATTCAGGAAGTAGAAGTCTTTGATGTATGGGGCATTGATTTTATGGGTTTGTTCCCATTTTCAATGGGAAACATGTACATTCTAATGGGGGTCGATTATGTTTCGTGTTGGGTTGAAGCGATAGCATCTGTAACCAATGACGAAAAGCTAGTGAAAAAGTTCATTAAATGGCTATTTAATTGATTTGGAGTGCCACGTACAATAACAAGTGATGGAGGTGCACATTTTTGCAACAGATCTTTTGATGCCCTCCTACAAAGATACAGAGTGCACCATCGAGTTGCTACACCTTAGCATCCGCAGACTAGTTGTCAAGTGGAAGTTGTTAACTAAGAGCTAAAAGGAATTCTGGAAAAGACAGTGATCAACACTCGAAAGGATTGTGCAGCAAAGATAGATGATGCTTTATGGGCCTATAGGATAATGTTTAAAACACCCATTGGAATAACTCCTTATAGACTCATTTACAGGAAAGCATGCCATTTATCGGTTGAACTAGAACATCAAGCATACTGGGTGATTAATGATTAAATTTTTATTGGAAGCAAGCTTGCAAAAAATGACTTCTCCAACTGGACGAACTTGAAGAATTTTGTTTTAATGCTTACGAAAATGCCAAACTCTACAAGGAAAAGGTTAAGAAATGACACAATGCTCACCTCAAGCAAAACAAATTCAAAGTAGGAGACACTGTGTTGCTACATAATGACATTTCAACCAAGCTGTGACTTAGTTGGCTAACCAGATCGACATTGATTAGCAATGTTTACCTTTGCGTAAAAAAGACTAGGTCTATGTTCAATAAATAAAAAAATAAAAAAAATTATGTGTTTCTCTTAATAAAACCTACTAGACTTGTAAACAGCTTGAATTTACATGACAGTTTACCTAGGAACAGTTACAAAGTCTGAAGGACCAAATACTTATTTATGTGTGTGCATAATTAAAAAGGGCAAATGAATTAACACTTAGATCTTGATTAATTTATATACTTAGGTCAAAACTCTTAGACATAGATTTTTCTTGTTAATGATTAGATATAACTTGTTAGATTGTGTTTGATATTAAATTTATTTCATGACCTTAAAGCCATTGTCATATTATTTAAGTGTGGGGATTTTGATAGTTACGAATTGCATGATGTTTTAGGGTCTAATTTGATATGTATTTAGAGTGAATTTGAGTGTTGAGTGTGTATTTTGGGTTTAGCTATGTTAGTTTGTGTGTTTAAGTGTTATTATGGGTTAGTATGAGTCTTTGAGCTTAATTGTTATTTATTAGAGGTACCTTGTTATGTGTGTTAGTGTTTCAAGGTAAACAGTGAGGGACGAAGAACATGTGAAAAGTTTCGGGCAAAAGACATAACCCGTGATTGTGTACATTAGGCCACGATTATGATAGACAGGGACAAGCCAGTAGCAGCCAGACGACAAGGTGACAGAGAGCTTCCATTCAAGGCACAATAGTGATCATTGGGGCATGATCATGACAGAAAGGTTTAGGCGTTGGCTATGATTGTTTTAGGAAGGGCCACAATTGTGGCTTGCGTTGGTTTGATAGAAAAACTCAAGTTCTGCAACATTTTTTAGACCATTTCAACCCCAACTTTAACCTAGAACATCCAAAGTATAAATACATCATTATAAGATAGATGCAATAGCCTTGAAGAGTCTAAAAAAGAGAAGACTCACGTTAGCCAATTCCGGAAAATCCAAGAGAGAAATCGAGAGATCGAGGAAGGAGACAAAGGAAGAGTGATATGGAGAAGAAGCTTGGCACGACTACTTCCCGGAACAGGTGGTTTCCCACTTTCATTGCTTCTGCAACTTAGTTCCCAATGTATTTTCCATTTATTTCAGTTTTATTCATGTATAGAATTGAAATAACTGTTGGGAATAGGTTATGTTGAATGTTGGGTTTGTGTTTGTACTTACCTTGGGGTTTTGGTTTTTGAGATGAAAAAAGTTTGATTGATTGAGGTTTTGCTGATTTAATTGTGATTTAAATTTTACTCTTAACAACTTGGCAATAGACTGAGAGGGTAAGCCAAGTGAAAATAATCAATTTGGGCTAACGAGAGTTAGGTTAATTGATAGGTAAAGAATTAAATCAAACAAGAGGAATCGTGTAATGAGAGATTGAACATAGGTTCCCTGTAGGTTAGTAGACAATTTTAGAACTAATTTAAGTTTTGGGTCAATTGTGAATCGAGAGATCGCAATTACATAATTTGAATTAGGTATTATCAATTAGGTTAAGAATTCTAAATCGAGAGAGATTAATCTACCCTAGGACCATTTAGACCCATTAAGTTGATAATTGCACAATTATTTAGGTTTTTGCTAATTTCAAATCACAATCCCCTCTCTCTCACTTGGTAGTTTCTAGGTTGGGTTGGGATTGGTTTGTGTGATTATTTCCTTGTTTAGATTTCTGGAATTCAATTCTCAAAATTAATTGTCTGATTGATTTAATTTCTGCATTAGTTTATTTTATCTTGGATTATTGCAATTTTAGTACAACCTTAGATTTTAGGACTAGATTAGGCTTCCTTGTGGGATCGACACCTTAGATACTACGTGAACAACCTGTGCACTTGGAGAATTTACCAAGATTAATAAATAGTAAAACTTAGCGTGTGTAACCTTGTGATCAATCGTTTGTTCAATTTTGTATTTCTTGTTATTTTCAATTTTATTATTGTGTAGAATTGGAATAATAGTTGATGATAGGATTTTTGGATGTTGATAATATTCTAACCTCACCTTTTATCTTTAATTTAATGAAATCTGATTCTTTATGTGTTATTTGGATTTATTGTGATTTAATTTATGCAATTATGTAATTTGGTGATAAATTGAGAGGGAGAATTAAATGAAAAATAATTAAATTGAGCTAACAAGAGTTAAGTGATTTAATAGAATAAGAGTTAAATCAAATCACTAAACTATGCAAAGAGAGATCTTACATAGGTATCTTATAATTTATTAGACAACTTCATATTTAATTAGGGTTTTGGATAGGTTGTTAATTGAGAAATTATATCTTCCATAATCTGATTAGGGTTTACAAATTAAGGTTACTGGTTATAACTTGAGAGAGAGTAATCAACCCTAGGATCGTTTAGAACTAATAATCTAGTAATTTATAATCAATTAGGTTAGCATTAAAGATTGGTAAAATTCCCTTTCTCCTATTTGGTAATTCCTTAGGTTTATTCTTAAGTGTGCATTGCAACTACTAAATTGTTAATATTTTTGTAATTGATTCTTGAATTGATTTAATTGATTGAATTGAATTCTTGTTTTAGTTTCGTTACATTTTGAATTTTTGCGATTTATTTTGGCCTTAGACTTTAGGTTTAGATTATCCCTTCTCGTGGGATCGACACCTTAAGTACTATATGAATGACCCATACGATTGTGGATTATTAAGATTATCCCTCCTCGTGGGGATCGACACCTTAGGTAGTATGTGAATGACCCGTACGATTGTGGATTATCAAATTTAATTAATTAAAACTTTCACACATTGAAATAACCCAATCAAGTTTTTAGCGTCCTTGTCGGGGATGCGATTAGTTTAATTCTTATAGTCTAAGGCTTTTTCACCATTTTTTATGATTAAAAAAAAGAAAGAAGTTTGGGGTATAAAGTAGAAACACAATAAGACATCTTAGAGTGAGAATGAGACATCTGAATAGCTAGATGACAACAAGAAATGGAAAGAACAATGGTGAAGGATAAATATTATAGGGAGCAAGGAACTTTTACGAACTACAATGAGGCACAATATGGTTGAGGAAGTAACGATCCTTACTAGAACATGTACACTCCGGGGTGGTAGAACCACTCAGATTTCTATTGTTACATCAATGCAAGTACTCATACAAGACATCAAGACCTATTTGAATTTCAATAAGACGAGTTCAGTTCATGGGATTCCAATTTGGATAAAATCATGGATAAGCTAACAGACATGGAAGAGAACTAGAGATACTGGAAGAGCAATCTGATCAAGTAATAGAAAACCATGCTGCTTCTATTCACAAATTGAAGATTCAAGTAAGACAACTTTCATGTGAATTTTGTTAGACAAGAGTGGAAAACTCTCTAAGTAAAATGGAAATATATCAACGAGACTAATATGAGGCTATCACACCTAGAAATGGGGAAGAACAAGAAGAACCATTAGAAGACCATATTGAACCCTATCTTGTAGAAGACCAAAAGACGAGAAAAGAGGATGAGGAAAAGAATGCCAACTCTCCTCATTATTCATCAGTTCTTGATATACCATGTGTGAATATCGAAAAATCTTTAATAGATGTCCATGAAAAAACCTGATCCTTCGGATTAATGATGACTAAGTGACATTCAACATGAATGATGTATTAAAGAGCCCGAAGAAGAGTAGCTCATTCAGGATAATTGATGTATTCGAGTCTTCTAAAGAATGAAAGGAAAAAGAACAGATGACAACATCATCAAGTTTAAAGAATCTATCAAAGTCTCTGTTCGTGAAGTAGAAGAAGTAGAGGAGATGAAGGTGAATAAGGAAGAAAGAGAGCAACTCACCTTCTTACAGGACAAAAGGACATTACTGAAATTAATTGGTTTTCTCACCTTAATCAATATTTTGTAGTTTGTTGCTTACTTATAGGCTACAAAATTGAAATTAGGCATTATGGGGGAGAACCAACCATCTCATAATTGATCCTTGATGAGTTTTAAAAGATGAAGGTCAAGCTAATGACCATAAATTAGCACATTTAGTAGTTAGATTTTAATTATTGTGTAGTTAGGTTTGTTTTAAATTCTAAATAAGATTTTAATTATATGGAATGGTTAGCCTGCTAATTCTCTTCCTCTTTTTGAAGCAAATATAAAACAAGTTAATAATCATGGGCATCAAGCACAAGTGATCTCTACCTTCATCACCATCAACACTTTAGTTAACATGATGGTTTTGTGTTATAACCTTTGCTTTTCATTTTGATGCACTACAAGAAAATAGTTATTTAGCGATAGAAAATACCGACGGAATAACCAAATATTCTGTCGGTATATAAATTACCGACAGATTATACCGACAGGGGAAAAACATCATTGATTTGGCCGTAGCTAACTTTATCGACGGAAATTTAATTTTCGTCGCTAAAGTTAGCATCGGAAAGCAAGTGACCATCGGAAAATAGAACGAAAGTTTACTGACCGTCACATTTTTTTCGTCCGTAAATTAACGTCGAAACTCTTCTTTCCATCTGCAAATTTACCAACGGTAATGCATTTACTTTCAGTAAATGGGCTTAAATGTTATCGATGGACTATTTTGTCCGTTGGTATATACGAAAACAAGTTACTGACGAAATTTGTTATGTTCGTCGGTAACGTTTTTGATTAAATCTTTTTTTATGTTTATATTTTCATTATATTTAATGATGAAACGTTACATTTAATTTGTTAATGATTAAATATATAAATTATATTTATAATAGAAATTAATTTATAATATATATTTAATTTGGTTAAATTGAAAATTTGAATAATAATTGAAAATAAAAATATCTTAATTTGTAATAAAAACGCTACATTGTAAAAAATAATATATGTAGTACAAAGTAAATGAACTATAATACTATTGATCAGGAGATGGTGGATCGTCTGATTGGTCTGCTAACCTACCCCTGGCCTTCAACTCATCCATCTCTCGACGAAACTGAGCCATTTGGTCCAACAACTGTTGTTGTGCAGCTATCGTCTGTTGCATCTGTTGCATCTATTCCAACAATGTCTATACTGTGCTCTGAAGCGCCTCCACTTGAGAGTTGTTGGACCGCCTAGCAGATGCTGCTGTACTTGAGGTGGAGGATTGCGAATAACAAGTATTCGTAAATGACCCTAATCCGAAGATCCTCCCATAACGATCTCTATCACCAACTGCTTCGAAGTAAGTGTCAGTCTTATCAAGATTTTCAGATTGCTGAGACCGCCGCTCAATAGTTTGCTATATTTGGTCCTATCAGAAAGCAATGTTTATATATTAGTAAGTGATAATTATGAAGCATAATATTAATATTAAATCATAAATTTCACTTACATTTACTTCTCTATAACGTTCGTTGACGAATGTCACCCCGTCATGCT
>JAOSBN010000177.1:19107710-19133547 GCA_027563595.1 Erythroxylum suave
GACTTTCTAAATAGCAAGAATCTCTCTTCGGGGTCTTCACGAAAGTTGTAGAATACGAATCGCTCTTCGAAAATATGCTTGAATGACCATGATCCGACACCCATAGTGAGAGTTATGCTAATTGTCCCAAATCATGTACATGTGCAATTGTGGACCCACCAATGCTTTTCTCTGATATATTTAGGCTTGAATGGAGATTGAAATGTACTTAGTTTGATGTGAAAATAAGAGACAAAAACGAGTGATTTGTTTAGGGTAACGGTTGAGGATATAAACATAAGAATGGATTGTCATATATCAAGTATTCAAATACGAAATTTTGTGATGTTATGAGAATGACGACGAGCCTAAGTTGGCTAAATGGGTTCATGGAAATAACCTTCAAGGTATCACACATACTCACGTCTCAAGTATGACTCCAAACGTTGGGCTCCGAAAGCGGGGTCCAACATGAGTGGTATCAGATCAAGAAGATGAATCAATAATGGTCAAGAGTTGGACTTCGGAAACGGGGTGCAACAATTTTTATTATTAGGAGTTTGAGGAACAAAAAATATATTCTTTTCGTTTTTATCTAATTAATGTTATATTAATTAGATAAATATTGTAGGTTATAAGTACTTATAGGTGTTTTTCTTTTTTTGAAAAAGAATTTTTTGGGATTCCAAATTTGACACAGCAAATTATAAAGTATGGGATAGGGGAGCTTGTATACATTGTAGAGGCTTTCTTAGTGCGATACACAAGACTGGTGTACAACCTCCCTATCTGAAGAAATATAGAGTCGTTTGCAACAGTATTGGACATCAGTCGAGGCAATGTCCATTTTAAAGAGAAATTCGGCAAATAGACGTAGATGACTGGGAGGAGAGAGTCTTCCCATACACACTGGAGAATCTATTAACCACTAGGAGCATACAGAGAAACTTGTAAGTATCCACACTTTATATTTATATCCTAATAGCTCTTTTTTCACACCCACATTAATAAGTATGATGGTGTGACCTTCATAAACACCCGATGTAGAGAATTTAATGTATGTGAAATTTATGCTTTAATATTAGCTCTTAATAATTATCACTTATTAACATAAACATTGTCTCCTGATAAGACCAAATACAAGAAAGCATTCAACAATAGTCTTGACATCAAGCATATCTTGATGCAGCGGGTGGTAGAGATTGTCATGGAAGGATACTTGACTTAGGTTTATTTGTGAACACAAGCTATTTGCAATCCTTCATGTCCAACACAGTTGCATCTAATAGGTGGTCTGCATCCGATAAGACAATCGTTCAACTTAAGAGCGTAGTGCAGATGTTGGCAAATCAGTTGCAATCATCAATGGAGAACATAGCTCAGCTTCGTAATGAGGTGGATGAGTTGAAGGGAAAGGACAGCACCTTATCACAGCAATCTAACCATCTGCCTTCACCAGCTACATATCTTAGTTTTGCTACTCTCAAGTCATTTTGTATAGATTTCATATTTATTATTGTAGATAATAATTTTTATTATCAATTAAGATAATTTTTACTTTATATTATCATTCAACTTACTATTTAGATAAATTAAATGTAGAAAATTTTCAACATATTATCACCATATAACTATAAAAATTAAATATCAATGATAAGATTACCAATCAAAATTAAATTTACATCTTAAATGCATGAAAAATTTAAAAAACAATATCGATGCATTTTTTGTCAAAATTATAATACCATCAGTACATTTAGTATTAAATTTACCGATGGAATAAGAACATTCTGTCAGTAAATAATTTACTAATGGAAAAAATTACTGTCGCTAATTTTTCTGACCGAACTTCAACACCTTGATCATCACTAAATTTATTGACGCAAATGCAAAACCCGTCACTAAATTTACCAATGAGAAATAACTTATTGTTGTTAAATGTTCTGCAAAATTTTCAAAACTTTGTCTGTCGGTAGTATTTACCTATGGAATAGAAATATTTCGTCGATAAATTAGTGACAAAATAGAAATATATTAAATTTATAACTTAAATGTATGGAAAATGTATGAAAAATATATTAAATTTCTATTCCGCCACTAAAGATTACCAACAATCATTTCTCCAACGACTCATGATGTTAGTAATTTTCATTGCAAATTCATTTGTCGATTGAAAACCTTTACATTCCATCAGTAATTTCTATCCCTAAACACCCATTTTCTTATAGTGGGTAATTTATAAGAAGAAAGATCTCATGTGAGGATAGTCTACTAGAGGGCTTAAGATCTAATTAGATGTGTGGACTTGTTATTAATTAAGAGATTGTCAATTCCATAATTCAATTAGGGTTTATGATTTAAAGTTTAATGATTATAACTCGAGCAAAGATAATCCACCTTTGAAAGTCTAGGACTGATACTATATTAAATCAAAAGTAATCATGTTAGTGGTTGATTATAAAATAAATCCACCTTTTTATAATTGCCTAATCTTCCTTGTGTGATTTTTTATTGTTCATTGGTGATGCTCAATTTTGATTTTCTTGGTGTTAATTTTACAATTTCATTTTCAATCAATCCATATTCACTCATTTACTTATTTGTTTAGTTTTTCTTTTCATTTTAATTATCCTTTAGGCCTTAGAAAACTTAGAATTCGATTAGTCATGAACTCCTAAAGAAATCGACACCTCACGTACTATACTCACAACCTATGCACTTGGAGTATATTGAGGGATAAGAAATTGTAAGACTTGCCCACTCGTTCAGCTTAGATCAAACAAAATCTTGGAAGAAAGGAAAGAATTCAACAAGATTTTCCAATGATTCAACATTCAAAACTCATGACGATAATGTCTTATTCTTTGTTTCTTTCTTGTTTTTATGTTGTTATTTCTTGTTTAATTATAAACTAATTTGGGTTTGGATTTAGTTAGATCTTCTAATTTAGTGAATTTCTAGTTTTCTTGAGATTTATTCATGTTCTTATAATTGATTGAATTAAAGGAATGAAAGTGGAAGTTTCAATTATTTGATTCATACGTTGATATTTGAGAGATAAAACATATGGTTAGATCATAACATAGACAAGGAAGGTTGAGCATGAGTTACTCGAGAGAAAACTGCAAGATGTTCCTAGGCTAGGCTATCATAAGAATTTATAAAAAAGATTTAATACATTTTTATGTTATCTTGATTAGAAAGAGATTTCAATTGATTTAATATAAGGATAGGAATTATATGTCTTGAGAGAGAATATAATTATAATTTAGGAATTCTTAGTGGTCGAAGGAACTTGTTTACTAAATGAAGTGAAGTCCAACATAGTAAAATTCTTAGGAATATCTTACCTAATTCTTGTTTATTAATAGATTATTTTATCTTTGGTTATTGCTTTATTTTGGCATTTAAATTTATTATCTATTTTCTTCTTCAATCAATCATAATTTTTGGTTTAGCTAATTAAGTTTATGAGTAGTCTATAATCAACTAATAGTCCTTGTAAGACCAACATGTATTTGATAGTGCTAGTTATAGCTATACTGTGTGCTTATGGTAAATCCTTCTAGAATCAACCTATATTCAATATTGCTAGTTATAGCTATATTATGTGCCTACAGTAAAACACACGAAGTTAGGACTACATTGGGCTTGATCTCAAGTAACTAGCATTTATCTTCAACTTTATTATGCCTGATTGTGTCCCTATAAGAGATTATTTAGCTTCCTCCATCATTATTTTGTGCTTTACTTCCTCCATCATTATTTTGTGCTTTTCTTCCATATTTTCATATTGACCTTTTGATATTTCTCTAATTTCTTGCTTAGTCTACTCCCTTCAATTTTGAAAATTTCTTGTATCAAGTTTTAAGTTTTATTCCACAAATATGAACTATCATTTTATTGTTATATATAATAATTAAAAAAATGAGAAAAATATAAAAAAAATTAACAAAAATAAAATAAGAAGACAAATACTTAAGACTAGAAAAATAACGAAAGGAATTTTTTTGAAACTATTTACTTCCATAGCAATGGCATTTAAAACTTAAAGAGAGTCGTATTTGTGTATGTGTAGATGCTACCAAAGTTTTCTCCAGTACAAATTTATTAATTGCTAACAAGGCAAATGCACCTATCATTGGTAAGCAATATAATGGTTAGTAGGGTTCAAGTCCTATCAAGGAGTAATATTAATTAGAAAATCTTAACATTATTAGCTATTTCAATAGTAATTAATAAAAATATTATTGTTATGAATTTTGAATAATATGATATAGACTAAAACTAAAACTTAAATAATTGTAAGAAAATCAACGATAAGAAAATTCATCATAAGAGAATTCAATCAAATAACTATATTTAGATCAGTATTTCTCTACCAATACTTTTGAATTCATGATTCTATTCACCTAGACTAGGTATATTCTATCGACTAGTAGGATCTTTTAGACATTAAAACTGACTCTTTTGAGCTATTGCATTCAACTCTCCAGTTGGTTAATCTGTATCTCTACTAATGCTAACAATTCTTTGAATGCATTAAAAGTTTCGAAATCCAAGAAAGCTTTCATCCTAGTACCAAGAAGATCGTATAAGTCTCTTTTGACTATCCTGTTCAACCCCCTACCTAAATCATGATCCACTCATAAGCAAGCTCTTTCAAGGCATCCACAAGTGAATTTACATCAGGTTTAAATGCTAGTATAAATAAATCCACATTAAAAACAACTCACAATAATTCATAGAAATATATCTAATTTTATAATAAATATAAATCAATCCAAAAAAATATTCCCTGGAGTATTCAAAAAGATATCTCAGGTCAAAATATAGAAAATGATTTATTAGCAAACTATGTTCAAAACAATGAAGTCAAAAGATAAGAATAAATAAGTACATCATAATAGAAGTAAATATAGGTGAAATCCTAACTTTTGTGCAAAAAAATTTGCCTCTAGTATATGCTTTCTCTAAAATTCGACTAAAATCTTATAAAAATTAGGATTTTTGTACTTAAAAATACATTTTGTTATACCTGATACATAGCTTTTGGAGAGAAAAAGATGTCTCTGATGTGTTTTATGATAGAAAATTACATTTATATTTATATACCCATATTTAGTGTAATTTTCTTGTTATCTGGTAGTTTTATAGTATTTTTTATACTTAATTTGCTTCAAGTGTGTTTTCAGGTGATAATTGCCATTATAGGCCAAGCAGAGATGTATCCGAGTGAAATTGTGGCATGGAATTGAAGAATAGGAGCAATTGTGAAGATAAATGGTCACATAGTGACCATGTAAGTCACTATAAACATGTAGAGCTTCAAAGACATAATCCATGCTTGTGTGGAGTTACACACCTATGTGTAACATACCATTCTCATAAAGCATATGCCCGACATACCAGAGGATATTCGAGAATATACCCTACGGGGATGGCATGTTAAGACAATTGCATTAAAACATTTTAAAGCATCACATATATCATAATCAAACCAATATTCGTTTTGTCCCTTTTCATTAACAAACATATCCCGTCATAAATGTCATTACATTTCAAAATTTACATGAACATTATACAACAGTTGAAAAACTTTGTTCTTAATGCATAATGATTATAGACATCTAATGGTACAACTGATCAACTAGACTAGCTATATCTCTTCTGAACCTGAAAAACAACGTTGCAATTTTGATGAGTTTGCCGACAGTGAGCGAATCATCATCGATGTGCTCACTCTAGTTAGAACACAAACTCAAGTATATAACCAATTTCAAGAAGTTTTAACACATCATCCAATATCAAATCCCATATCACATTTTGTCATATTTCATCAAGTACAGTAAAATATATATACAAGCATTTCATAACACTATTTCAGAACGATCCATTAATTCATCTCTATCATTCATATGATACATGTAAAGTTATATGTATATATATATATATATATAATATGCAAATGCACACGTGACTCAATTTTAATTTTACTTTGTTGTGACCAAGTGCCTATTTACTGTCCCATATCTGTTATGGATACTGGGCTCATTTCATTGATTGTCCTATATCCGTTGTGGATACCAGACTCATTATTAACTGAGCATGTGGCTCTTTATGCACAATTCTTAAGCTTAAACCACTTTTTCACGTTGGTCACTTCGGTCACAACTTTTTTTATCTGATCATACATATCAATGTAATGGAATGCATCAATTAACATAATATGCTAACATTAATTTTCATTTAATGTGTTCATGTCATGTAACACATTCTTCGGACTTGAGTCTGACATTCAACATTTAGTTGAGTACTCATTCCATATTTTCCATAAAATTTGAAAACACTTTCATAAGTATTAAACTCCTTGAACCAACAATGTTCGGAATCATAGCAATCATTTAAGTAATAGTTCAATAACTGAAAGTTAACCAGAAACAATTCAATCATAGTGAGAAACATCTAGGTTAACTCACAGTACGCTCTAGAAAAGCTATTGCCTTGATGATTGGGCAATGTCTGGCTATTGACGCCATGCATGTTTCTTGTCATGCATACACACATAGTTCACAAATCAATAAATTGGATAATCATATGATTATTCAATCATTTACATATATTTATGTCGTGTTTCAATGCATACTCAATTGACTTTCTGGGTATGTATTCACATATAAATATCTTGACAATTCAAATATTATAGCTTGTGCGCTGCTATTTTCTAATCAGGTTTATACCTTAAGTAAACTTGATTTATTCCCATTTCATGATTCACACATTCACCAAACCATTCTAGCAATATATCTTCACACAATTCCTCAATTCTCGTTCATTCATACCTAGTATACATTACGCATACCCTTTAGGTCATATTTGCATTCATAAAAACACCTTTACTCTTATGACAATTCATAATTTCCATATTTTGATACATTGATATTAAAACAATCCATTCTTTAAGTTATGTTACCAATTAACAACCTAAACTTATCAAGTTCATGATCAATTAATCAAGCAACATACTAGGTCCATTCCTAGCCTTAATCAAGTCTAAATACACCAATTTAGAGTAAATTATCCTCAGTTGGTCCAAAAAACACACAAAATTGAGATTATTATTTCAAGGCCTTGCCCACAATCATGGAGGACCTTCCCACGATCGTGGGATAAGTGCCTTGAAGTGCACTATCCAATATCCCTCAATTCTTCATGAATTTCATCTATTTAAGATCATCATTAACACTTCAAATTTTTCAAAATTCATACTCTCAAAAGCTACTTCAATTCATTTTAATATAGCTTCCATCTTGGTTACATTAAAGCTCTCTAAATTCTATTCATTTATGTTAGTAACAATCATTCTTACACATACACTAGCATCCCCTTTTTTTATAGATTTAAAAGAAAACTCTTTCATATCAAATTCAAAACACCTTCATAATAGTTCATTAATTATACCTTAATTATAACTCAATTCCTCATCAATTTCATCTTAAATGCCAGCTCAAAATCATTCATTTAACAACTCATAAACTATTGTTTTTCATACATGATAAACAAAACAAGAACTAACATTCATGCATCATTTTCCCAGCACATATTTAACACCAATGCTTCAATCAATCAATCCACAATTCATTCATCATCAAGTTCTATTATTTTATATCACAAGAGATCAATATCTTACTTACTTGTTCAGCCCAATTGTCTCCTCAAATATCAACCTAGCTTCGCCTTAAGTGCATGCATGATTATCCTAAGGGCAATGACAAGAAGAAGACAGCAAAATTTGTCTATCTTTATGAAGAACTTGACTAAGGTTTTAAGGTGATAATGGACAAAATTTAGGCAGAAGTTCAAAGCTGTGAGGGAGAAGTGAATTTTGGTGGTGAGAAAGAGGAGAGGGATGAATCACAGTAAAAACAATGACAAAGATGATTCTGCGTTAGTTTAAATTATTAGGTGCAAGGTGTCTGTGTATTACAATGACACTTGTCATGTTTGCTTGCAAGCCACTTATCCTCACCTTATGCTGCTAAATGTCACCAAGATCCTAGGCCATTTGTCACTCAATTCTACTGTCATGTGTCACTTATTTCTTAGGCTTAGTCATCCTACTTTTTTACCTGTCAACTTGTCTTGCCACTTGACATTCTTCCTAGACTAAATATACATATTAATTCATCAATCTCTCAATTGTAACAATTAATTCCAAATTGCTAATTGTAATCCATCAATTCTTGTTATTGGTAAACCAAAGTACAAGACATTTGAGATGAGACTCAGTAATCTAACACTTTAATCCCTTAACAATTCAAGAGACAGGATATTAAACTATATATGTCACCCATGTATGTCTCTGTGATCTTATAAAACAATGAATCAAGGTGTTTCTAGAGTTATACAGTTACCTACATGACTGTTTAAGTACCCGTATATATCCCAGAAACCTTAGTTTGTTGATATATAAGGATAATATGAAGGTCACATCAAAAGAGGCATATTAGAAGCAAATTGAATTCAAAAAGAGGAAATTAGAGTCGTCAGAGACACTGGAAAAGAAAGAGGAAAAAAACACAAAAATAGGTTGCTTATCATAAGAAGATCAAAAGGTGAAAACATCAAGTCAGCTCCATCTTTCCAAAATTCCCAAAACAAGGCTTTGATGTCAATTCTGAATAGTTGTGTTTTGAACATGATTATGGAATTCTAAATCGATATTAGGGTTTATTCTTGAATTGTTTTGTTTGGGTTTATTCTTGAATTGTTTTCTTTAACTTTTACCTTATTGAATTCAATATATTAATGATTTGCGGTACTTCTTATGCTCGTACTTAAAAAGAAATTGAGAGATGAATATAGTACTTATGTTAAGTTATGCAACGAGAGTCGATACCTTAATAAACTTACAAATATTAGGTTAATAAACAATTGAAAAGCGATCTTAACTGTGAGTTAATTATCCATAGGATTGCTTCAAATGTAATTGAGTAATTATGATTAGTCTCGAGAATTGAGAGATTGCAATTCCAATTTTATCTATTTCAATTGGAATTATTTGATTAGATTTCAAGAAAGGGTAATCAAAGCCTTAGGATATTTAGGATCAAACATGTTTGAATTAACAAAAAAAAAAAGGATAAATAATCCATAGGTTTCCATTGTTGATTAACTTCAGTCTTATTGATATTTTTATTGGTTCAATTATTAAGTTTTATTAGTTTATTTTAGTTTTTAGTTAATTAAAACTTTTATTACATTAAACAAAGTGTATTCAAATTGATAGGTGACTAATCCAATCCTCATGGGGACGATACCTTGTGTATCATAATATACGATACAAATCTTCCAATAACAAATATTCAATTGGTAGCTCCTAAGTTTTGTTCTCGAGTATGTCGCACTTGTTACAACCATTCCTTCATACAAAAGCAAGTTTTTGCAACTTGTAGACAATTATATTGGTCACTCGGGTTGCGGTAAGATTGTCTTGTACATACTGGGAAAATAGACAAATAAGTGGACATTCATCCTTGTTTTTTTAATAATACTATTAGTTCTTGTGTCATGTTTATAAATAACGACCTGTATCTCGAACCTCAAATTCTTGTCGAATATAGAAAATACAAGAATCGGCGTATACGAAATCATCGAGCGCGGCCCAACGACTACAATTTGGAGCTTTGTCCCATTTCGCACAAACGTCAACTACGTCAAGGCAAAAGCTTCACACGATTCTTCTACCCAGCGGCATTGATCTACAGACCAACCAGCCTTCCCGCAAAGGTTATTTGATTTCTTCTCCATAAATAACATTCTTCAAGCGCACGATTTGACAAGCCAACCAACATTGTTGAGACTAAATCCTTGTTAAGGCACAGCAATATAAATAAATGCTTACACTGAAAATAAAAATACATTTATTTTATTTCTCAATTGATTAGAGAAGGGGTTTGGTTCTGACTACTTTCCATAAACTTGGCGGGTTACAGAAAACCTAGTCATTAAAAACTTCTGGTTACATAGGACAGTTGGTTATCTATCTAAGAAATCTACAGTCAGCTGCACGAATTTTGCCTTAAATCTGCCAAGGACCATCAACCTTAGCTAGAAAGGCTAAGCAAATCAGAATGGACAAGTTGGCATCACAAATTTTATCAAAGAAAGAAACTAGGCTAAAGCACAATAACCTCTGTATGATCTTATATATGGCACAAAATGCATGGTCCAATGCCTTTCCAGAAATGGAAACAAATTCTAATTGACGCACTGCCTAATGCACTTTAAAAAAAAGGGCAGAACGTGATTTCAAAGAACTGCACTCACCTGAAAATATCAACCTACCTTAGCAGCAAGCAATTGGGACTTTTATCCACTTGCCTCTATAAAAACATTCACACAGCTAATTAATCCAATGCTACAACACAAAAGCATCCAGGTAGTAGCAATTATCATTAAAAGGAGAGAGGAGTATAGCTCCGAGCAAGTGAACAACCTACCTCTTAGTTTCCAGTTAAAGAACAACCTCAGGAAATGCAACATAACCAAAAGCCCTAGACTAGAATTCTTAGTACATTAAAAGCTCAGCACTGAAGTAATCAGTATGGACGTGAACGGTTTCCACCGTACTGATGTCTGTCTGGGCCAGAACCACCACCATCTCTGTAATTATCCCTCCGGCGATCTCCTCCACCATAGCCTCCTCTCCCACCACCAGAACTGCTTCACAATAAACCATGAATAACACAGGACTGTCTAAAATGTAGCATTAGAATACACTTCCACAAAATCAAACATCTTCCAAAATAGCATCAATTTTGTTGTTGCCTACAGAATAATAAGCCTTAAGCTACATGCAACCTCACTCCATGGATGTTTAGTTTATATATCTATATTTTTCTTTTATTAGGGAGGGAGGACTACTTGACGCCACTTCATTACATACAACAATTTGCAGAAACGACTCCTTTCCATGTTAGAAGTTCCAAAAAAAATGTCAAATGCTGACCAACAAGAAACACGGCACTTGACTCAGGCAAGTAAGAAATTCACAGCTAAAAGGATGAACTACTGGTTTGCATCATAACCAACCAGGACAATCTCAGCTATTACCCAGAAACCATTTTGATAAACTAAATTCACCAAATTTAAACTTTCAGAAGCAAATAAAGCATAGAAAACTAAATTAATAAATTCCAAGGATCTTAGCAAAGTTGATAGCATAAAATATTAAAGAAAGAACTATTTTAAAGTTCAAGATGAAACATAACATGGATTCATACTGAAAAAGGTAAAGGCATAATAAGAGTCACAGAAGTGGAAAATTACCCATATGCAGGGGTTCTTAGTGCTGTCTTTTCCGCCATGGCAACACTGATTTTATACCCTCTCATATCATAATCTGAAAAGCACAAACATTTAGAATCAGGAGGAGAGAATGAAGAACCCCATTCACAGAGGTTACTACCAAGTATCAAGTGCAAAATTTGAAACAAAACCATTTAATAAGAATTCAAAATTAATAGTTAAAATTGAACGCCAAGTAACGGTTGGGAAGATCCATACTGTTATAAAAACCACCAGCAGAATGTGCAGCAGAGGGGTCCTCGTAAGACAATACTGCATCCCCTTTGTTGTTCCCCTTCTCATCTGTGTATATCTTTATATTCCATGGCCATTGATCTTTGTACCCTCGCTTCTGCTTAATCCTTCCTACCTACATATCGATAGAAGGATTTATTTTAATGGGAAGAAAGCAAAAGGAATTTATACACAGAAAATCCAAAAGATTTTGCTGATCATAGTACATAACTGGAACTTTAGCAGGGGGAGAAAGTTACAATCAGATAAACAATAAAACAAAATGATCCTATATGAGAAGAGCTTTCATATTGAACAAAGTAGAGAAAATATAAAAATTCCCTCCAATCAATCTAGAACTTAATCATTAAGTGATAGTAGAAATAGTTTAATCTCAAATGGAATGAACTGGAATTACTTGTCCAATGCCGCCAAAAAGTTCTCTCAATTCATCAACAGTCACATCTGGTGGCAAGTTGGATATATATATTCTCGAGTTGTCACAGCTATCATCGCAGCTTCCATCACACTGTTTAATTTTCTCTGATCCATCAGCACCAGCACTCCCATAGCCACCACCTCCCTGAGTCCGTGGACCTCCAGCACCATACCTACCTTCGTATCCACTGGGCGGGCAACCTCTTCCACCACCCCTAGGATCAATTGGGGCATCACCACCATAACCACCTGTAGGACCACCATAAGATGGAGGACCTGATGCAGGTCCCCCATTATAACTTGTAGGTGGAGGAGCTGCATCAACTCCATAATTCCCGCCATATGAGTTAGGAGGCCCCTGATAATTGCCTCCAGAACCACCATAAGATGGGATTGCAGGTGGAGGCACTTGATTATAGTCACCATCATCTCTTCCTTGGTTACTACCATAAGAAGCACCTCTACTCCCACCTCCACTTCGGTTATCATAACCACTGCCCCTACCTCCATCACCATAATTGACACCTCTATTACCATCATAATTTCCACCTCTAGACACCCTATTACCACCATATCCTCCGCCACTCCCTCCTTTGTTATAATAACCACCTGCACTATTGCCGCCAGGATGGTTGTTTCCACCAGCAGGTGAGGGTGCGCCACATTTGTTGCACTCAACTCTTCTGGCGAAGTTCAAATTCCCACAGCTACAAACACACACACACCATTTCCAATTACAAAGATTCACATGAATATAGGAACATAGGTGGAGAATACATTTCACTTTAACCAGAGGTCTAAAAATTTTGAAGAAACAGAAAAACCTTAATACAGTAAAAACATGGCAACCAGAGGGAAAGGATAAAAGAGTTTGCTTACCTAGGGTTTGGACAAAGCCAGTCACCGTCTCGACCACCTCCACCCCGATCGCCTCCTCGGCCCCCTCCTCCTCTTCCGCCGCTGCGATCTCCTCCTTGATATCCACCAGGTCCTCCTGCAGATCGGATCCAACAACAAAAGAACACATAAAACTTGTGTAAACTAAGTTCATAATCCTAAAGGAGCACAACAACAAAGTATCGATACCTCGAGTTTGTGAATTACCACCATAGCCTCCGCCGCCGCCGCCGCGACCACCTCTACCGCCACCGCCACGACCACCGTAACCTCCACGACCACCTCCTCCTCCACCACCATATCCAGCATCGCCTCCATAACCACCATATCCTCCGCTGCCACTGCCTCCTACTCCGTATCCTCCAGTACCGCCGCCAAATCCAGAGCCACCGTATGGTGGAGGAGCAGATTCGCCGTCTTGACCGTACATCGCAGAGTCGATCTAGTTTTCAGACGTATTCGTCTCTCTCTCTCTCTCTCTCTCGCGCTCTCTCGATAAAGAAGGGGATTAGGGTATCGAAATTATCTACTTTACTCCAACCTCACTTATTTATATTTCTTCATACCCCCCAATATATTGTAATTCTAACTGCAGCAACACTCGCAAGTAATTTTATGCTACCCCGTTCCATGACTTTTGTACCATCCGACTGTCAATACATCACGTCCACGTGTGCAGATGTATTTACTAAAAGGTAATTAGGTTTTAAAATTTTGGAATATAACTTAAAAGACAATAATCGAGAATTTAAAATATACCTCTACTTTCAATCATTTGGAAAGCAAAGGCCTTAGATGAATTGGAGGTGAAAACGATTTCAATTTTCACTACACCCTTCAGTTCGCTACTACGCTTAATTGAGAAATCGGAATTTCATCTTCTCACTCCTACATAACATAGGAAGGAAGACGCAATCAATACTCATGCATTACTCTACGCCTCAAGCAACGTAGAAAAGGTGCAACCAATACTCGTGCATTACACTACGACTTAAGCGAAGTAGAAAAGATGCAATCCACTACACTAGGTAGAAAAGATGCAATCGATCTGTTGACACTTTCATAGCAAGAACAGCGCCATCACTGATACCGTGATCATACACTGGAAAAGAATGGCCCCAGAAATAGATTCTCTATGAGATGTCTGAATCTGAACGACGAACCTACAGTTACCTACTGATGGATCTACAGTTGTGATCAAACCCAGGCCTCCGAAGTTGCAGCTAAATGCTGTTTGATCATGCTGCTGGTAGTAGCTGTTATAAGCATATGATATGTTTCCAGGCCAGCTGAGACCAAAACAGGACCCCCCAGGTGAGAGTGCAGTGCAATCAGCGTCTGAACATGCGTCCACAGCAGTCACAGTTGCATTAGACAAATCCATATTGTTGTTTACAACACACCACTTCTGAGGGAGATACTCCACATTCTGAGCATTCACCAAGTTCTTCAAACCCTGGCCAAAATCAGCCTGGTATTTGGCCTGCCCATCAAAAGTAAAGACTCCCCAATGTCTCTCAAAATTTCCGGTAGTTATGCTTATTTGATCCTCATCTAAAAGGCTGAAAATGTATACCTCAGATGGTGGATTATGAGGTCTGAGTGGCGTTCCTGATGTGCTTCGAACGTGATCAATCAGGCCTTTCATGAAAGTCTCTGCAACTATAGAGGTGGCATTGGCTGATCCATCAGTAGGCCAACCAATCCTGGCAATGATAATATCCATCTCCGGAAATCCAACAGTTGATAATGCAGAAACTACGGTATCATAACTCAAATCAAAGCTGTTTCTGTATGTTCGATAGCTATAATTATGAGGGCTTATAGTTTCTTTAAAGAGGGCAAAGTCAAGGGATATGTTTTTGTCTTGATGGAAACTCATAAAAGGAGATATTGTCACGAAGAAAGGTGAGTGATGCTTGTTTAGGAAAGTGAGGAGTTCAATCATGGTTTTATTAAGGTCAGGCCTAAAATGTCCTTTAGATGGCAGATTAGATTTTGACTGAAATGTGTCTTCACTGCATGGAACAACAACCTTCACGTCACTTGCCAAGTTCACTCTAGATAAAGCAGTTTGGATGTTCATGGCACCCCCAACAACAAACGGACGGAACTGCTCCCCAAAGCTCTGGTGAAATGGTTCATCTCCAATTGCAACATACCTGTGAATAGCTGATGTAGAAATTAACTGACTGAAGCAACAACACAGTGTAGAAATTCATTAGAAAAAGCCTGCGGGTATGAAGCCTGAACTTCTAATTCACAGAATGATCTTTAACTTACATCACCATAGAGCCCATAAAATAGAGCAAGGGATATTTTGTGCTGTCAAAAAGCATTAATCATCAAAGCAAACTTACCTATTTGTGTCTATTCTCAAGCTTAAATACATAACTTCTCTCCCAAAGCAAACCAAGTTAACTACAACTGGTGCATGAGATGATTGCATCGGGGAAGGGGAAAGTAAAGGTGGCATTGACCAGAGCTCGACAATATGATCTTGATTTCTAGATGAATCAACCACATGACATCAAAAGAACAATCATTGCTAAAGCAAGAAAAACATGATAGAAAGAGGAATAATATAATATAAGATGTACTTCTTTTGTCACTACTACAACCTCATATTTAAACTGAAACCAATGAGGTAGGGGAAATTTATAATATGCTGATTATTACATACATCAATTCCATACGAGGAGGCAAGCTCATGTTTTAACACAAGGTTTAAGAAACCCCTGTACCATTAGACCAGACATTTTATAAGTCCATATGCCATAAGAGCATATCATTTAGACACAAATTCCCGGTGTTGCGGTTTCATTAGTGTTCATCTGTTTAGAGCAACTTTGGAATACTTATTATGCACATATCAAAAGTCCAGCTAGTTTTTTAGATTTCAAAATTAGCTCTTGGGAGGTTGTCCAGCTTTTGGCTTCCTCTGCTACCCCAGGACCTTTCAAGGGTACACTTCCCTGTGACATCGTAACTCAAAGTGCTGATGGCTTCAACCATTCCCTGCACTTATTCCAGAACCGTGGCCTAATCTGTTGTTTGCTTAGTGCCAGCAGTGCACCCACTATAAAATATACCCTTGAATACCCAAAGGTCTTAGCATGATTTGCTTCAAGAGTGATAATTCACCTCAATTTTCACAACCGTTTCACAGCATACGGCATTAAACCCCCTTTACTACTTCACAATTACATCACAGGCAAATTTCACTTAGGTATGCAATTCAACATTAGATAACAGGAAAAGAAACCAAGAGCAGATAGAATTGTGAGGATATGGTGATATGCAACAGGCAGCTAATACAATATAATCAGCTTACAAGTTACACAAATGTGGTTGGTTCTAATACCGTTTATTTGTCTGCCTCGAATTGGTCAAAAGAAATTGAGACCTAGTATATCACTGGCCAACAGCCATATACAATAGAATGAAATGTAGCTGCCAAGCTGTATCCTTCGAGACTGCATGCATTTTCTATGTGCTCGATTGATATACTTACTACAAAATGGGAAGTGGAAAGAGTAAAGTGGGAATTAGAGCATCATTGTTTCTATTGTTATATGCTACCAGCTGTGTGTCTCTGTCCAGCAACAAGAAAATATTTCTCGTTGAAATATCCTCCATTGCTACAACAACACGAAACCTCAAAATCGTAGCTCCACCTAACTCATCACCAAAAAAAAAAAAAGAAACAAAATACTTAAACACAGCCAGTATTTTTATCCTAAAACCTAAACAGAAGTAGTGATAGACACAGCCAGCATTTTTATCGCAAAACCTAAACAGAAGTAGTGATAGTATCAAGAACTACGCGGAAGTGAGAAACTATCAAGACCAAACTAATAGATTTCGTGTGTTTAATCATGACATCGTTTCGTGTCCAGTACTAAATTAGAAAACGCTGCCAATGACTCAGGTACTCGCGAGGAGTGCGAAAACAAGAATGAAGAGGGAAGCTAATGAAAAGCATACTCGATGCGAACTCCACTGCTATCACTAGAGAAGTAGCGAGTGACATTATCGTGGACCCAGCTCTCAGCAGCCTTGAGCGAAGAGTTGAATCTTCTGAGCAGGGAATTAGGGATGCCCACGGTGACACCAATGTTGGATCCAGAAAGAGCCTGAAGCACAAGTGGGTCAGAATCAAAGAGCCTGACTCTGGTGATGTTGTTGGACTTCAAGAGCCGTACAACCTTTGGTGGTGGTAGCGGGTGCGAAGCCGCCGTGCCCCAGTTTACTCCGATGGCTTCGGAACTGAAACCAAGGGTGGAAATGGTGGCAGCCCCCAAGAGGAAGAGGACACAAAGATTTGGAGGCATTTTGTTTAAAGGGAATGTTGTTGGTCGTAAAAGAATCGAACTGACACTTTCTTAAGTGGGTGGGTGGGTTGGTATTCTCCTATTCTTCCTTTTTTACAATTTAATTAAGTGAAAAAAGTCGAGGATATCAGTGCATGTTGTTCATCATTTTTGTGTAAAGAATTTCAAAAAAAACAAAAACCACTTCGTCCTAAAATTTATATATTGGTTTCGTCCTAATATTTCTTTTTATAAAAGGTAAATATATTGAATCAAAAAATTTATACACGGTCTTTGGGATACATCCCGTGTTAGGAAATCGGGTTGGAATCTGATCCCGACCACAGCGAAATAATCACGAAACTTTTTCGTGACTTTGATTTCTCGAAAATTAAAATCTCTTTAATTCTATAAAATGATTAACACAAAACATAATAAAGCAGAAACTTAATTCGTACCTTATTCTGAAGCTTAATCTTTATCTTGTCGTATCCCTCGAATCGTTCCAAAAACTTATCTGTCTTAACCACCGTAGTCGCATAAATATCTGACCTCTAACGATATCCACAGAACAGGTTGAGAGAACTCTGTAACTCTTACAGATAGGGTTAAGCATAAAGTACTAGCTCTATAGAACTTAAGCCTATTTATAATAAGCTTTGGACGTTTTAATTAGAATTACAAATAATTCTAATTATATACCAATTATGCCCATATAGGAATCAATATCTCATATTGATTCTTATTTATTAAATATCTCATATTTAATCATAAAGTTTCTCAAACTTTACAATCAAGTTCAACTTGATTAAATTAACTTTGCTCTCTTCAACTCATTATATATGTGAGCCCATTAGGTTCCCAAATATGTTGGCAATGATTACAAATTCTAATTCTAATTCTCATTCTAATTGAACTTTAATTCTCTAATTAAACAATTTATAATCATATATCAAGATTGGCGTCTAGCAACACATCATGACTACCCAAATATTTAGAAATGTCAAAGTGGTTTTGACTAACCTTTTCGTGCATAATTTTTCTGTATAATTCAATCCTTTCATCATACAATATTTCGATTAAACATAGAGCATGGAATTAATGTCTACTCTATTTTGAGTTCAATCATATTAGTTCTCTGCCATTAGCTATTGATTCAATTAATAATATTTGTAAACTATTTACAAAATATCATTTCACTTTGGCCAATGATTTCCATAATCAATATTGATTGAGAATAATGGAACATTCCCCCTAATTACTTTAAGGTGATGAATCATATCTTAATCATACAACTATCTCCATATAATTCATGCTACATTAATGACTACCGAATGAACAACCCATAATTAAATAGGTCATAGATAGTATCAAAACCTAACAATCCCTATACAAGATAACTTTGATGATCTCAAGTCAAAAGATCACTTATACAATCATCACAATGAGAATTTTATAGACTTACAAGTAATGTTCCAAATGGATTTCTCATAACGGATCTATTCAATGAACTTGTTATCTAATAAGCACCCACACGTTTATTTAAGTATCTCTATACTTTAGCCTATGAGATCGACTACTTTCTTTATAACGAAAAACAAAACGTTTGCTAGTCTTTTTACGTTCTATTAATGTCCAATCTTAATAGAACAATGACTAGGAACATTTAGGAATAATACATAAATGTAATATAAATCTCATAATTATAATCTCATTATAATTTCATTTACAATGTACAATTATTCCATGGACTTTATCATATACATCTAAACATGTACCAGATAAATAATGTCTTTAAATAATTTGTCACTAAACTACAACCAAAGTGATTGGCTGTAGGGCATAAACCAACACCCCGACCAAAATCTGTAACTCAAACATCAACATCGTTTACACAATCAAAAAGATCAAAATGTAATCAGTGCATCGGGATACATACTATACAAGAGTTTATACCTTACAAGAGTTTATACCTTACAAGTTTTATCTTATAAACTACATCAAAGCTTGTAAAGGAAGCAAAATCTAGTTAGATAGCATTCCTTGTCTTCCACACCATGTATATGGTACAGATAAGGGCCAATCTTGCGGCTTTGCTTCTTAGGCATGCTCTAGTGTAGCCTTTCCAAATCTACTTTATGGCATTAGATAACGTGGACATGGTACGAGTCATTCCCAGCTAATCCCGAATGGCTCTCCAAATTTCACCTGTGAAAGGACACTTAAAGAAAAGATAATCAACAGTTTCTATTTCAGCATTACATAACTTGTAAGTTCGGTTTATCTCCAAAAATAGCAAGTTGTCCTTTGTTGGTAATCTATTACGAAGACTTAGCGATGCAATGAAGGAGAAATTTGTCAGTATCTACTGTTTCTAAATAAATGATACCCATGGTCGTCTAATGGACTTGATCCGCAGCAACTCATAGACTTTCTATGAAGATACGGTTCCATTTATACATAAATTCTGCTTCCCACACACTAACTCCCTACGGCCACCCAACTTAGCCACCAGGTATTTCAGATTTGTGCCAGTCTCTTTAGTAGGGTGAGTCTCAGGTTGAGGTTCCCAATCTCACACTAATGATCCCCTCGAGTATATTTCATGAATCTATCTCACCCACAAAGAATCAGCTTTGGCATAGATATTCCACAACAATTTAGACAATAGAATCGAATTCCATAATTTACAGTTTGTCAAACTCAATTCACCCTCCTCTCTTGGTATACAAAGATTGTCTCATGCCACCTGAAAATGTTTACCACCCCATAAAAACAACCTGCAAATGCAAGTTATCCTCTACAAGATAGTTGTTAGAATGGGAAATGCCTGAAGTCAAAGAAAGAGCATCCCTTGACTGACAAAATTAATTAATTCAATTCTACATGCATATGAGAGAGTTTTACCATTCCAGTCATTGATATAAGCCTCGACGAATTCAAGTAGTACAGAAAATTGGGCCACCACGACCTTCATAGGTGCTAAAGGGAACCCCAAATATCAGACATGAAACTCACCCTAAGGATAATCAACCATCTGCAAAATGTCCTCCCTATCCCATCCAATAACCCCAACCAAGTAAATATTAGATTTTGAAGGATTTATCCTCAGCTCATCCACGTCATTCAGTTCACTTAACACATCCACTAGTATTTAGAAGTAAAATCACATTTAGAGAATAACATGAGATCATCTGCAAAAGCAAAATGAATGATACCAAATTGTTGACATTTCAGATGGAAGTTGAAATAGGAGTTGGTGGTTCTCACCTTGAGCAATCTTGAAAGGTACTCCAAACGAAGAAGGAAAAGTGTAAGTAACATGGGATCACCTTGTCTCAATCCACACTTACCCTTGAACATGCCATGTAGCATGCGATTAATCGAAATTGAGAAGGAGGTAGTTATGATGCATTCCATAATCCAGCTGATTAACTTATTAGCGAATCCCAACCCATTAAGCATATCTTCAAGAAAGTCCTATAATACCGTGTCATAAGCTTTTGTGATGTAAATTTTGATCATGCACTGTGGGGAAATACATTTTCTAGTGTATCCCTGGACAAGTTCCTGCGTTAAGAAAATGTTATTTAGCATACTTTGACTGGGCATAAATGCAGCTTAAGCTGGGTCAGCAACTTTGCATACAACTAACGTCATACGCTCCATCAATATTTTTGCGATTACCTTATACACTACATTAAGACAAGCAATCGATCTGAAATCTATTACTCTTGGTTCTACCTTTGTCTTAGGGATAAGTGTGATGATGGTATGATTTAACTATTTAAGTAGTCGACCAGTAGTGAAAAATTCTTTCACGACTAGAATCACTTATGATCTAACCATATCTCAATAGTTCTTGAAGAAAGCAGATGTATATCGATCCGACCCGGGAGCTTTGTCATTGCCTATGTCAAACATAGCCCTCTTGATCTCCTTGTCAATAATCGAGGCAATTAGTGATTCATGTGTCACCATATCCAAAACTAGACCATTGCTAGCCACATTCAAGTCTAATATGTTCACCGAGATTGAAGTGCCAAGAAACTATTGAAAGAAGTTGACAACACAATCTGCCACTTCTTCCATTAATGTAGCCATAGATCCATCCTCCTTGATGAGATGAGAAATAGCATTCTACATTCCTCTCTTCCTAGCTACTGCAAGAAAATACCTCGTATTTCTATCAGCCTCTATTAAATTGTTTACACTTGGCCTTTTGCTTAAGGAATTGTCTCTCTGCATCTAGGAAAAATCCAGCTTGCTTCTGCTTAATATTAGCCTCATGTTTCAGCTCTATTTCATCAGGCCTATTTAGAGAGGCCTTATATGTGAGTTGAAAACTTTCTTGTGCCTTCTTAGCCTTCCTAGATATGTGACCATATGCTTCAAAATTGAGAGCTTTCAATGTAACAGCCCAGACCACCCGCTTGCAGATATTGTCCGCTTTAGGTCAAGGCCTTGTGCCAAGTGCCCTCACGATTTTGTTTTTCTAGCTTGTAAGCCTTTTAGGGCATTACTCCCGTAGGATTTCCCAGGAGGTCACCCATCCCGTTACTGCTCTTGCCCTAGCACATTTAACTTCGGAGTTCTGATGGGATCCGGTACATTGGGGCATGGAAAACGCATCTACAAGGGAGAGGTTTCCACAGTCTTATAAGGCCTGCTTCGTTCTACTCTCCGACCGATATGGGATATCAAGTATCCACCCCCTTAGGAGACCCAGCGTCCTCACTGGCATACCATCCGGGTACTGGCTCTGATACCACATAAATGTAACACCCCACTCTTATAAGGACCCAAACTCGATATCGTGGGTGATATCCAAGTCCGTGCCTCGCAAGGGTGGCGTGCTAAAGCACTCAATCATTTAGAAATCAGTATAAATTTATTTTTGAATTACAAACACAATATGGGGAAATTTATAACTAATTTAGGCCCACTTTCCTTCATAAACATTTCCAATCAACATAATACAATCAATAAGGTTATCAATAGTCATTTAGGCCCTTTCATAAATACAATACACTTTAGTCATAATGCCTTTACATTACAACATAAATCATTTGTATAATAGTTTCAGAACATACAATTTTATACAAAATAGGAAAAACACAAATGCAGACGCGAACTAATCCCAATCTCTATCCTTTACTTATGCTGTAGGTATACTCTCGTTGGCCTAACATGGTATTCTTTTGATCTTAAAAAATAATTGCAAATTTTGGGTGAGTTTTTGCGAACTCAATGAGTGACCATCATCGATGGCTCACCCAGTCACATAACACACAATCACATTCACAACATTTCACATTTTTGCACTCATTACCATTTAATCATTCATATTATACTTATGCAGTATGCATGAGACCCACTTTCCATTATTATTTCTGTTGTGACCGAGTGCCTTTTTATCTAGCCCATATCCCTTAGTGGATATCAGGCTATATCAGATGAAGTCTTATATCCCTTAGTGGATACCAGATACATTCACAGCTGAGCCTGAGGCTCTTATCACAGCTTGAGCTTTAAGCTTCTTTTTTGGTGGCTACTCCGGTCACAACTGCCTTTATGTTTCATGCATTCATGTAATGGAATGCATTAGTCACATATGATCAATCAGTCACTTTATTTCACTTTGCACATTCACTTTCACATGTCAACGAACCTCAGTCCGGCATTCAACATTAAGTTGAGAATTCACACTTTCATTCCTATGCAAATGCACATTTAGAACACATTTAACAATCACCTTAAGTACACATAGTTCATCCAATTCACATTCAAGTAGTACTTCAATATCCAAATCAAACATCACAATTATCGGACCTTCTGTCCAGAAACCAACATAAGCAATCACATCTACATAATCATTCAATAGTCATATAATACAAAATTTCAAATTACAAATAATAAAGTGAGACCATCTCAGTCTACTCACAGTATGCTCCAGATTATCATTTGCTTCCAAATTCTAGGAATGCCTGAATGCGGACACTTGACCTGCACAACCCATTTATGCAAGACACCCATTTCACACTCATCAATAATTGCACACATATAAACATTTATTTATGCACAATTGTATAGGTGGACTATGTACAATACATGCTCAATGACAATCTTGGATATATGTTCTAGAACACATATTATGCTCATTCCCATTTCATAGTTCACATGTGTCTAATTAAACTTAGATTTACACTTCATTTGTATATGATCTTTCTAAATTTTCCTTTCAATCTTTACCCTTTGCATGTGTCTAGCTTATTCATAAGCTTACACCTCAAGAACACTTGGTTACTTTATATCATAACTCAATTTCTCGTCATCTCATTTCTAACCTTATATCTGATCCAATAGGAATTCAATTGAAGATCCCATAATGCAAAATCACAAAATTTGATTTTAGAACACTTAAACCCAAACATTTTCTAAACTCCATGGACTAAAATCCTTTCAAAAATCCAAAAGTTTCAAAATGGTTTTACCTTCATTCTTCACCAAATGAAGGGATCCTTAGCTCAAAGGGAAGCTCTTCTCTTCCTTTACTTGTTTCCTTTCTTGAACAATCTCAAAATATCTCTTGAGGATTAAGAAAAGTCAAATCCTAGCTTGTTTTCTCTTCTTTCTCCCCTTCTCTTCTTCTCTTCGTATTTCTCTCTCTTGTCCATGACACTTCTTCTTTTTCTCTTCAATTTTCGTTCTTCTTTCTTCTTAAAATGCAAGATAACACTTCTTCTTCCAATTATGCCCTTAATGATTGAGAAATGTAGTATTTGTCCTTCTATTTATGCATTATGTCTTTTATACTTAAGTGTCTTGCCAAAAACACCTTTGAACATTCTGACATAACACTTTATTCTGCAAAAATCTTCTCCACTGTCTTACATTTCTAAGGACACCAAAATCATTCAATTCGGTTCAGTAATTCGAAAGATATACTTCAAACATTCTTGGACTGCTCTTGTCTAAATCAGTATACTATACACAACTTTTATCCAAAATTTAAACATCTTAGAAACTGAATTAGATTCCAATTTCTTCATACCATTTGTAGCTTCATGTCTCTAGTTTACCAAAAATCAGAAATCATCTCATTTGGAGCTCTACCGATCCAGAAATCATTAAAATACTGAAGTATGTTCAGTGGAATAACACCAGTTCATAGTATTTAAGAACACACACACTGTACCCATCCCATTTTTTTCACTCAATATTTATCAATTCATTTCATATGGCTATGGTTTTTGTTTTAGATGTATATAAATGTCTTACAAGTCCAATGGTTCAAGAATAAAGTCATTTGCGTGTCTAGAGAAGAAGTTATGGCCAAACGAATCAAACATGTTTTTGTCATCATGTTGAACTTATCTCGGGAAAAATAGTATAACTTTCACTATAGATGTTGGATTAAGATCATATTAGGACTATTTCAAAGAGTACTTAGACATCTGAAACTTAGAAGGAGATCACAACGACAGATTCTATCTTATAAAAGGTCAAAAATGGAATAGAAGATAGGTATAGACGGAGCCAAATGAAAAAGTAGACTAATGGAGAAAGACAAATGAATAGGAAAACTTGCTATAACTTTCCATAAAGATATTGGATTAAGGTATTCTTCATATGGTTTGAAAGAGAACTTCAATATCTACAACTTTTATGAAGACGTCAAAGATAGATTCTATCTTCTAAAAGGTCAAAAATGAAATATAAGATAGGTATAGACGAAGCCAAATGAAAAATCACACTAATGAAAAAAGAAAGACGAATGGGGAAAATTGCTATAACTTTCCCTAAAGATATTGGATTAAGGTGTTCTTTATATGGTTTTAAAGAGGACTTAAAGATCTACAACTTTTCTCAAGATCTCAAAGACAGATTCTATCTTCTGAAGGGTAAAAATGGAACAGAATATAGGCTAGGAGAAAAATAGAAGAAGCAAAAAGCAGAAGAAGCAAAACACAGAAGATATGATGTCATCACAGACCATGTGACGTCATTACAGAAGAAGCGAAAACATAGAAGAAGCGAAAGAATAGAAGAAGCAAAACACAGAAGAAGAAAAAAGCAGAAGAAGAAAAATATAAAAGATATGATGTCATCACAGATTATGTGACGTCATCCCAGAAGAAGCGAAAACATAAAAGAAGCAAAACATAGAAGAAGCGAAAAGACAGAAGATACATCTTCTTTTATAAGGACCATAACTTTCAGCTTAGATGTCCAAAAATTTCATGTTATATATTGTTGAAAAGCTAAAAGAAAGATCTACAACCTTCTGGAAGGAACATTTGCCTAAATAAGCCTAGAACAAATCCAGAATTACCCTCAAATTTAGAACACAATTTTTTACGTTCATCCAATGTACTGCAACCAGGTCTCAACTTCATAACAAACTTTGCGATTCTTAAAGACAGAATTTAAATTTGATGTATTCATAAGAAATGTAGCCATATGTTTCTAGTTTAATCCAAAAAAAAAGAATCATCTTATTTGGGTAACTAGAGAAAAAGTTATGACTAACAGACTGAAGCACACTCGGTGCACATTTTCCAGATCAACCACCACTTTTGTTTCCAAATCTTTCCTTATCACAACTCATACCAAGATCACTCTTT
>JAOSBN010000177.1:19140703-19181956 GCA_027563595.1 Erythroxylum suave
CCCCCCCACCCCCCACCCCCCGCAAAAAAAAAAACTATACAAATATGAAAAAATGCAACTTGAATTAATTAATTTACGTTTTATGGAAAGAATCAAAATCCTATGGAAATAAGTTTAATACAATTCCTTCAATTTATGGTTCAAAATTATTAAGGATATGAACCAAAAAAGGGGTAAATTTGGTTTGTAACAAGGTTATTATACAAGAAAACAAATCGAATTGTTTTCTAGGGATAAAAAGTAAGGTAGGCATGTTTAGGTCAAAAATGGTTCTCCTAAATGCCCTCACATCTTTATAAACAAATTTATAAAAAAATTTGTCTCAATATGTATTCAAAAGCAAGTTCTAGCATAAACAAGCTAATGTTTGACAACACACCACAAAAAGACATGTATGAGCACAAATGTGATGAATGCTCTTAGGTTTAAAGCTCAGGCTAAAAGCCTAAATCGAGGCTTAACTTTTTTGACTTTTATCATTTTAGAACTAAAATTTGTAGCTTGCTCACAGAAGGTCTAAAATTTCATAAGTTTGCTCAATTTAAGACTTTTTTCAACGGAAATTAGGATGTGTTTACAAGCGCCATTGCATGTAACAATATGGCACCATTACCTTTTTTTTAAATGCGGCATATAAAAGAGTAAAAGGCCTTAAGTTTTAACCATAAAATTTTTTAAATTTCCTAAATTTGGTAAATTTCGTAATGTAAAAAAAACCTGAAAGTTACAAAAAACCCTAAAATCCCATAATCACTCCCCTCTACAACTTATCTTCACCATCATCCATTTCGCTCCAATCCTTATGTAAGGGTTGCCTTGCCTAGTTCACGCTTCAAAACTGTCACCAGATCCGCACTTTATCCTTTGTTGAAGGGGTTATGTTGCTTGGTTGATGCACCTTCACCTTACCTCGATCCGCACTCTAGTCTTCATTGAAGGGGTTAGATTGCCTGATTCACGCGTCATCACTTGAAACTAAGGTAAGACCTAGAATTATGTATTAGCCATTAGACTTAAGAGCAGCAAAACATTTGATTCTGAGAGGTCTAAGGTTAGAGAAGTTTGAGGTTAGAGTGGTAAAAAGAAGAAAGTGAAAAGGTTAGAATAGTCTGGGGAAGATAATATGAATGAGATGGGTAGAAGCAAATTGGTATTAGTTTCATCTTCTACCAAAAATGGCCAGTTGTAGATTGGGTAGTTGCTAAGACCAACTGCTTTTTTATTGTGCTCTAATAGGTCAATTTTTCCTAACAATCAGAGCACAATAGAAAAGTAGTTGGTCCTGCAAAATCGTAATTTGATGCTTTTAATTTGGTTACCCTCCTACATCCTTTTTAGTTTACTAGTGGGAGTATTTGTCGTATGAGTGTGTATTTTTTAAATTTCTACTAATATATTATTTTTATGTTGTTGTTTGCGATACTCTGACTATCATTGATGATAAGATAAAATTATAATTTTGTTATTCTAGTGGTGACTTAAATCTGAAAAACTCTAATTACTAGTAACTTATAGTTGATTTAATAATTGAATTGAATAAGGATTGCATTTAATACGGATATTTTTGAAAAATTGAGGCGTAATAAACCATTAGGTAGGTATATAGGCTAGAAACCAGTAATGCAACTCCCATGAGGCTTGTAGCTAAAAAATTCCATTAGCCTAGGAGCCACAGTGAGAATATGTTTCTCAATTCATAGGTATAAACAACGTCACGTACCTTAATTAATAGAACTTAGTAAGTTGGTTGATGGAATTGTTATGAATATGTTAAGAATCATGTGTTGCGCTAGGCTTGAATTTTTTACTTTCACTTTAGTGTTTCCTTTCAACATTCTAACTGAGTCTCTTGATTTTCCCGGAGTTGTTTTTTTTATTTTGGCATAATTACATTTGATGAAGTAACTTTGAGGTTTCACCATGCAGGATGTTTTATGAATGATAATGTTATTTGTTTGTGGATGAAATTGAATTTGATTTTGACTTATTGAGTTATTTTGAACTAATTGTTGTATGTAAATGAAGTGGATGTGAAAAAGATATTTTATCTTATGCTTGGTTTTAAACTATGTAATGGTTTGGGAGTTGTACAAGGTGATGCTAGTGTGTTAGATATGGTTAGTCAGATGATTGGTACAGGTGGTTTTGATATTTATATTGAACATGGTGTGGATACCCCCTGTTGAAGTGATCGAGGATGAATATAATAAGGTTAATCAGGGTAATGTAGTTGAAGATGATGGTGAGGATGTTAATAATGAAGGGTTTGGAGGTAATATAGGTAATTTAGACAATGTGCCAAATGTGGAGGATGAAAATGATGCAAATATAGAGAATGAAGATGTGATACAAAAATGGAGGTTGAAGAGGAAGACGAGGATTTAGAGCAAGGAGATGAAGGTAATGGTCCAAGTGAAGATGTTGAAAATAATTTAAAGCAAGGAGATGAAGGTAATGGTATGGATAAAGATGATGAAGATAATTGACCATATGAAGCTAATGCAGGTAATGCAGATGATGAAGAGGTAGTTTTGTCCGAATATTATGACAATGATGAATATGGAGAACTTGTTAGTGATGTAGATGATATGGTTGATGATACTAATAGGAGGAAAAGGAAATATCCTATTTATGATGAAAATGTCGATGAGCCTTACATTGAATTAGGGATGATTTTTCTTAATCTTTTACATTTTAAGTGTGTAGTTAGTTTGTTGTCCATCAAAATAAAGGAGGATGTCATGTTTACCAAAAATAAGCCTAACTTTGTCTAAGGAAAATGTAGGACAGAGAACTGCCCTTGGTATATGGAGAATTTGATAGGAAGTTGCAGTCATCAAGTTAGAAAATTCAGGAACAGTCATGACTGTAATAAGGTATATGCAAATCTTAGGATGAACACCAGCATCTTATCTAACTTGTTGAAGGACAAGCTTTTGAAGAATGATGATATCAAATTTTTCCTTAAGGATTTTTCTAGGTGTTGAAGTGTCTATGAGTATGGTGAGAAGAGCAAAGAAAAAAATAGTAGATAGTGTTGTAATCAACATTTAAGAGGAGTTTGGGAAGCTTTGGTATTATGCTAAAGTGATTAGGCAGACTAATCGAGGAGGCACTGTTACATTAATAGTGTCTTGGCCAATTCCAACATCTCCACATGTATTTAAAAGAATGTAAATATGCTTAAAAGTTATTAAACATGGTTTTAGGCACGGATGCAGGGATTTTTTAACCTAGATGGATGTTGACCGAAAACCAAAACTAAGGGTGAACTTCTATATTCTATGGGAAGAGATGGAAACAATCAAATGTTTCCTGTTGCTTAGGCTATGGTTGAAGTTGAGTCAACAGTCATATAAAAGTGGTTCATTGAAAAAGATTTACCTCACTTGGGCTCAAGAATTTGTTGAACTAGAATGATTAACCAACAAAAGGTAAAAGTTTCACATCAATCTTGTTTTTACTTCTATTGAGAGTATAAATGTTATGAAATATGTAGAGATGTGTCCACATGTCTATTCAAATGGTTATGTTTTTCCTTGCAGGGACTTGATAAAGCCATTGTTGATTTGTGTACAGATGCTAGGCACAGATTTTGTGATAGATATGTTTTTGTGAATTGGCATGGAAGAGGATATAAAGGGGAAGAGATGAAGGAGCACTTTTGGAAAATTATAAAATCCTTTATAGTTAGGGAATATGAAGCAAATTTGGATAAGCTCAGAGCCAAGAAGCAAAGGGTAGTAAAAGATATTGAGAGTTATGCACTAGTTCAACAATGGTGCCGGGCTTTCCAAAGGGAAGATTCTATGATTCAGTTGGTTAATAATAACTTATATGAGGCCTTCAATAAGACTCTGGTTGATGCAAGGAAAATGTCAATTTTAGGGTTATTTGAGCATATTAGAAGAGAATTGATGAAAAGAATTGTGAAAAAAGAAAGAAACTACCAAGTGGAAGGGTAATTTAAGGCCAAGAATATAGGAAGCAATTGAGAAGAGTGTCATGGTTGCCCAACATTTTTCAGTGCATCATAATGGAGAAGGAGGGTACGAGTTTGATCATGGATAGAACATATATGTGGTGAAGCTTCAAAACAGATTATGTTCTTGTAAGAGCCTCCGGCATTCCTTGTGCACATACCATATGTGCTATTAGAGATAGTAGGGTTAATATTAAAGAGTACACTTCTAGTTGGTTATGGAAGATTGAATATGTCAAAGCATATGGGAAGACAATTCAACCGATGCCTGGTATGAAGGATTGACCCATTAGTAATGAAGAAACTATTAGGCCACTAGAATTCAAAAAAGGGCCTGGTAGGTCTAAAAAAGTTAGAAAAAGGCATTGATGAGCCTCAAAAGAATATAAAAGTAAACAAAAAGCAAAATGCTAACCACGTGTCTAGGAGGGGCATAATCATTACATGTAGCCATTGTCATATAAAAGGACACAGCAAAAGAGGCTATCCTTGGAAAGGTCAAGTCGTAATTTCTAAATTGTTTGTCTTTTTATGGTACAACTAAGATTCTTTTCCATAATAGTGGTAATCTTCTAATTTTTTTGTTCTGTTATCATTGTTATCAATGGCAGGTTCCAACCCAGTTTCAAAATCTGAACCCAGACCAGTCAATTGATTTCCATATGGAGCAAAACACAATGAATTCATAGCCAACCCTCGAAAACATATCCACAGTTGAAACCAATATTGAAAACCCAATAAGTGCTTCTAAATCTACATCCAACATTGAAAAGGAAAATAAAGGTAAAAGAAGAGCAAAAGCCTCTACTTCTGCCTCTGCCTCTACCTCTATCTCTACTACTGTGTTTGTATCTACTGGTGCCACAACTACTTCAGGTATTGCTGACTCCTCAAGTACTGCTCATGAATGTGGAAGTACTTATGCAACAGTCTCAGTTGTTCTCCTAATACCTGAAGGTGCTTCAGAAATAACAAATATCTGTACGTCTTCAAAGGTCACTACCAAGAACCAACCAAAGGGAGAAGAGGGCTTGGTTATGGTGATATAGATGATGGAAGCATATTGAGGATGTTGGCAGCTAGCAGATGTAGTCCAAATTCTCAAGCAAAAATTACATCAAAAAGGCATGTCACTTATTCTTCTCTTCAACAAGAAGCAAATAGGAAGATCAATAAATGGATGGAAGGGATAGGGGCATACACGAATAAAACCACAAGGTTGCAGATACTAAATGTACGTGTTAAATATTTACATTCTTACTAAACATTAATTAGTTGATATAACTTACATAACAATCATTTGCATTTTATCTACAGCCTGAAAGGAGAAGTCAGAGACTACTAAACTTTGGGCAGAAATCAATAAAGAGGAAGGAAGTTGTTACTGCGCATATGAATCCTAGTCAACAAAGTCAAACTGCATCTTCAAAGGGAAAGGGAAAATGTTAACTTAACATTTAATTGTTAGTGAACAGAACAATTTTATGATATTTGTGAACTAAACAACAATAGATTGTAAGGATCTTATTGGGATTAATGTTATTAAGCAATTAATACAATAACTACCAATTTCAGTTTGAATTGCATTTCTTGTACATTTTTTCTTTTTTGTTGAAGTTCATGAATGGGTTACCGAGGCTAATGGAAGGGTGATGGAAGCTTGGTTGGAATTTTCAAACTCTCTATAATGTTTTGTATTTTTCAGGGAAAACTTAAAATCTATGGATGGAAAGAGATGATCAGCTTTTTGTAATAAAGTGTTGGTTTCCTGTATTTTCCAATCAGTGTGAATTGCATTTTTTTAGTTTTTTTTTGTTTTGTTGAAGTTCATGAATGGTAGAACATTTACATTGTTAATACAAAGAATTGGAATTGTAGGTCTATTAAACATCTTTATTTCCTCATCAATAATTTGATGACTTATGAAATAACTTAAACAGTTTTGTTAATCATCGGATTGGAGGTAAAATACAAATAACATTTTTTTATAGTAGTCAATTTTTGCCTCTTTGACTACTAACAAATACTCCATCTCTATTAGTTAAAGATCCTATTTTGTCACTAATCTTCCTTACCAAATGTTGAAACATCAAACATATTTAGGCTAGTACATCAAATATCAAACATGTTTAGGCTAGAACATAAAATTAGTAATACAGTAAATGTTAAAAGATGTAACACTTTTCACTTTCCAACATCAGGTAAGGTGAATAACATTTACACATTGTTCTAGTACATCAAACCATTTCTAGGTAAGGCTTTAAAGGTACAACTATTGTCTTTTTTTCCTTCATTATTTAGACTAACAAACATAAGTAAAACTATAAACACAAGCTTAAACAAGCAAACCATTTCCAAGACTTTGCTGAATATGTTTCATAACTAGTCCTCGTGGTAACTAATTCATTCTTCAACTTCAAATTTTCTGCAATCCTTTCAACTTGCAAAACATCGGCTGTATTTTCTCTTAACTCTATCACTTCAACCTTAAATAGATTATTTTGATGATATAACATCTTTTCTCTATTTTTCAGCTCTAAAATAATCTGTCTTGCTCTTGGACAAAATCTTTGATCATGCCATTCATGAAATCCATAAATATTTTCACTCTACCATCAAAGAAAAAGTAACAATCCATTAATGAAATATATGAATATATTTAGCTAAAACAACATATATATTTATCAAAATTATCGGAAAGAGTCGACAACTATGAAACCTTCTTCTTGGATTTTCATCAATCCATTAAGTTAATCTGGGTGCTTTCAAGTTACAGCAACAATATTTAGCCTCTTCATTATAGTCTCATTCAATTGGGTAAGTTGACGAAATCAGCTTATATGACCTCATATCAAGCTTAGAATGTGTTCTTCTATAGATAAAGTTGAAATTTTCAAAAATTCCAACCCAACACAAAATCACAACCAAGAAAACATCAAAATGAATCCTCTAATCAACCTTGTTACCTTGAAGAACTACTACTTGAGCTCATTATCAAGTATTACAACCTAATGTTGTAATGTTGATTGTGCACCCACTGATAGCTAAATGATGTCTATAGAACTGAATTTGTTTGCTCCTAATAATCTGCATCTCTTCCATAAATGTCATACTTTACTGTTAATCCAATAGATAGAGAAAAACAAAACATGGATAACCACCAATAAAGCTAAACCATGTGACAAGAATCATATCCTACATATAATGTCAAGTACATAGGGAATAGAAAACTTAATCATATCCTATATATGAAAAGAAATTATCATCTACACACTATTCAACCTAATAATCAAACCCATTTAAAGAAGATATAAATTATTTTACGTAAATGTAACATTGCTAGGGCAAAGGAATAAAGTAAATAGTAAAACATCATAAATTTATATACAAAAATTAGAAGGGAGCATGACTCATTACCTACTTCGGTCTTCAATCACAACAAATGTAGTTTCAGATCTCCAAAAACCATACCTCCCATTCACCTTCAATGCCGAAAGTGAGATCTCACACTCACATTGCCAAGAAGGCACAAACGAGATTGGATTGAAGGCATATGCATTAAGTGATGATGCATCTAGGAATTGGAATGAAGGCACAACCGAGAGAAGAAAAAAGGAGTGAAACACAAGTTCATAAAAATCGTTGATTTAGGGTTAAAGAGTATTTCATTTAAGTCAAAATTTAAACAAAATTAATAAATTTTTTCTTAAAATCCGCTTAGTCTAGACAATAAATTAGTTCTATTAACGTGGCATCTAAACACTAATTGACTTGCATGTAACGACATGTGTAAAGACATCCTAATTTTTGTCCAAAATAAGTCTTAAATTGAGCAAGCTCGTGAAATTTTAGCCCTTCATTGAGCAATTTTCAAGTTTAAGTCCCAAAATGTTCAAACTAAAAAAGGTTAAGCCCCTATTTGGGCTTTTAGCTTTAAGACTCACATAGGTGTACAAAATGCCTAAATTCTTGCATCCTTTCATTCAACAAATTCAATAAAATACTTGAATTAATTTAGTAAAAACATTAATCTGATTATCTCTCTCATGTATTAGATCTTAAGCTGAAAATGTGTCCTAACTTAAGGATTATTTATGAACAACAATCAGAAAATTATAAGGCTATCATAAGGAATGATCAATATATGAATCATAGTATCATAAGTCTAAACACAAATCACAACATTCGTCATGATATAAACACTCCCTCCCCTACACCTAAATCATACATTATCCATAATGTATGCATAAGGTACTCACATCTCAAAAAAAAAAATCAGAGAAATAAAGCACAAAATAGAGGACTTCCCTGTGATGTGAGCATAAAAAAGGATATGTACTATGGTGTCAGCTTAGCAAGGAGTGTGCTATTATTGTGGTGGCCTACGGTTGAGCTGTTTGTGGATTGCATGGGTGCGGACTGCTGCTTTGGGCATTTGGCTACTAATATTTTCTTTCATATAGGAATGTTGCTTGTTTATTGTCTTCTTTGTTTTGGTGTTGCAACTGTCTTTATGTGGAATTGTAGTTGTGATTTTGTTAATTGTCTACAAAGAAGAAAAAGCATTAGGTTTTAATTTGTGGACATTATGGTTGGGAGACTACATGGGCGTTGCTATTATTTTGCTTTTAATTTCCTACAAAGAAGAAAGAAACAGATCATGTAAAGTCCCAAGATATACCTTAGAAGTATTATATCATGTCTAGGGTATATTAAGAAGTGAACATAATGAATTAAGTGCATCTAAGTATAGTAAGAGACATAATGTTACTTAATGTAAAAGATATGGGTAAATGGGTTGTTTGTTTGTTTCAGCATAGACATACATACTTAGATGTGAAATATTTATAGGAATTTTTTTATATGTTTGCTTGGATTTATGAACCTGATGTAAGGGGAATTGGTAGAAGAAGTATCCCATTTGCTTGTGGAATGTTTTTGGTTAAATTGGATTTGCATTACTCTTGCATGATAAGATCGAAGTTAGTTGATTTCGAATGTGTACCTTGCTAGATGGATAAGTTTCACTAAATAGAATTTTTTAATTTGGTCATATATTAATCTGTAGACCTATAAATTAGATAATTCCAATTAGAGATTAAACTAGAGACATAGTTCTAAAACTTTTATGAAGGAACGGAAATTTGATTTTGCCTATAAGATTTTTTAATTTTGGTTTGAAGATGAGTTCTGACTGTTGTCCTTATTTTCAAATAACCTGTAGTTTTTTAGGTATAACTCCTCATATAATTAAACAATTGCATGAAGTTTATACCATTAGAAAATTAAGACATAAGGGAATGAAATTAATTGATAAGATTATTTTCCAATTTAGGAATTAAAGGAAGAAGAAGGACCAATATGCAATTCTTCTAAAGTTAACATATTGACCAATTGGATTAAAGCATGTGTAACTAATAAGATTAAAGCATGTGTAACTAATAACATTAAAGCTTATGTGTGTCCAATATAATTGTAACACTTGTTTTAATAGAATAGTAACACGTGGTCCAATAGAATTGCAACACATAGTTCAATAGAATTGCAACAAGTGGTACAGTAGAATTATAACATATGGTCCAGTGGGATTGAAACATGTGTCTAAGTATAAAAAATTCAAGAAAATGCATAAGGAGAGGGGAGATGGATGATACTTTGAGGGTTTTAATTTCATATTTTTCTCATCTCCATTTGGCCTTCTTCATCCTATCATTTTTCATGTAAGAAAATCAAGTCAATCTTATATGGAAATCAAGGTAAAAGCTAAGGATTTTCTCTTCACCTTCACCTTTTCTTGCTTTGCTTATGAAGAACTGAGATTATAAGGCTATAAGTGGGATTAAGATGTGTATTTGTTGTGTTTCTAATTGGTGAGTCAATTAAAGCCAAAGAGGAAGGGAAGGAAAGGCATTAAAAGAACTACTTTGCCAATTTTAAGGTTTGGGACTACACTTAGTTTAATTCCTCTTAGTGTGTATGTTTGAATGGATATAAAGATTAATTTGGATCGATATGTAATGGATATAAAGATCAATCCTCAAATGTATAGAAGACCTCAAAACATAATTTGAACATTTTCTATATGCATATTAAGGAGCAATTAGAGTCTGTCATGTGATTTACTTCAAGATTGGTTGTTTGCCTATGTTTACACTACCCTGGACTTAGCCTAAATTGCACTATTTTGAGTTTATTTTTGTTTCTAATTTTTACTGAATTGTATTCGAACCCTTTTGAATGTGTATGAAACTTTTCAAACACCTAGAAATAAATGAAATAAGATTTACCATATGTGAATTAGGTGATTGAATGTTGGAATTTAATATTGAGCATAACGCATTCCAAAGAAAACTTTGCATGCATATTTATCGCCCATATGTGTATAGTATGATTATACAAGTGTGATTTTGACACCTTCTAATAGTGATAAGCTGTGACTTGCATGTATGAACACATATTCAAATTTTATGACTTGAAATGTATATCACATGAATTGTCAATATATGAATTGTGAAATTGGAAAATTTTTAGAGGAAATGTTACAGTGCCTACTTTATTGTCTTGGTGGTAGATAGATAGGTATGCTTGTAGGGATATAGAGCAACTACTACAGTTTGACACCAATGGTGTCTTCATTTCAAAACTATAATGTCTCACAGTTTGATGCCTTCAGGTATCCACAATTTGATACTTTTAAGTATCCATAGTTTTGATATCTGTAGATATCCACAGCTCCCGTTATCCATACCCACGTAAAATGTGTAGGCTTAATATCAAAAGTAAAGTAAATGGTTATATTATAAACAAGAAACACAAAATGACAACATAAATAATTGGTATTAATGAGCATTTGCATTTGTATTGATCCTTTGTATCAATATTTGGCTTATAAATGTGCATTTCAGTATATGGATAAAATGTTAAAGCATATTTACATTATGTACTTTCCTTAAGTATGTTATCATTGCTTACATGAGCATTGAATATCAACGTTTGGTTCATCAATGTGAATTTTTAGTATGTAAGTTATGATATTTCTGAACGTGTGTGCATCGCGGATGACTACTGTGAGTGGTCATCCAAATGAAGTGTTTTCCCTACTAAGCTTTCAAGCTTTGCACAGGTGTTAATCCGTATAGGTCTAGGTCATATGAATGAGGTATAGGGAACATCTACAGGGACGAGGGCCAACAGCTAAGAGTAAAAGCATCTTTGGATGTGTCTTTTGATTAAAGAATGATTGTATATCTAATAAACGAAATTGATGTTTTCCTTTTGGATTGACATGTAAATAAAAAGATGTAATACTACTTTCCAATGATAATGCTAAATGATATGAAATTTTGTAACATGTATATGTGTAGCATTCAATAGAAAAATGTGTGATGGTAGTCCCTATAAATGAATAGAAATGTATAACGAGACTGTTTGTACAAGAATTTGGTTGCTATATATGTGGGTGGTTGTAGGTTCTATATAAGGGGTGTTACAAATTAGGGTTGTGATTTTTAAATGAGAATAAATTGAATAATTAAAAAATGTTTCAGTAAATAAAGAAATTAAATAATAAGAAAAATATTTAAGTAAAATTTTTGTATTATGTACTTTGCTTAAGTATGTCATCATTGCTTACATGAGTGTTGAATATTAATGTTTGGTTCATGATTGTGAATTTTTGATATGTGAGTTATGATCTTTCTGAATGTGAGTGCTTGTCAGATGACTGTTGTGAGTGGTCATCCAAACTAAGTGTTTTCCCTACTAAGCTTTCAAACTTTGCACAGGTGTTAATCTATGTAGGTCTAGGTCATAGGAACGAGGTACAGGGAACATTTGTACGGACCAAGGCCAACAGCTAGGAGTAAAAGTACCTTTTGGATGTGTCTTTTGATTAAAGATGGTTGTATATGTAGTAAAGGAAATTGATGTTTTCCTTTTGGATTGACATGTAAATAAAAAGATGTAATACTATTTTCCAGTGATAATGCTAAATGATATGAAATTTTGTAATATGTATATTGGTAGCAATGAATAGAACAATGTGTGATGATAGTCCATATAAATGAATAGAATTATATGACGTGACTGTTTGTATAAGAATTTGGTTGCCATATATGTGGGTGGTTGTAGGTTCTGTGTAAGGGGTGTGACAAATCTAGGTTGTGTTTTTTAAATGAGAATAAATTGAATAATTAAAAAGCATTTCAGTAAATAAAGAAATTAAATAATAAGAAAAATATTTAAGTAAAATTTTACATTATGTACTTTGCTTAAGTATGTCATGATTGCTTAAATGAGTGTTGAATATCAATGTTTGGTTTATGATTGTGAATTTTTGATATGTGAGTTATGATCTTTCTGAATGTGAGTGCTTAGCAGATGACTGTTGTGAGTGGTCATCTAAAGTAAGTGTTTTCCCCACTAAGATTTCAAGCTTTGCACGGGTGTTAATCCGTGTTGCTCTAAGTCATAGGAACGAGGTACAAGGAACATTTATAAGGACCAAGGCCAACAGCTAGGAGTAAATGTATCTTTGGATGTGTCTTTTGATTAAAGAATGGTTGTCTACGTAATAAAGGAAATTGATGTTTTCCTTTTGGATTGACAAGTAAATAAAAAGATGTAATACTACTTATGCTAAATGACATGAAATTTTGTAATATGTATATGCGTAGCATTGAATAGAAAAATGTGTGATGACAGTGCTTATAAATGAATAGAAAAGTATGAAGCGATTGTTTGTACAAGAATTAGTTGCCATATATATGCGTGGTTGTAGGTTCCGTATAGGGGGTGTTACAAATCAAGGTTGTATTTTTTAATGAAAATAAATTGAATAATTAAAAAACATTTCAGTAAATAAAGAAATTAAATATTAAGAAAATATTTAAGCAAAATTTTTGTATTATGTACTTTGCTTAAGTATGTCATCATTGCTTACATGAGCATGGAATATCAATGTTTGGTTTATGAATGTGAACTTTTGGTATCTGAGTTATGACATTTCTAAATGTGTGTGCTTAGCGGATGACTGTTGTGAGTAGTCATCTAAACTAAATGTTTTCCCTACTAAGCTTTTAAGCTTTACTCGGGTGTTAATCCGTATAGATCTAGGTGATAGGAATGAGATATAGAGAATATCTGCAGGGACCAAGACCAATAGCTAGGAGTAAAAGTATCTTTGAATGTGTCTTTTGATTAAAGAATGTTTGTCCATGTAATAAAGGAAATTGATGCTTTCCTTTTAAATTGACAGGTAAACAAAAAGATTTAATAATACTTTGCAATGATAATGCTAAATGATATGAAATTTTGTAATAAATATTTGTGTAGCATTGAATAGAAAAATGTGTGATAATAGTCCCTATGAATGAATAGAAATGTATGATGTGACTGTTTGTATAAGAATATGGTTGCCATATATGTGGGTGATTGTAGGTTCCGTATAGAAGGTATTACAAATCAAGGTTGTTTTTTTTAAATGAAAATAAATTAAATAATTAAAGAATATTTTAGTAAATAAATAATTAAATAATAAGAAAAATATGTAAGTAAAATTTTGGCATTATGTACTTTGCTTTAAGTATGTCATCATTACTTACATAGGCGTTGAATATTATTTTTTGGTTCATGAATGTGAATTTTTGGTATGAGAGTTATGATATTTCTAAATGTGTGTGCTTGTTGGATGACTGTTGTGAGTAGTCATCCAAACTAAGTGTTTTCCCCGCTAAGCTTTCAAGCTTTGCAGGGGTGTTAATCCGTGTAAGTCTAGGTCATAGGAATGAGGTACAAGGAACATCTGCAGGGATCAAGCCTAATTGCGAGGAGTAAAAGTATCTTTGGATGTGTCTTTTGATTAAAGAATGATTTTGTATGTAATAAAGGAATTTTCTGATTTCCTTTTGGATTAATATATAAATATAAAGATGTAATACTACTTTTCAATGATAATGTTAAATGATATGAAATTTTTGTAATATGTATATATGTAGCATTAAATAGAAAAATGTGTGATGACAGTCCTTATAAATGAATAGAAATGTAAGTCATGACTGCTTGTACAGGAATTTGGTTGCCATGTATGTGGGTGGTTTTAAGTTCCATATAGGGGTGTTACAGATTAAGGTTGTATTTTTTAAAATGCAATAAATTGAATAATTAAAAAAATATTTCAATAAATAAAGAAATTAAATAATAAGAAATATATATAAGTAAAAATTTTAAATATTTTTTAAGAAAATAAAAATATTAATTTGTAAGATGACTTTAGGGTTCCATTCTAGAATACTAAATCACATAAGACGAGATCTTGCTTTATGAGATTTAGTAGTCTTAAATTCTATAACACTAAATTACATAAGGGGAGATCTTATCTTATGAGATTTAGTAGTTTGGAATTTTAAGGTCTTCACTCAAGAACACTAAATTACATAAGACGTGATAGCATTTTATGAGATTGAGTATTCTTAAATTGTAAGATCCCTTTTTCCCTTGAGCTAATAAATTTTGTGTTTCAAAAACAAAAAATGCAAGCTATATATAAGTAAACAAAATCAATAAAACTATCATATTCTAGGTTGCCTTCAGTAAAACGCAATTGTTTAACATCATTATGCTCGACATGGCTTTTTCCTCTCTAAATTCTACGTAATTGCAGTTTTGTACTCCTTAAGTAGTGCTACTAACCCTTCCTCTTACTCTTTAGTCAACCTTTTTGAAATCAATATAGGTAATGACTTTCTATTACCTAAATAGACATACTTTAGGAAATCAATTAACATCATTCAAAGTTTTCGAATCTATTAACATTATTGACAATGATTATACAACGTCACAAGTTTTATCAACTTGCTCATTCACTTCCGATTTAGCTTTAAACTCGAACTCATCTTCAATATTTTCTTCTTTAAACATATCATGCACAAATGAATCCACAATATTTATATGATAAACGAATTAAAAATCATTCGGGTGCTTTATTGCCTAAAAATATTGAACTTCACTATCTCTCCATTAAATTCAATGGAAAGAGTACCCTTATCCAAATCGATTTTTGTCTTGGTCGTCTTCATAAATGACCTACCCAATAAAATCAAAACTGAACATTCAACACTATCTCCATCCATTTTCAGGATGTAAAAAGTCCATTGGAAATATCAAACTGTTAACTTAGACTAAAACATCCTCAATAACTCCAATAGAAAGCACATACCAAAGATCAGCTAGTTGAATAATCGCATTAGTTTATTGTAAAGAATTCATATTTAAAGCTCGGTAAATTATAGCATGACATTAATAGATGCACCTAAGTCCAGCATGATACGCTTAATTTTCTTATTACTAATAACACATGGAACTATAAACATACCTCGATCTTTACATTTTTCTAGTAATTTTCTATTTATCATAGTTTACACATTCTTACCTATAATTATTCTCTCCTTATACTTCAACTTCTTTTTATTTGTGCACAGCTCTTTCAATAATTTCTCAAATTTCGGAACTTGCTTAAGGACTTTAAGAAGTGGTATATTGATTTCCAACCTTTCAAAGGTTTCTACGATCTCTCTTTCATGGTCATCTTCTTTTAGTTTAACCAACTTGCTAAGAAAAGTTGGTCATATTGGCAATAGTCCTTTATAAAAGTACTGAATCAAGAGTTGGTCAAGAATATGATGATGTGGACATATAACACATAACTCCTTAAACCTTTCCTAATATTCATATAATGTTTCTCCCATAATTTGTCTTATCCCACATATCTCCTTTATGATATTTGTTGCTTTTGATGCAGGAAAGAACTTCTTCAGAAACATTTTTTTTATTTCATTCCATTTTGTAATTGAGCTAAGGGAAAGATAATATAGCCAATTTTTTGCCTTATCTTTCAATGAGAATAGAAAGGCCCTGAGATTAATTTGTTCTTCTGTCACCCCTTGTGGCTTCATTTTAGAGCAGACAATATGAAATTACTTCATGTGTTTATGTATATCATCACCTGTAAGACCATAAAAAATAGGAAGTAAATGAATCAAACTAAATTTCAATTCAAAGTCTTCCTCAACATTTGGAAATTGTATATATAAGGTTTATTGATTCAAATTCGATGCTGCTAACTCCCTCAAAGTTCTAGGGTTAAGATTTGCCATACTTTCTTCCACTTCTTGGAAATTAGAGTCTTCACCAATTGTTATATCTACTTCAACTTTCACGTCTGAAGGTGAATGACAACTTCCTTGCTTAGTCTCTTTTCTCAAATGATGCACTGTTTTCTTAATTTATGGATTATATTGTAGTTTACCTGTCTAAGAAGTACAAGTCATATAAGACAAGAGGTTAGATGTAATTGTAAAATAATGCAAAGAAACTAAGAAACTAAAATAGTTCCCTAGCAATGGTGACAAATTTTGGTTGGGTTCAAAGCTTCAGAATAATTCCAATTCTTTAAACTTCTTGTAGTAGTTATAAAACCTAGTTGAATCCCTACAGAACTAAACACTAGTTTTTTATTTTCAAGTAATAAAATAAATTTCCCGAGGGGTTGGATTAATTAATTTATTAACTAAAATTAATAAGGAATCAAAATAAATTAACTAAATATAAAGGGATAATTTCAAGAATACGCAACTTTGACTTAAGGGAAAGATCTAATCTAATTATAACATTAATCATTGGTTTAAAAAGAATATTTTTCACAATTCAAGTAGTTAGGCTGAAAAATATTAAGATAGTCGTAATAAGTCTCAAATTTTCCTAAATTAATTGGTTCAAAGATAGCATCCAAACCAAAACTTGTCGTCCATTAACTGAGTGTGATAGCATTCCATATCAAATAAATGATAGCAATAAACTTAGTGAAAAAGACTAAACCCTAAATTAAATAACAGAGATAGCTGCAATTATTCAATTTAGTTTTCTTATTGATGATTAGTTAAATATCCAATTTCTAGCCTATTTGTTCCTTGTATCGATCCTTCATGACAATTACAGATCATTGAATTCATGGATAATGATAGAATAATCAACATCAAATTAAATTGTCAGATTAATTAATATTAATCATTTATCAAATATAAGAACTCAAAACAAGAAATAATTGAATTAAAACATGAATAAAAGTTAAAAACAAAAACTCACAAGGTTACAACTAGAGTTTTGAACCTCCTTGAATCAAAATAATTGAGTTTAGCCACACATGATTTTTGCTCCAATAATAAAAATAGAAGAAAGATAAATAATTGAAAGAAAAGTAAGAAGGGAATGATTCATTCTGTTATCAAGAAAGTCCCTTTTAATGTTAAGAGCCTCTTCATTTGCAGAAAGGAGAAAAAATGAGAGCTATTTTTTGAAAGTCGCAAAACCTAACAAGTGTAATTGATCAGATCATCCTTTGAATAGTTATGATCAATCAATAGTATCTGTTATAGTTTAGCAATGCTTTGTTCAATTTTGAAGGGCCCTTATTTTGTTCTTTGTAATGGTGGACCCCAGGCAGGTTCCCCCTTACTTTTATCTACGGTCAAGCTTGGGCTCTGGGGAGGTCTAGTAGTACATAACCTTACTCCTACTCGGTAAAAATGTTATATATATATATATATATATATCTGTGTGTGTGTGCGCGCTCACGCGAGCGCTTGCATATACATATGAAAATAAAATAAAATAAACTAATTAAAAATATATAATAATAATAATAATAATAATAATAATAATAATAATAATAATAATAATAATAATAATAATAATAATAATAATAATAACAACAACAACAACAACAACAACAACAATAATAGACTTAAATAATAATAATATAGATAAATACATATAAATAAAAATATAGAAATATGTAATAAAATACATAATAATAAATATAGAACAAGGTAAAGAGTAAGAATAAAAGATAGAATAAGTAAATAGATACACAAACTAGAAAGAAGATTGGCGTAAGAATAAATCAAACAAGTCATTGCAACAAAATAATTAGGTTAGGTAGGAAACTGTTTAGGTTAAATAACTAGGAGGAAAGTACTATGAAATAAAAAAAGGGTTAAATACAAAATATAAGACTTGAAGGAAAATATTTAAAAGGCCTAAAAGAACAAGAATGACCTCTTTATGTGAGATTCGTTATCTGTATCTTAATATGCCAAAGTTTTCTGTCACAGGTCATGTCCTCGATAAGTTCCAGCTAAGTCATATCATCTTGATCACTTCCCCTAGCTCTTCTTAGGTCCTTTTTTCTCTTATAGTCTTTAGGTACTATTTTCTTGCATCTTCTCATTGGAGTATCAAAGTGTCTCTTGTTAACATGTTTAAACCACCTAAGTCTCGTATCTCTTAATTTTTATTAATACGAGCCATCTTTCATTGGTCTCTCAACATTATATTCCTGACCTTATTTCTTCTGATAAGATTACACTTCTAACATAGCATCCTCATATTTACCACCTTTAGCTTATGACTGTATACTTTTTTGATAGGCTTACACTCTGCCCTACATAAAGTGGTCGGCCTAATCACTAAATGTTAGAACTTACCTTTGAACTTCAGTGGTATCTTCTTGTCACATAAAACACCTAATGCACTTCTTCATTTAAGTCACCCTAATTTGATACGATGAACTATGTCTTTATTGATCTCTTTATTATTTTGGATGATAGATCCTAGATACTTAAAACATTTTTTACATCGTATAACATCTAAACTGATTTTTACCTCCACATCAGAAACCACCCTATGGCCCAAAAAGTTACATTCTAAGTATTTAGTCTTAGTCCATCTCAATTTAAAGCTCTTTGACTTTAACATATCCCTCCAAAGTTCTAGTTTGACATTGACATCCTCTTTTTTGTCATCCACTAAGATAATATCATCAACAGATAACATACACTAAAGCACATATGTTTAAATATTTTTGGTGAGCTCATCCATAACTATTGTAAACAAAAAAGGGCTCAATGAAAAGCTTTGATATAACCTAATATCGATAAAAAAAATCTGTGTATCTCTTCTTATCATTCTTACTCTAGTATTTACCCCTTCATACATATCCCTAATAACCTGTATATTGGTCATAGGAACTCTTTTAACCTTTAAACACCTCCACATAATTTCCTTAGATACCCTATCATTTGTCTTCTTTAAATTAATAAAAACCATGTTTAGATTACATTGTCTTTTCTTATAATATTTCATTAATCTTACAAAGAGATGTAAAGCTTCTATTATGGACTTTCCTGGCATGAAGCCAAACTGGTTCTGCGAGATAGGAACATCCTTTCTCACTTTCTTCTCAATCACCTTCTCCCATAATTTCATAGTGTGACTAAAAAGTTTTGTGCCTCTATAATTGTTACAATTTTAGACTTCCTCTTTGTTCTTGTGTAGAGTAATTAACGTATTAAGTCTCCACTCATCTAACATTTTGGTGAACTTAAGGATCATATTAAAAAGTTTGGTTAGCTAAGTAAGACCCTCTATGCCTACGCTCTTTCACACTTTTATGAGTATTTCATCAAGCCCTACTACCCTCCCACTTTTTAACTCCCTCAAAGCTCTTTTAATTTCTTCCTTATTGATCTTCCAACAATGAATAAAGTTATGAAAGCTCTTAAAAGTGCTAAGATCACCTAACGAGATGTTTTCTTTTAAGCCTTCATAAAAAGGCTATATAAGTACCTGTGTCATCTTTTTTTGATGTCGTTTTTAGTCATGAGCACTCATCCTGCTTCATCTTTTATGCAACAAAATTGGTCTAAGTCTCTCACTTTCTGCTTCCTATCTCTCGCTAACTTAAAAAGGTCTTTTTCTCCATCTTTAGTTTTTGATCATTGGTACAATTTCTTGTAACCTTTGCTTTATCTATTGAGATTGTTTTCTTCACCTCTTTCTTTTCCAATTTGTACCTTTCTCTATTAACTATCCTCTCTACATTTGTGGTGCTATCTAATGTAGATTTACATGCACCTTTATTAATCATAACCTTTTTTTGTATATCTTCATTCCACCACCAAGACTCCATCTTACCACCCTAAGCCCTTAAAAAACCTCTAAGATCTCTTTCGATATATTCCTTTAAAAAGCTACTGATCTCTCCCAAATTTAGTTAGCATCTCCCTCTAATTTCCATTCTTCTCTATATAATACTCTATCCCTAAGGTCCATTGTGTCCCCTTTTAGATTCTACCATCTAACTCTAGTGCACCTCTTAGGACTTGTTTTCTTCCTCCAACCCTTAATTATAAGATCCAAAACTAACAATCTTCAATATCACCTTACAATCCTTGTACCTAGGTTGATCACTTCTCTTTACGAGGAAATAGCCTATTTAATTTTTCTTAATTTTTCTCTTAAAAGTCACCAAGTGCTCCTTGTTTTTCTTAAAAAATGGATTTCATTAACTTAAATGCTACCGTGAGATTTAATAAATTAGTCCCACTATCATTCCTATCATTGTACTTGAAATACGTGGATACTTATACGAGATTGCCTCTATACGACCATTAAAGTTTCCTCCTAAAATAACTCTCTCGTCAGGGGAAATCTACTGAATCAACTCATTTAGCTCTTCCTAGAATTGATATTTAAGTTGTTTATCCAAACCTACTTGAGGTGAATAAGCACACACCATATTGAAAACAATCCTTTTTCCATAATCTTTAAAGACATAATCTTATTATTAGTCTCTTTCACCCTACAACATGAATTGTAAGCTTCTTGATAACTGAAATACCTACCACTTATGTGGTCTCAAACACCCGGAATACCAAATTTTGAACTCATTAATCTCTTTTACTTTAGCCCATGTCCATTTTATATCCTAGATAAATGTTATATTAATCTTATATTTTAATAAAATCTCTACTAATTCTAAATAATCTCTTCAAAGGGTCCTAATGTTCTAGAAACCTATTCATAAACTATCAACATCTTCTTTTCTCTTAGACCCAAAACTCTTTGAAGGACTAGCCATTGCTCTATCATCAAAAGTTAAAACCATGACTCCTATCCCAATGCTCAATACAAGCTATATGAGACAAATTCTACAAGACCCTAACCCACTCCATTATAACTTGAGAAAGTAAATAAAGATTATTAACAAATCCTAAAATAGGCATCATAATAAATGGGTCGAAAATCACAAGTACACAATGATAAGCAAATCAAAACTTTGATAATCCAAAATCTTTACCACTACTAATAATTAGATATTTGCAAAATGTTAAACTCCAATATTGAACAATTAAAAAAAGAACAAACAAAGCAATGAAAATTGTAAACAAAAAAGTTGAACAAACAGGGATAGTAAAACTATAACATATCGAGGAAAATTATTAAGAAAGCAAGTGCAAGTGACCAAAAACACCAATAATACTCAATAAACTTAATAACTCTAAAGCAGCAACAAGTTTAAGAAACAATCATTGATTCTTGACACTATGAAAGAAAATGTAAGATAATACTTAACACATCCCAAGGGGTTTTGAAAGCTTTTGATTAATAGTAAAAGGAAAGAACAAAAAATTGATGAGTATGTTAAGATTTGAAGTTTTGGAGAAGTATAATCTTTAGGGCTTGTAGGTTGTTGTCCCACAGAGACTCACAAAATGTCCTTACAAAAGACAATACTTGCCAGGTGTTTGTGGATATATGCTAACCACTCTCTCCCTTTCTAAAATGTTTTTTTTTTCTCAATCACACTCCTCAATCTCATTACTCCAAAATATTTACAATACCTCAGACTTATTCATAGTAGCATAAATATCTAAAAAGGTTTAAAATAGATATAAAATCAGCTTCAAAAGAGTCAATTCCAATAAACCCAAAAAGAAACTAGAATATGTAGAAAGTGGGAAACAATATGGAAAAAGAAGCAGTAAGCCATGAACAAAAAAGGAATAGTAAGCCATGAACAAATATGCCAAAACAATGCTTCAGATAAAATATTTGGGAAGCAATATATGTAGCTAAAAAAATAAATTGCTCTAAAATCACATATAGGCTAAAGACAAAATGTAAAATAAAAAACAGGATTAAACAAATCCTAAATGGAAATTAACCTATCCAAGATCAAACCTAAATGATAAAAAAGGGAAAATAGAGACATATCAATAAATTACGAAACTTAATTTGGCAGAGAATTGGAAACCTTAAGCACCCAATAATGGGTATGCAACAACTCTCTAGAAGTGGGAGACACACTATTTAAATAGGATTCAAGACAAGAGATCTCCAAGATTCTAAAAAGCCCTTGAAACATCAACAAAACAAACAAGCAATCTCGTATAAATGAACAAATAAGATTATAAAAATCCAAACCAATAGGATTTCTAAACAATCATCCCAAAAAATCACAAAAAATAGATAAATGCAATCATAATTCAAGATTTTATAACATCTAGCAGGTATTTGTTCACACACAAAATCACATCTTATTGAAACATTCATTTTAAAAATAAGCACACAATATGACATAAAACAAAGATTACCATGAAAATGCATAAGGAAACAAACGAACCATATTGGTTATTTTGAGATGATGCGTCTTTCAAATAGTAGCTTTTGCACTTGCACAAAGAGAAGACCCTTATCCTTACACCCTAATTAGACTCTTTATTATTGAACTCACAGTCAAAAGTGCAATTTGAACCCTAATGCTTATAGTGAAATACAAGTTGAACTATGACATTTTGGAACGTTCAATTTGAACTTCTAAATTTATAAAGTGTTCAAAACACACTTTATAATAACAGAAAATCTAACAATATTTACCCTTTGTTAGTTGAATGTCACGAAGTAGCTGAGGTAACTTTTTTTAATGTTTTACATAATAGTGGGACCCATATGTTAACTAAAGTGACTTTTATAACTTAAACAATAGAAGTGGTTCTTATATGCTAAAAGTCACCATTTAGTTCTTCTACAATATCCATAATTATCTCTACTAGAAATTTGTAATTCTCTAAAGTTTACACCAAATTGCTAATTCTGTGAAATCTCTAGTTCTATTAATTACTCTCTCCCATTTTCTTCAATCGTAACAGCAATAGACTGACCACCTTCCTCACAAGAGCAGCAGTAGCATTAAACCCTAACGTATATATTTATCTCAGCAGCAATACTAACCACCTTCCTTGTAACAATAACAGTAGCATTAAACCCTAACCGATAAGTTTGTGTTAGCAACAAGATGCTTTTATGCACAAAGTGGCTTGTTAACATTTGGTTCACCTATGTATACATATCCAATTGAGTTTGTATGTATGTCTCACCCTATAGTGAGTGGCTTGTAACTTCTCATCTTTATATAGGACTTCCCCCTAGTTTCTTGTATCAATTAGCTATCTCACGTCTACTTATAATTGTTTGGTTGATGAATTGGGTCTAGGAATTGTTTCGATTTCTATATTGTATATACTTAGAGATTCTATAATGTTACAATTCTAAGTTGGCATATCTTCTTCACATCACTTTATAGAAGTTGAAATTTTATCCATTTAATACACTACTCTCAGACTTAGGGTAGGTAGTCTTTATTTATTTGAAGCTTCTTAAGCATCTTTCATTCCAAATTGTATATATGTATTATTTGCACATTTTGAATACATCTAAGAGGTTTATTAAATTAAGTTGTTATTTATGCAATTTATATACCATATGTGGGGTGGAAATTATATAGATACTTTTGCACTTAGCTTAATACATAAGATTTGGGTTGTGGCAATCACTAACAATTTAATAGAGACTATGAGCTTGGTACTTCCTATGGTATTGTTTTCTTACTAGGATAATGTTAAACACTGTGAGCTTGATACTTCCTTTGGTAATGTTTTCTTTCTATGAGAACGTTAAACCATTTCCTCCTTTAGTGTTGCTTAATTTAAGTCTAAAACTAGTTTCCTAATTATGTTTATTAGTTCATGTATAAATTGGTGCATGATAATTACATTGAGGTAATTATAGCAACCACCTAAAATTATAAACATAATGTCTTAAACTAATACTACATTAAATTCCAATGATGGTTATATGGTTTGTTATTGTGGTTTAAAAGTCTCACTAAGAACTTTATGAGGTGAAAATAACCTAGGAAAGATATTTTATGGATGTCCTAAATATCCCATAAGTATTTTCTTCAATAAGGTAAAGATGTTGACATATATGTTTGATGTTTATCTTATTAATTATTAAATTTCTTTCAGGTTGGAAGATGTGATTTTTTTCAAATGGTACGATGAAAGGCTATGAAGTAATTCATAAATTAAAGAAAGAAGTATGTTTGTTGGAGACCCAGACAATCACAATTAGATTAAGTAAAACATTGAAAATTGAGGAGCAAATAAAGCTAACAAAAGAAGCATTAATTTTTAACAAAAGAGAAAATAATTTGAAATTTATTATAGTGATTATCATAATACGATTTGTTGTGCTTATGATGAGTGTTATAATATAGTTTGTTGCAGGCAAATAACATTAAATTGTTATATTTTTATTTCAAACTTGAATTTTGATAAATGAAAAAAGACTTTGGTTAATTGTCCTATGTCTTTTTAGTTTTGTTATCCAGACTCAAAATATGTGTATGAGTTAGCTATGTTTTGAAAATCACCACACAAGAATTACAACCACTTAAAGAAGAACACAAAGCCTAATTAATAGTTGTAATAATCATGAAGAAGCATATTTTGCGGTCTTATAACAAAGTCAATAATCGAAGCATTACAAAAGTAAATAATTACAATACAACATCCATCCATCTACAAAAGTGATTATATCTATATGTAAAAGTACCAAAACTAAAAATACCATCAACACTTAATTATTTATCAATATACAAAAGTAATAAAACTAAAAGCATCACCATCACCTAGCTATCCATCTATATACAAAAGTACTAAAACTAAAAATACCACTAACATCCAGTTTTCCATCCATATACAAAAGTATTAACAATAAATGTACTAACAACTAGTAACAATAAATGCACTAACAACTTAAGTTCCAACAACATATAGACAACGAAATCAACCACATTACTTTCCTCATTAGCACTTGAGTAGGAAGGTTATTCATATATTAATTATGTCAATGATGCTTTCCTCCTTATTTCTTTGGCTTGTAACTGTTGGGAAATGATGATGGATTGTCCTTTAAACTTTATACCCCTAGGTTCAAAAGATAGTTTGAATGAATTTTGATCAACTTCTTTATACTTCCTTTTGCTATTATACGAAGAGCTAGCAACCTACAAAAACATATGTCATTGACAACATTAATTTAAATTAGTTATGACATTGTAATAGATGCATATATATGGTACTCACAATATTGCTTTGTTGACTTGGCAAGACAATATGTTCAATTGCACTAATAATGATGACACGTAAGGAGGTCTCATTGATGAACTAATAAATATGACACAAATATCTTGCAAGTTTGATATCTGAACCATTAATCAATACAAGGTTTGATTAAGAATGTTTTATACATATGAAGATTGCTAAGTAGGTTGAGTTGAGTCTTCATTCTTACATTTTCTAGCATTGTGGCCAAAATTTCCATTCCTACATTTTTATAATTGACCTTTCAAATTAATTTTTTTGTTGGATTTTTCAACTTCTTAGGCTCATGTAATCCTCTCATTCTAGCTTTTAAGGTCTTTATGGTATGACACTTTTCAGTTGTGTTTTTATCACTTTTTCATCACAATACGCTACAAAATTACACCCTTAATAGGTTGCAACACATAGTTATAAGATCTAACGAATTTGACCTTCTCATACTAATCATCTACGAGTGCCTCCAACTTTTGCTTCTAATGGTGAATAGCACTTATAACATGCTTGTAAGGATATCCATAAAACTCTCATGCCAAACAACTACATGATTGGTGTCTACCAATCCTTAGAGTATACTTGACATCACCCTTAGACATTTCATATCCCTCATCTCCATTTCAAACTATTCTCCATTGCATTGCATCTTTCTTATTCTTCTTCAATTTCTTCATAATAGTTCATCTGACTTTCAAGCATACATAAATTCTCTTATTTGCAAGTCTCTTTATTACCATGATTCTAATGGTCTCAACAATGTGATAACTAAACTATCTCTTATTGGTAAGATCCACCCATTGAAGGTTTCATACATATTTTTATCAACAAGTGGGTATTTTGATTCAAAAGATTGGTAACATATTGCCCACCTCCTTAGGATAATAAAAAAATATTGATGAACATTTAGGTTTTATTTTATCCAATATTTTCAACTACTCATTGAAATCTTCTATAAATGTTGACTATACACAATTCCAAAATTGCTTCTTCAAAATCCTTTCCTTTCTATTTTGCATACCAATTATGGTATATGTGTCTAGCACATATTTGATGACTAGCATATGGTAATGTCTCTTCCATATCCTTGATCAGTCCATACAAAAATATAAAATATTAACTTAATATAAAAATTTGTATAACACGTTGCTATAAATATATGAAAATAAGATGCCTTTTACATATCTGATATAACTATAAGCCCTTCACCATTGTAACGTCGGACTCTTTGAGCCTTGTATTGGTCTATACTTAGAGATACTACTGTATATCTGCTGGGTCCCGATTTTAGGATTTTATATTTTATTTTATTAAATTATCTAGCATGAAAAATAAATTAGAATTTATGAATTAGGAATTATTGGAGTCTAATAAGGTATATTTTTTATTTTATATGGTGGTATGGATTAAAAGAAGTAATTAAAATTAAGTAAAGGAGTTAATAGGAATTTCCTAATAAAGAAGGGGTAAATTGGTAAAAACAAGAGGGTTGTCTTAAATGAATAAGACAAAATAGAGAAGGAGTCGTGTATGTTGTGTGTGTGAATTAAAAAAAGATGAAGAGAATAAAGAGAAGGGTAGTTATGGAAATACTTGAATAAGGAAGGGCAAAATGGTAAAAACACAAACATTGCATTAAATTGAATAAGACAAAGAAGAGGAGAGACATGAGTTATAAGAAAAGAAGAGAAGAAGAGAAGAATCGTGAATTGAAGGAGGAAAAGAGTGAGAGTCGTATGGATGAGAAGAAGAAAAACAAAACAAGGAGAAGAAGGAAGAAGGAAAAGAGTGAGAGTCGTATGGATGAGAAGAAGAAAACAAAACAAGGATAAGAAGGAAGAAGAAAGCAAGGAAAAAGGAAGAAAGAAGAATTTTAGCTAAATCTTTTTCTAGTGAGGTAAACCTTCCTATTCTTTAGTTTTGATAGAAGAAAGAGGTACGTTTTATGTGAAGAAGAGGTTGAAGAAAGCGGAGAAAAATTAGGTTTTGTTATATGATGTAGATGAGGAAAGAAAGAAGAAGAATAAATGGTTTATGTTAGATCTTAGTTTATTCTAGCTAGATAAAAATCAAGAAGAGAATAAGTATGAGTTTATTCATGATAGTTAGGTTTAAGGAAAGCTTTATGTGAGTGTGACGACATAAAATATGTGTGTTATTAGGGAACCGGGAATATAGACGTCAAGAGCGAGAAGAAGAACAAGTTTGACTTTCGGAAATTTCAAGCTAAATAGGTGGGTAATATATTTATAGTTTGCGATGATGAACTCAATTGATAATGTGCATGTATGATGAGTATGTTGTTTTATTCATTGTGAATGTGAGTAATATGTTATGGTTTAGTGGTGATGAGTAGAAATAATTGAGTGTATGTATGTTAAATATGTATGTTTTGAATCATTGTGGACTTGGGAAAGAAATATGTTATGATTTGATAACTTTGTCATGCTTAAAAGACTTGATTGATTTGTATTAATGAAAAACAGAAAAATTAAGGAGCATGAACTATGATTAAGTCATCGAATATATGCATATGCATTTGAATTTGTTTATGTGGGTGAGAGAGCAATCCGTTTCATTAATCACGTACACGTTGACCTATAGCCTTCTCCCGGCTGCCTGCTTGTGGCCATGAGATCCTAAGAAATCGGACTCATTTCGTCTCACGATGTGAACTTCAGTTTCGCCGTTTCGTTCCACGGAACTCTCACGCCATTGTTGTGTGCACTACATTTTTGAACATGTCAAGTATTACTGCATTTTTTAATGTTATGATTGACTATAATTTTCAGCTCATTTGTTTTGTGATGATGTGATTTTGTTATGAATGATTATTGTGTGGTGTGTGATTCATTAGAATCCACTATAAATATATTAACCACTGAGCCTCCCAGCTCACCCCATCCATTTTCACTCCTCAGGTGAAGTAAGAGCAGATTAGTGAACCTTGCAAAAACTTTGGGCAAATCTTCAAGAAGTTCATTCGTTGTAACTAAGCTAGATTGAAATCTTTAGGTTATTCCGAATCATGCATACATAATTGTATTTTGGGTCATGCTACTGTTTTGTCTTTTAAAATAGAAGATATGTATAAACGCTACATTGATTGAGTAATGAAAATACTGAATGTGTTTGAGAAATGACAGTAAAAGTGTAGAATTTTCATCTTATGTTAAATTGGTTGTGTGTGAATGTTGGGAGACATTTGGGATAGATTTATCTGTGGTAAATTGTGTAGCAAAGGGGTTTGGTATGTAAGAAAATCCATGTTGATTCAGGTCCTTTGGAGATTGATATGAAAATGGTTTGTGTTTTGATGAGTGAAAACAGAAAGTATGGAAAGTTGTGATCTGAAATTTTGAGGAATAACCTGCACTGATCTAGGTAGAATTAGGCTAAGTGGTCTACATGAAAGTTGTAGATTTTTCTTTTAGCTTTCTATCTCCATAAAGATTGAAATTTTTGGACTTCAGATGCAGAAGTTATGACCATTATAAGGAAGCTGTGTTTGGGTGTTTATTTATGCATAATTGAAGTATGAATTTGGCTGAAATGGTAACTTTATTTCAATGATTAAATTGTATTGATATAGGCTGAATTAGGCAAAAGTGTCTTCGTTAAAGTTGTAGGTCTTGATCTTAGCTTTTCATTGATATATAGTTTGTAATTTTTGGGCTTCTGGATTGAAAGATATCTTGTTTAGAAGTAAGGATGTCAAATTGGGGAAAAGTCGCGATCGCGACAATGACTCAAAAATTTGCTATCGTGACTAGCCCAATTCCCCAAATTCGCGAGACTCCCTTTGTCCAGAACAGTCCGCACTGCCTCTTCCCATTTTTTTTGTAATTAAATTACAATTAACCTTTTTCCATCAAATCTTTTATTCTTTGTTTATTGTTGCTATGGAAAATTTTGAATTTAGTGGTTGAGTGTTATTTTATATTTCCTATGAATTTTATTTAATTAATGTAATTATCATCTAATTCTTTTATTTGATAATATCCATTAATTATTTTATTAATAGTTAATTGTTGTTATTAAATCATTTTGTTTTTGAATAATTAAATTATATATCCGAAATTATTTTATGATCCCACCACAAATTATTTTATGGAAGAAACATGACTTGAAGAGTTCAACTTGAATAACTAACCTACAATTAAGTACCAAGCCAAAGTGCTTACATGCACCCCAAAGCAACCCTTCCATTTGAACACTTCTAACCGCTTCCTCTAGTTTTTTCATATCAGTCTCATCATCCCATGGCTTGACGTACTTGCTGGCTGAGAAATGAAATATCAAGGAAAACATCATTACTGTGATGGAACCTCATAGAAGATTCATAACTAAAAGAAGTTTGATTTTCTGCAATATTAACAACTAAAAACAAACTTACACTCTTTCTTTTTTATAGATGCCTTGACAGCAGTTGCACGTTCTTCTGCAGCCTTCTTTTCCTCTTTAGTTTCTTCACCAAGCAGATCCACATCGTCATTGTTGTCGTCATTGTCATCGGCAACTACTAGAGCATCAACATCTCATAATTGTCAAGCTCAGAAAACTGTTGTAGCAAGAAAAAACAGCACTAACTACCTAAAACACTAAAACATAATCGCTATGACACTAAACTGGAAAATGAAAATGATACTTATAAAACATTATAGCTCCATCTGCACAATACCTTTGAGTCATTGGTTGGAGGAGTTGCGATGGCCTCTTCAACGATGGGTGCAGATCCTTCAACAATCACTCCACAACCCTCTGCACAGACACCACTGCAATAGAAACCAAAATTTACAAATAAGCCATGGTAGTAGACTACTGCTACAAAAATTATTGCAAGTGGTCGTTGTTTTGCATCAACTAAGGAAGATTTGATGTAAACTCCACATCCCATAGGTTATCAACTAAGAAAACAATTGCCCTCAGTCAGGTAGAGTCTAACTCCCTAAACAAGGACCACCTTTTTCTATATATAAAAAAAAGACATAGAATTTTCTTGTATACATACTTGAAAAACTCGAATTCTAATTGATCAAGAATAATGAAACAGAAAAATAGGACAACAAATTTGCATTTTTTGCTACAAACCTGACCTAGTTTTTTAAGAGAAACAAGACAAGCGATCACAAGATAATACTTACAGCAAAGGATCAAAAACAATTAAAAAAACATCACAAAACATGCTGAGAAACAAATCCAAACAAAATCAAACACAAAGCAATATTCAACACTTAAATCAGTTAGCTTCCTTGAAATCGAACAGGAAAAACGACAAGGCAGACATATAAAAAACATAAAAATCGCAAACTAACAAGAAAGGAAAGAAAATGTCTATTGGTAATAAAAATTGGAAGAGAGATCTAAATAAATAAATAAATAAACAAAGATGGATGGACACAGTAGATGAAAGAAGTGAGAGAAAAAAGACCTGAAGATGAAGAGAATGTGATTTGCTGTAATTTAGGGAAATTAGGGTTTTCTGTTTTTCCCAAACTCCTTAAGAGTCAAGGAAAGATTGTTTAGAAAGCACAAGCACCAAATTCCACAGTTCACAACATATATTAACATAAAGCAACCAATTTGATTTCCCCAGAAAACCAACAATAAAGAAAACAAAAATCTTTTGTTCATGTCGATGTCAGCCTTCTTGCAGACAATGTTGGCGAAGCGACAATCGATACCTTTAATGGATGTAAGAGAAAACATGATTTTCTATTTACCATTGACATTCGTGTTCAGAACATAACGAATGTGTTGGAAATCTTCATTGGTTACCAATGACTATGCCCAGAAACAAAAAAAAAACATTGAATCAAATTTGTTGCCATTCATATGATAAGATAACTCAAGCGAAAGAGAAAATCACTCACCATGATGACGACTAGCGGCTAGGGTTCAAGTGACTCGTTATGGTTTGAGGTGGGCGTGAGAATGAGAAAAAAAACTCTTAAAGCTACGTGTTCATAGTGAATTTGTTTTATTGTGCTTCAAGATGCTGCCTCCAGATCTTGAAAGTGGGTGTGTGGTTGTCGGGGAAGGGAGGGGAATTAATCAAAACAGGAACAAGGAAGGGTATCTTTAAGGTAGAGAAAAGCTAAGAACACGCTGTGTGTTTGATGCTTTCTTTCTTTCTTACAAGTTCTCAAAGAGAAAATAAGATGAAGGAATTTAGAAAACATCGCGTGTTTTAAAACGTCATATTGTTGTTAAAGGCTTTAGCGTCATTTTATTCAATATCGTAAAAAGTGTTACAAATCCACGACGTTTTCATAAAACGTCACTTTTTGTGATGTTTTTGAATGTCACAAAAAGTCTTCACAATCTGCAACGTTTTATTAATAAAACGTCGCGGATTGTGTGTATTTCTTGTAGTGTTTGTTACTACATCTGATAACTTTTAGATTTCGGACAATCAAATCTTAAAAAGATAAAATAAAGTTGTTAGATTGTTAGTATGATTAACTAAGATGTATGTACCATCATTACAACAAAGTAGGCAATTAACTATGAAAATAACAAGGCTAATTGTTTCAAAAATGTGACCTATAGTTATTTGTAGTGTTTCCATTTTGCCTCATAAAATGTCACTTGTTCTCTTTAGTTAAAAATTATAGGTGACGTTGATTGACAATGAAAAAAAATATAGTCAACAATTTTTGGCTACGTTTTTTTTCTTCATAGCTCTATAGTATTAGCTATGTTTTTCATAAGATACCTAAATGTTATTTGCTACATTTTTATACCATAGTCAAATTTTATTTGCTATAGTTTTAATAATGTCATGACATGTTATTTGTGACATTTTTAATCCATGATATTGAACAATATGTTTGTATACAACACATCGACATATTTTTTTGTGAATTATTTACTAATTATTATAAAATTAAATAGTAGAATAATAATTCAAAATGTAGAGCATTAAATATACAAAGTAAATTTATATAAATATCATTAAATTATACCAACAACAAATATATAAAGGATGATCATTTGTTTATATACAAGATATACAACTTGAGCAATTCTTATAAACAAAACAATAAATAAAGGGTTCACTTGACAAATTAGAAGAGGCGAAGTTGGTTAGTGTACATTAGATATACACGTGTCAAGAGTTGATAGCCCAATGAGTGTGCACGCATCAACAGTTGATAGCACTAGATTTGATAGTTGCATTAGAGATGCAATCAGTATGATTGATACCTACCAGTTGAACTTAGGTGGTTTGTTAGGCAATCCCAAGGTCATTCTTAGAGATATTAGATATCGACCCACCAAGAGAATTTCTCTATGAGTTCTCTCTGATTTATATTGAGGGTTATGAATTTCCAAAAATAATGGGAGCCATAATGCGTGTTATTAAAGTCCTTATAGATATGCATTTAAGTACATTCTATTTTTTTATTTGATGATAGGTTGCTGTTACTCGAGTCAACACTATGAGTAATAGTGTGAATCTAAGATCATTAACGGAAGATAACAAGTTGACTAGAGCAAACTTCCTTAACTGGCTCAGGAACTTAAGAATAGTTCTCAAGTCTGAGAAGCTTGGTTATGTCTTGGAATAATAACTTCTTGATCCCCCTATTGCTGATGCTTTTGATGATGATCGGAGGGTATATAGGAAACATCTTAATGATAGTGAGATGGCTAGTTGTATTATGCTAGCTATTATGGCATTGGAGCTACAAAAGCAGCACAAGGCTATGGATGATATACCACAGTCTATCATCTTAGGGAGCTCTTTGATGAGCAAGCAATGTTTGAAAGGTTTGAGAGTTTGCGATTGCTCTTCGACTCCAAGATGGTTGAGGGAACATCTCTAGTGTAGTACGCACTGAAGATGAATGGCTATATCGAGTGGTTGGCCACTTTAGATTTTCTTTTGGATCCTAAATTAAGTATTGGCTTAATTATGATGGTTTTAACTGATAGTTACTCATAACTTGTGCTTATCTATTGGTTGAAAATATATCCAACATAATTCCTGAGTTGGTCAACATGTTCAAGGCAGTTGAGCCATCTGTCTGCAAGGAGAAGGTTATGATGTTCGTGGACTCTTCTGGTTTGAAAAAAAAAGAACCAAAAGAAGAAGAAGTCCGCAAGGCCAAAGGGAGGTGTCGAGAAAGCAAAGAAGACTACCTCAAAGGGGACTTGCTTCCACTGTGGCAAGGATAGCCAATGGAAGAGAAACTACAAGGCTTATCTGTAGTCCTTGAAGTAGAAGAAGGCATCTGATGCCCCATCTACTTCAGGTATTTATGTTATTGATATTCATGCTATTTCTAATAACAATATATGGGTATTAGATACTAGTTGTGGCTACATACATTTGTGCTAACATGAAGGCCCTCAGAAATAGTAGACAACTCAACAAGGAAGAGTCAAACCTGCAAGTGGGTAATGGAGCAAGAGTTGCTACATTAGTTGTATGCATATATGTATTAATGCTCCCTAGTGGGCTTGTACTAGAATTAGATAATTTGTTTTTATGCACCTGCTTTGACTAAAAATGTAATTTATGTTTCTAGTCTTAATAAAGTTGTATTCCATTTAAATTTCAATATCAATGGTTGTTAAATTTATTTAAATGGAATGTTATATGCTTTGGGTACATTGTGCAATGGTATATACATACTGGATATGTCTAATCCAGTTCTAAATATCAATAATAACAAAAGAATAAAATGAGATAATGTGAAATCGTCTTACTTATGGCATTGTCACCTTGGCCATATAAGTGACAGATGTGTCTTGTAGTGTGTTAGTTTAGGGTCATTTGATTATGAATCATATCACATATGCGAATCTTTCTTATTAGGCAAGATGACTAAGTTACACTTTAAAGGAAAGGGTGAATGAGCTAGTAGACTTTTAGACCTAATACATACTGATGTATATGGTCCGATGTCCATACATGCCAAATGTGGTTTCGTATACTTCATTACCTTTATTTATGATTGTTTGAAGCCTTTGAAAGGTTAAAATAATTTAGAAATCAAGTTGAGAAACAACTTGGGAGAAGTATTAAATCACTTAGATCAAATCGAGGTGGTGAATTCTTAAGCCAAGAGCTTTTGGATTATCTCAAAGATAATGGAATATTGTCCCAGTGGACTCCACCTTACACACCATAACACAATGGTGTGGCTGAGAGGAAAAACAGAACCTTGTTAGATATGGTGAGGTCTATGATGGGTTTAGCCAATTTACCAAAATCCTTTTGGGGGTATGCACTCGAAATTTTTGTTTATATATTAAACAGAGTCCCATCCAAGTCAGTTGATTTTACTCCATATGATATATGGACTAACAATAAACCTTATCTTTCTCATTTGAAAGTTTGGGGTTGTCTAGCTTATGTGAAGCGGATTCAGTCAGGTAAGCTTGAAGCTAAATCTGACAAGTGTCTGTTTGTAGGATATCATAAGGAAACTATAGGATATCAATTCTACCATGTTTCGGAACAAAAGGTGTTTTTTTAAAAACATATTCTCTTTTTAGAAAAATAGTTTCTTCTAAGAGAAGATAGCGGGAGGAAAATTGAACTTATGAAGTCCAAGATGCTCAAACAGACGCAAATCAACTACTTGGACCTAAGACTATTATTCATGAAGATGAAATAATAGTTCAACCGTCTGACACATAAGAAATTCGTAGGTTGGGTGGGATATGTCATGTTCTCGAGAAATACGAATTTCTCATAAATGAACTTAACAACGTGTTGCTCATGAAGATGACGAGCCTACTACTTATGAAGAGGTTCTGAAGAGTTCAAAATCTAACAAATGGCTTCAAGCTATGAAATCCGAAATGGATTCCATGTATGAAAACCAAGTATAGAATTTGATTGACCCACCTGAAGGGATAAAACCTATAAGGTATAAATGGGTTTTCAAGAAGAAAATTGACATGGAAGGTAATGCAGTTACCCATAAAGCTAGGCTTGTAGCTAAAGGTTATCGTCAAAGGTAAGAGGTTGACTATGACAAAACGTTTAGCCCAGTAGCTATGCTTAAATCCATTAGGGTACTCCTAACCATTGCAGCTCATTATGATTATAAGATATAACAAATGGATGTGAAGATGACTTTCCCTAATGGAAAAATAATTGATGATGTGTATATGACATAACCTAATGGTTTCATATCTATAAATAAAGAAAATGTATGCAAGCTTAAAAAATCTGCTTATGAATTGAAGTAAGTATCCAGGAGTTAGAATATCTGATTTGATGGGACAATTAAAAAGTTTGGTTTCTCACAAAATTCGAATGAGCCATTTGTGTATAAGAAGGTTAGTGGGAGTGCAATCATGTTCCTTGTACTATATGTAGATGACACATTGCTACTGTTGAAGTTGAATATTATTAGTAGTCATAATATTAAGCAAATCTTCCAGAGATGTAACTGAGTCGTGATAAGAAACTTTTGGTCTATATAGGAACTATTGTGCACTTGCATGCTATCATGGAAGTAATTTTCTGGGTTATCCTACCCATAACTAAAGTTAGGTTGATCAGTCTAACGTTAGTTATAGGATTGAGAATACAGGTTATAAAAGAAATTACTTCCTTTTATTTAATTTTTTTTTATTATTTTATTTCTTAAACACGAAACAAAAAATGAAACGGTTATGAAATAAATGCAAAGAAACTAATTAAAAACCAATATTTAGAAAAAACCAATTAAAATCACAAAAAAAACTAAAACACTTCACTCCCTAGTAACGACGCCAAAATTGACAGTGCGTTGTAACGCTAGTCAAAATAAACTAAACCTAATACTGTAGTAGTAATGAGTCTAATTCGATCTCACAGAGAGTATTTGGTTAGTATTTTCCATGAAAATAATTGGTGTTTAGAGTTTGGGGGTTTTTGTTTGGTTTAAGCAAAGAAAATAAAACTAAACTAGCTAAAAAAAGAAAATTTAAGTAAACATGTAAAAATGATGAAGGCGGTGAATTCGTTAGGAGTCCAACTCTTTGGTTCAATCTCTGGCCCACATTCTAATTAAACATATTTCATTGATTTGTTGTTCTTTTACTTCTCCTTGAACTACTAGTTGTAGGTTAATAACAAGCTCTGTTAATCCCGATTTTTCATTAGGTCATAGTTAATTAAGAAGAGCTCATTAATTAACCCTAGCTATCGGATAACCTAGGAGACACTTGCTAAGTTTAATCGGACAACCACCTTATGAGTGAGAAAAATAGACCAATCTAAGTAATAATTACACAATTTTGAATTATTTAACCTAGGTTATGTTATCCCTAATGATTATAAACCATTAGTCGCTACAAATTAATCGGAAAAACAACAATTACATATTTTATTTGATTCTAGCAATGGTTCTTACATAAAAATAATCAGATAGAGCATTCAATCATTTTTACATAAAACTTAAACATTGAAAAAGGGATAACATAGTCAATCCATAAGAGAAAGAAACAAAAAATATAAATATGGAACACTTAACCGAGTTGTTGGCATCTATATCATTTTCAAATCGTTGTTGGGAAGCTACCCCTCCATTAGTCTTCTCATGGTGGAGAGATTAACTCCCTCTTCATGCTCTCCTAAAGCTCCCGAAGCTCTCTCTCCTTTCAACCAAAAACATCTTCTATTCTTTCATCCCCCTCGCCCGTCACATAAATGATGCTTTTATATTACAAAGTAGGGTTCGGTGAGCTGTAAGTGTCTCATGGGTGTGCATGATAGTGTCACACCTATGAACCACCCTAGTTGAAGCTCACGGCTATGAGTCTCATATACATGAGCATAACATAGATGCCACACCCATGCAAAATGAGACATATGTCACGGTCATTGACAAATCATGCATAACCGTGAGCTTCTTCACCATTTCTTCATTTTCTTGTCTTCTTCTTGTATTATTCTTGCTCTATTCTTCTTCTTTTTCCTCCATAAAGACAAGCGAGGGTGAACCTTCATAAAAAGACCTAATTATGATGCTTTCCATTCACTTTAGCTTCTTAACTTCTGAATTATGCCTAAAACCACGTATGAATCAAAATATCTTAAGCAGTTTCATGTCATTAATCACTAACTGTTATGGAATAATTATGCAATCATTTGAGCATATATTAAAAATCAATAATGAAAACACTGCATCAACTAGTAAGAAGGAAATAGAGGAAAATATTGAAGAGATAAATGGAACTAAGAAGTTGTAAGATGAATGATATGAAACAAGATCTAGTAATAAAAAATCCATGATGAGGAACTAGTCTAAACACTCCTAATGGTTTGCACTATATGGAATTTGAGGCGATTTAACTTTCCTAGTAACTAATTAACTCTAAGGGATTGTCTTAGAGCTAAATAATCTTATTTTGTTGGTTTAGTGGAAACCAAAATAAAAAAGGAAGTGTTTCAAGAAAGGTTTGAATTTTATCCTAGTAGAGTGGTTGGCCTTAAGCAATCCCTCTAAGTGTCCTAATGGAAGAGTTATAGTTACTAGATATCCAACTTAATTACTTATCATAAACTAGTTTTGTACTGATCAATTGACTCATCATGACTAATTATCAAAGTAGGCAATATCCCAATAGCAATTACTATAGTATATACAACTAATTGGGAATTTCAGAGGGTCAACTTATGGAAGGACTTGTAAGAAATTGACTGAAACATCATAACTCTTTGGATGGTTGCTAGTGACATCAATTGCTTGCTAAGGCATAACATTTACATATGCCAAAGAGTTGACATCATTAACCTCTCAACTAGGACTTATGGATTTTAAATTTTAGGGGCTTATATTCACTTAGAGTAATCATTACTAATCATTAAAAGTTCAATAGGCTTATACAAAGAAAGCTAGATAAGATTTTAGTTAATAATAGATGGTTTACTAAAATGATTGAAAGTTATGCTGTTTTTGAAGAATCATTATTTTCTGATCACACACCTGTCAAGGTGTATATTAATAGCAGCTCAAAATGAAGAAGATCAATATTTAGATTTTTCAAGTCCCTACTAAAGCACTCTCAACTTGATTCAATTATTGCAGTTACTGCTGGAGAGTATTTTTAGGTATCTAATGCATTTCAATGTCTCCAAATCCTAAAATCTATCAAAGCAGAGTGTATAAAACTCCTTAAACTAATCCTTTGAACCTCGATAAATTATAGGCTATGGAGTATCTTTTATTAACTTAGAGCTAGACGGTTGTTAATCCTACAGACTGCTCACTCATTGATAAAGAGAAGACATATTTAAGCAAGTAACTATAGACTCTCAAAGATTATATATCTCAACTAAATTAGAAATTAAGGATTTAATGGATATAACAAAGAGACATGAATTAAAAAATGGTAGGTTACTCACTGAGATTAATAAAACTTATCTAGTCTTGGTGACTAAGTCCCTTAATCCTAGGTGCTTGAATGATTATAGACTAATATCATGTTGCAATGTGTTGTACAAGACCATTTCTAAAATCCTAGTTAATAGGTTAAAGGTTACCTTACCAAGATTAATGATCTAAGTTAAAAAGTTTATATCCTAAGTAGAAGTATGGGTGATAATATAATAAACCACAACTCTAAGGAACATGTCAGGAGTTGTGCTTTCAAAATTGACTTCACCAAAGCATATGACAGTGGAATGGACCTTCAACATTAATTCACTCACACTTTTGGATATCCTAATGAGTTCATCAAGTGGATCCACTTTTACATAACATCAGTATCTTTTTAATGCTAATAAATGCACAACCTACTTAACTCTACAAAGTTACCAGAGGAATAAGGCAGGGAGATCCATTATCTCCCTACCTCTTTTCCATTACTATATAAGTCCTCCAAAGAAGTGCTCAACTTTGTATAGCTGAAAATATGAATTTCAAATTTCATTATTGAAGTAGTGGTCTTAATATCAAACAACTCTCTTTTGCATATAATTTACTCTTGCTAAGTACTAATGACCCTAGTTTAATTTATGTACTCTTAAAATCCTTGTAGAGATTTCAAGAAGTATCTAGGCTGAAATTCAATACAAGAAAGACTGTTGCTTACCTTTCTAAACAAAGTAGAGAAGATTCATTAATTGTGGTCATAGATGTTGGACTTATCATTCATTAATTGCCTCTTATTTATTTAGGAGTGCCAATATCCACAAGGAAACTTAAGGAAGTTGAATAGAGATCTCTTATTGATAGAGTTCATAGAAGAATCTCTTACTATAGTAAAAGATTTTTGTCATATAGAGGTAGATTGCAACTGGCCATTTCCATTCTTTATAATCTACATATTTATTGGCTGTCATATTTAGGAATCCCCAAAGGCGTTCTAAAGAAAATTGACAAAAACATATGAGATTTCATTTGGCATTAATAGAGTTCCAGTGGTGGCAGGATATCCAAAGTCAAACGGAGTGTAAAAAACTCAAAAAATAAATTTTTTTGAGGTTCTACTTTAATAGCCTATGATTTTCAAATTTTGTAGCTAAAAAGTTAGTTTTAGCTACATTTTCTAATTTTATGGCCAAAAAGTTACTTTTAGCTATAGATTTAAAATCATAGAAACATAAGGCATAGCCAAAAGTGATATTTTTGTAATGCATTATAAGATAAAGTTGGAAGAAACAGAGCAAAATCAACTAATTAAAACAATCAATTGGACAAAGAATTAAAGGAGGCCTAAATTGATCAACTGCTTATATTGGTTGATCATCTTAGAGAAAGACCAATTGGGTGATTGGATTGATTAATTGGTTCATGAATGAGTTTCTTTGATTCTAATGACTATCTTACCAATTTTAGGAGGTGCATTATTTCTTTATCAAAATAAGAGCCTATATGTTGGAACCCATTTCTAGAGCCCAACATTGGACATGGAATCATGAAGCTTGAGCGTAGAGGAAGGCTTAGAATTTGGAAATTTGAAAGAAAATCCTTCGGAAGCAAAGGCAGCCTTCATCGTAGTGAACATATGCGAGTATAACTTTGCCGCGGCAAAATCACCACAAGAAAAATAGAATTTCCTTCGGGTGAATTACATCGCGGCGACTCTTGGCTTCGCTGCTGCGAAAACCCCTGTGGGTGATCCCATAACCCAAACTACTTATCTTACTAAAATGCAAACTTAAAATCCTTCAACCACATTCATCAATTCAACCCAAAAACAAAATGGATAAGAACATTACCACAAATAGTTTCTCAAAATCTTAATCACATTTCCATAATCGAATACTTTGCGAAAGCATGAAAAATCATAGACAAAACTAAACATATATTTCATTAATATCAAAAGTAAGAGTTTTACAAGGCTTTAATGGCATTTCAAGCCACAATACATCATTTGCTTCATAATCCAAAAATACAAAAGATATTTGAAATGTAGCTAAACCCTTAAATTCCCAAAACCTAACACAAAATTCAAAAGTATGCAAATTTGGAGTGATGTCGTAACCTTTGACTACTCGATCTCTTGCTCCTCACCTGAAGATGGGATGGAATTTGGGAGGGGTGAGGTTAAAGCTCGTGGGTAACAATTTTTTAACCAGTAATAATCAAACATTAAATCATAAGCACATATTTCTCAAATTTTCTTCATGCAATCCAATTTACAAATGACATAATCTATGCATATATTAACTTGTTCATAAATTCTAAATACATAGGCACATCCAAAATGATTTTGGTAGATCTAAAATAGAATGTACTATACATTTCCCATACAGGTGCTGTGTAGCTGTGAACAGAACATATTATCATAATCCCACTTAATAGTCTTGCATAGTCGTGAAATTATGGGAGTCCATTGATCGCGGCTTTGTCGATTCGACCTTATGATCGATCCTTGGAAACCGGTCAAAAATAATAATTCGAAAGATTGCAATACGGGATGCAACCTCGGGTCGTCTCACTTAATTGGAACCTAGTGAAAAAGGTCTAAGCTAGCCTA
>JAOSBN010000177.1:19191020-19203033 GCA_027563595.1 Erythroxylum suave
TGAGCATGTCATATTATGCATGAACATAAAAATGCATCTCTTGCCTCTCACTGAACACTCCTATTTACTATTTTAACACTCCTATAGGTAATGGGATGTTACAATATGTATGGTCCATTTGTCACCTTCAGTTCTGTTTGTAATTCCAACACACTAGTTTATGTTGTCAGTCTATTTTGAAGGGGGTTTTGTCACTCTATATGAGAGCATAATAGATTTCCATAATTTGTTGGAGAAATTGCATTGAAAGAATAGGTGATTGTGGAATTCTAAGTCTCTCTTGCATATTCTGCACTAATTTGGAATGTTTAGATATTTTCCAATTATGTCTAGGGTAAAGAGTTTATGTTTGAAAGTAGTCTATAGTGTGTTAGTAGTTCTGGGGCAATGACGCTTACACTATGCAATATTGTGCCAATCAACTTGAGGAGTTAGCTAATTATAAAGTGATCTTTATGAGTGATTTGTATATTTTCCTTAAGGTTCCAGTTTCCAAGTAAGATTATCCTCATACTAATTTAATATGTAGTTCTTAAGAAAACTGAAAGTAGTAGAAGATGGAGTGTTGGACTCTAGGCATTAAAAGTATCACTTATATTGTTATCAATAATAAGGCACTTAGGTTCAAAAGATAACTCTTTACCTCGCATTTTTTAGGGTACTAAAGTAAGGCTAGAACATATTTAGTTTGATTTTATCTAGTTTCTTTAACTACTTATTGAAATCTTGAACATAACTTGATCATTCACACACTCGAAATTACTTCATCAAGTCTTTGTCACTCTATACACCACGTAAATTTTGGTAAATATGTCTAGCACATTCTATAAGTGGCGTTTAGCAATATAATTTCAATAACCCTAATGATACCCTAAAAATTCTAACAAAAAAATTTGTAATTCAGAATGTGGTGTAAGTAATTTAGGATAAGACAAGGTATCATTCAATTAGGTGTAATTTATAAGATGAAACTAACGTTTTACATATAAAAAATTAATGTCAGACCACCCCCATCAGTTAATTGTAAGTCAATTGCTAGTAAAGTCATAAACAAACTCCAAATTTATGTTTTTTCCACATCTATAACAACCCTTCCTACTGGGTGTATCTCAGTATCCCTATCTTTCCTAATCACAATGATAGGTTGTCTCTAAAACATAGTCTTTAAAAATCATCCATAAATACCTAATATTGGTCTCATGCACATATCCTTGTAGTTTTGACTATTCATTCACATCCTCTTCAACTCTCTATTTTCTTAGTTTCCTTTTTATAGCTCTGCTAATACTAGAATTAATAAAAATGTTTAACTTCTCACTACATTACTCACCATCTTAGTAATTTTAATTTTTGGCATCTTCAAAATTCTATCCTTAAAATGCATCATAAAAAATTTTTAGAAACCTTTTTGGCTTATTTGTGTCGTGGCTTCTATATTTTAACCTTGAAGTACCTATCATTGTTGTCATTTTGAAATAAACAACTCCTATTTGCAACCATCTATGCTTCCAAATATGATGTTCTTTAACTCAAGCCTTTCTCATGATACATTAAATCAAGTAGCCACTATATAGTTAATAATTGCATCTTTAAATTCTTTTACACTACCAAACTCTATACCTAGAGTCCATTGGCATTGTCCATTATCTCCTTCATGCCTAACACTATTAGAAAGTCTCCTTCGTGGTCTACCATCCTATACATTTTCATCGAATTCATTAGATTTATATAACTATTATTTGATTCAATGAGTTTTAATGACTTATTGAAATTAAACCCTAGAAGTTTATGATATGCTTCATCAACTTGTACGTATGCTAGTTTATTCCTCTTCTCACATATCTGTCTATAGCTCATAAAATCGATGTCCACCTTATCAAATATACTAATTGACCCTTTTTATAACCTAACTTCGATTCCAATTTAAACTCCCTACCATATAAATAGCCTTATTCTTCCATAATTAGTCATTGTGATCCTTAAAATAAATATAACATATGCATTAATTAACATATAACATAATAAACATATTAATTAACATTTGATTTGATGATTTCTTTTTGAAAATTCAACATTAGTATGTCTAATAATTGACTAGTAGATCATGTTATGTGTGCACACCTATTGCCACATGATAATAACAAAAGTCTCCTTACAAGTTATCTGTCATTATTCAAATTTAATTAATTATTCAAATTTACTACTACAATTGATGTTAGTAAAGACAAGTAATGGATATCATTGAACCTTAAATGTAAGTTAAATTTAACTATTTTAGTAACTATACACATATATAATGCATGTAAAGTGCCACACAACAAACGCACATTTTAATAATAGTTTTGGTGGAATAAATTAAAAGATAAGCTATAGAAGATCAATTAACAAATTTTTTTATTCAACCAAAATGGATTTAAGTGAAGAAAATCATATGCAAATTGCTTTTCGTCCATTTGGCAGTAAAAAAATTGTTGATAATTGTTTAATACAAAAAAGACAAATGAAGTGTTCAAAACAACAAACAATTTGTTTAGTTATCTTTTCAATTGTGCCACTTTCCCCTTATTAATATACATGATTATTCCTTTATCAATTAATTACTATCATTTTGTTGTCATTTTTATTTGAAACATTCTCAAAGCTTGGACTTAGGGCCATATAAACAAATGAAGCTTTTTCAAGTTTCAAATCTTGATGTATTCATTACATACAAACAATATAGGCCAATAAACACTATGGAGGTGGCCCCAACACGCAATACAAACATAAATTTGTCACATGCAGCTGGGTCACAAACACGAATGCATACACACTAATGTGTCACATATAGTTGGGTTACGTGCAATTGGGACCTAAGATTTTTAAATCAATTTTTTAAAATCTTTATAGGTCAATAATGGTCCTTAATATACCTTATGGCTATAAGGGCTCGAAAATGGTCCTCAACCTTCGCCTTCTTCATGGATGACAGATAAAAATACATAACATATTTAGTCCCAGACTAACATCATAGCATCAAGAGTTATAATTTATTAAAAATTAAAACTTACTTATTAGTATCACTTGTTCTTCCTGCCCTACAATTGTAAATAAAAAATAAACCAAGACAAAAGTGACAAATAAAAGCTCGTGAGATAAAGGGAAACACAACATTGTCAAATAGACTGAGAAAGAAGTTAATTTTCTAAGAAAAAAATTGCACTAAAGAATAAAAGGAGTCACACCACATAGAGTATAATTGTGACAAAAGAGGAATTAAGAGATTTAGAGTTTTTGAAACATTAAATTCCCAAATTAAGTTAGAAGTTAATTTTTAAGTTTTACATTAATCGTTGACATGGCTAACATGAGCCCCTAAAAAAAATATCCACATTGGTAAAGTTTACAATTATTTTAAACATTTTTACAAACATTAGAATCCTTTATATATAACTATAAATGTTAAATTCTAACTAAAATATTAAAGGGAAAAATATACCTTCATCTAAAGATATTATTATAGTGGAGTAACTCGTAAGGTTTAAGTCGAATAGAAGCTAGTGGTGTTTAATTTTGATAGAAGATATGGCATTAGTAGTTACCTTACCTAGGATTGAAATCAATGTTGTGAATACCGTACTAGATTTGGTACCAAATTTGATTTTAGGACGATACATTACTGACACCGATCAATACTAAATATCATTTTAGGCAATTTTAAATTATAAAATAATCTCGCAATTTTATATAATTGAAAAATGGCCCCTCAATATGTTATGCTACATAGTTTTTAACTTTACTTTATCTGTGTCTCAAAATATCATAATAATATATACTTGATATAAAAAATTTCTCTATATTATTTTTAATTTTATTTTTCATATATTTCTAACATAGGTAAATATTAATCATATTATCTAACAATAACTATAATTATTATAAAAAAGATTGTTTGATTTTCATAAAAAATTAAAACTAGGAATAATATAAAAAACTTAAAATATTATAATTGATTATAATAAAATATCATACATTAAGAACAACATAGGTCTATAATTTTTAAAATTTTTCTATTATTTTTCTTATGCAAACTCATTTCTACTGTACTCAAAAACTAAAAAAAAAATATAAATACCTAATCCTATCTATAAATAAGAAAAGGCCAAATAATAAAAGAAAGAGTTTACGATGATACAATATGCCAAATTATATACGGAAGAGGTTTTTCTCCTAATAAAATGAGATTCCTTTTAGACTTATTAACTACATGCCAACGATTGTTATACCAAAAGTTTGAAGCTGAGTTATTACACTTTTTGTAAAGCATATAACCTAAAATATGGAAATCATCTTCATTTAAGTATAACCCAAAATTCATTATCTTTTTTAAGATTGACAAAAAATCATTTAGATGCTACGCAATCAAATTCTGATTTGAATACAAACACAAAGATCTTTTAAGGATTTTTTATAACAATATGTCAGGATTGATCATCTATATTGCAAAATATTTTTGACAGATCTGTTTGTGAATCAGTATGAATAATTCCAAAAAGAGCTCTGGCTATAATGATTTGGGTATACTGCATGCATTCGTTCAGAAATAGGAGATAAGTCAAAATTTTCACTTACCTCTTAGTCGAAGTATTTAATTATTTCTTTAGGGAAATATACATATTACGTTATAATCCAAAATCATATTTAAGATACTAAAGCCAAAATTACATGCTCTGGAAGTAAGATGCTAAAAGCTCATGGACTATCTAACTTGAACCGTGTTTTACAATTATAGTATTATGAACTTAAATTGATTATAGTAAGCTTTATTGATATCTAGACGATTTGACATCGCAAAATTGCCTCACAGAACAAGTTTGCTACCGAAAACACCTTTAGGTGGGGGAAGTAGTTCTTCTCCACAATTGGATTATATTATTAATGATCACTTCTTGAAATAGGATACTTATTATCCTCTCAATTACAGGTGGCCTTACAATAGAAGTGCTCATATAATTTAAAACAATTTGCTAAAGATAGCATAGAATTTTCTCTTAAAAATTCATATTATCATAAAAGTTGTTTTCTCCAATTTCTAAGCTAATAAAAAACATAGTGATGTATGCTAAACATATATTATTTTTAATTTTTTTGGTGGGAGAATGTACATAAGTTCTGATCCAATAGCCATGACAACACTTCGCTGTGATACGTAAACCAAACCAAAACGACAACACTTGGGTTCTGATCCAATAGCCAAAATGACAACACTTGCCTAATTGATGCATAAACCGAACCAAACCAAAACGACAACACCTTCCTGGGCACTACGTGATGCATAAACCAAAATCTGAAAAAGGATAACGAAGCGTATACTTAAATCACCCACTTAGCGATTGGAGGATTTAGCACCACGGGAGCCGGGAGTCACCGGGGTTAGATCCTCTGGCTCCCTTATTCTGGCCCAATCCTAGGCTAGAGTATCTCAGCCACCCATTTCAGTGGGTCCCACTCAAATGGGTGGTTGAGATGCTCAAAGTTGGGCCAGAGTATGGGGAGCAGAGGATCTGGTCCCGGAGTCACCAGGCTATGAAAGGCGAGACAAAACAAGTCAACAGGCAACTCGACAAAGCTGGCATCCGAAGGTTGAACTATCTGTATACAGAACTTCCATGGAGGAGGATGGAAGGGAGCTCCAGACTACGCGTAACAACATGGGTCATCTCAACAACCCCAACAGGTTCTTTCTTTCCTTAGTTTATATTTTAATCAGTCTACCCTTCCATGTGAATGCGTGCACCAGTATTAAAATTAAGTTGTTGTTGCCCTAATCTAGTTACCTCTTGGCAAATTTTGTGGGGTTTTGGTAGGCTGTTTAAACGGGTTGTTTTGGTCTCTGGTTTTGTGACCGATAAATCTACTGATTTTGGTGGCTTGTCAAGCTCGAGCTTTCTTTTACTTGACTTGTGTAATTTCCAATTGCTGGAAAGCTTGTAACTTGCAGTTACTGTGTCAATTGCATGGTGCTTCAGTCCATTTTGAACCGCATGTTGTGATTCAGTTACTGTGTCAAAATAATTTTTCGTGAGCTATATTTTTCAGTGGGTGCTTATGACACTTCTTGTTCCATCTCGTGCTGTGGAAAATCTAATTTACCTTAATTATCCTGAAGATCCAGCGGCTGCTGTCCGTGTAATGAGGAGAAGATGTTTAGATTGCAAGAAGCAGCAGTCAGAAAGAAATGTTTTCCAATGCTTTGTCTTTGGACCTAAACATGCTGGAAAATCTGCTTTGCTGAATTCGTTTCTTGGAAGGTTCATCCTTAGATAATTTTGTTCACCCTTCACAATTCCTTTTATTGATGGATTTTTCTTTTCTTAACTAAGTTAATGAAACTTTGATGATGATGCTTGTTGAATTTAGACCATATTCTGACAGTCACGCATCATCTACTGAGGAGTCCTATGCTATAAATGTTGCTGATCTACCTGGCTTAGAACATTCGTGTAAAACCATAGAATATGTTCAACCTCTCAATGTTAGGCAAACTTTTCAAGATTTCTTTCCTTTCTTTGAAGTTTAATGTTTTTATATACCTTTGTTGTCATTTATTTTCTTCTTTAGTTTTATGATCAGGAGTTCGGTCATTTAAAATATAGATTTACCCACTTTTCTGTTTTCTGGGTTTCTTTCAAATGTCTTCTGATGGTTGAAATCGTTTTCTTTTCTTTGCTGTGAAACTGGGTTTCGTTCAAAACCCTTGCGTTAATGGAAATTCCTGGAGGGGGAATTAAGAAACTAATACTGAGTAAAGAATCTTTGGCACCATGTGATATGGCAGTATTTGTTTACGACAGGTATATTCTAGCCATTGTTGAATTTGACTATTAAATTGGCGGATTGTCTAGAATTTGATCATCTGATGCATAATCTCTTATGCAATTAAAATTTTTTATTAATAATAATATTTGTTCTTGAAAGCTACACTTATTGATTTAGGGACTGTTATGTACCCTCTTGAAGACCAAAATAAGGAAAGCTTGAGTTAATGTTTTTGTTGATGTTGCAGCTGTCCTAGTGGAAAATGACAACTGACTTGCTTGTTGAAGTTGCGGTTCATCATGCTGAGGACACACGTTATGAGGTGCCTTGCTTAGTCGTAACAGCCAAAGATTTAAATTCATTTCTTATGGTAATAAAAGAATCGACCAGGGTATTTTCTTTCTTTGTAAAAATATTATTTGATGTCTCTAGTGGAATGAAGTGTGAATGCTCTTAAGAGCTGGGATAGGGTTTTATTGAGAAACATTACAGAGACAATGTGATTAAGAAGTCCGACACTGACTTCAAATTCTACAAATGATTAAGAGTTGTCGAAGCACATGTAATTTTCCTAGCAATTGTTGAGTATTATAGAATTCATTTTTGTATTTTGTAACAATAAAAGCACATGCAATTTACTTTTGTATTTTGAAAATGTTAAAGATTAAATTTTACAAGTCCTTACGACTATATATTATGTATAAGTGCAGTTTTTTTGTCATTTATGTTTGATAATACATACACAATTAAGACGTACATTAATATCTCTATATTGCTTTTAATATATATATAGATGTTGCCTACGTGATGACAAGAATTTGCTTTTATGTTAAATATCATTGATATCGAAAGAATAAATTTTTGCTTTTATTGTTAACAAATTGTTCCTTAAAAAATTTACTTTGTTGCCTTATGAAGACTTAAAATTGTTGCAATGTATATTTAACTTTGTTGCTATAGTTTGAAACTAATGTATTGTTTTAGTCAAAACTTAAAGCAACAAAAAATTATGTTGCCCTATACTTATTGTAGGGCTACTTTTTGTAACTATATGAATTCTGTTGCAAGGCAATAATAATTGTACTTATAATTATGTTTTTGTCGCAAAATTGCCTCACCAGGTTTGCTACTGAAAGTACCTTTAGGTGGGAGAAGTAGTTCCTTTCCATAATTGGATTATGTTTTTAATGATCACTTCTTGAAATAGATACTTATTATCCTCTCATATAACTTAAAACAATTTGCTAAAGATAATGTAGAATTTTCTTATAAAAAATTCATAATAAGAAGTTCATATTCATATTATCAAAAAGTTGTTTTGTCCAGTTTGTATGGTAATAAAAAACATGGTGATATATGCTAAATCTATATTATTTTTAGTAATATTTTTATGACATATTGCTTGTATGTCAAATGATTTTGAAGGATTTCATACTTAATTTAAGCATTTTTATCATTTTAGGTCTTATTTTTACTCGTAAAAGGAAAAAAAGAAAAATTAGAGTGAATTAGATCATTGAAGTAATTTTGGAAGATTTGGAGAAGTACCATAAAGCATGACATAGTACTCAAAATTACATTAAGGGTAACACAGTACACAAAATTACATTAAGGGTCCTGTTACGATATGGTTACTTATATTTCTCCAATGTGCCCTGCATATCTTGGGTTACCCTCTTCGATGAAGGAGATGGTATATTATATAATCTCGTGTATATACTCGTATTGGCATTACTAATTCTATAGAAATTTATAGAGGATACAACTAGCTATATAAACCTACAATGGGGGCCATATAGCTCATTAGAAGTTGGGGTTTTGGTTTTAACGAAAAGAAGAGGAACAGAAGAGTTCTTTAGCCAAGAAACATTCTAAAGTCACTTTGAAACTATTTTGCATATCAAGAGTTCACCATTCTTCGGAGATAGAGGAAGGATTCAAGAATTCTTTATATATTTCAAAATTCAAGAACATTACTTATTTTTCTTTAGGTAAGAAGAATTTAAGATGTAATATACTTTAATTCATTCTTTGATTTAATGAAATTCTATTTTTTGTGATTTATTTATGCTTTTGTATTGATTAAATCAATGGAGACAAATGAAAGATCCATTAGTTGATTTATGTATCAAGATATTTAAGAGATAAGATGTATGTTTATATCACAATATGAATAATAAGGGTTAAGTGTAAGCTATTCGAGAGGAAGTTGCAAGATCTTCCTAAGTTAGGATTAAACCTTTCAAGAGGGTTTATAAAACAAATTAAAGTGTTTTTAGTTTGTCTAGATTCAAAACAAATTTTGATTGATTAACCATTGAATAAGGATTATATGTCTTAAGAGAGAATATGATCTTAGCTAGGAACTTTTACTAATCCAAGAACTAGAATAATCCATTAACATTTGAATAAAGATTACATGTCTTAAGACAGAATGCGGTCTAAGTTAGGAACTCATGCTATTTCAAGAATTGGAATAATTCATTAATCAAAATTAAAATTGAATGTAGTAAAGACCTAGGGGAACTTGTCTTAAATCTAATTAATTCATAGTTTGGTATATTCTTAATCATTACTTTACTTTAGTGTTTTGAATTGTTATTTATTTTATTTTCCTTATCATCTATAAAGGTTGATCTAACATGTTAAATTTGTGGTTAATGGGTAGTTAACTGATAATTGTTGTGTGATCAACCTACACTCACCAATGTTAGCTAGAACTATACCATACACTTGTAATAAAATAACTAAAATAAGTTTTTAACATCATCATTAGGGATTAGGTATTAATGTTTGCATATTCAAAAACTAACGAAACCAGATATTTTTATTTTATTTATTTTGATTAAGTTTCATCATTTAGCTACTTATTTTTCATTATTTTTTTCTCTTTTACAAATCACTTCTTGTATGCAAAATTTCGACAATTTTGGAAATCTTATTGAGCAAAACCCTGAGATAAAGATAATCTAATACATAAGAAGGAAGACTGTAGAAATTATGAGGTCATTGAATGACTTTACCACACCAAATGCCCATTGTATCAAGTTTAGGAGTTATTAGGCTTAATTTTGGAGTGATCAACTTCGAGTTAAAAGCCTCCTTATTATATATAGTATACTATAGTCATTTTGGAGGTTCACAATTTAAAGTCCCTAACCTAAAGTTATTAATATTTTTAGAAAAGTTGTGACATGTTGAGGCTAAGTGACGTGCTCCTAATGCCATCAAGCTCTGATTTTTCCCTTTCTTTTTAAGTGATAAAGCTAGAAAATGGCTATACTAAAAGGGTTAATCACAACTTGGGATCAACTCTCTTATGCATTTTTGGTAAAGAAATTTCCTCTAGGTAAGACTGCAAGAATAAGGAAGCAAATCACCACTTTCCCTAGAGGGAAGGGGAGTCTTCATACAAGCTCTGTGAGAGAGATATGGAGTTATCAAGATCCTATTTGCATCATAAATTAGGGAAGTTGTTGATAGAGCTTTTATAAAAAAATGACCTACAACAGCAAAATCTTTATAGACATTACTACTGGTAAAGCCTTAATGAATAAGACAGTAAAAAAAGCATACTCTTTAATTGAGGACATGGCACAAAAGCACATCCAGTGGTCAAATAAGAAAGCCACCGTAAGAAGATTCTAGGTAAGTATGATCTAGGTGTATTGAATCTTTTAGCCACAAAGGTATTGTCTCAGTATTTTGATCATATGAATGTTAATGTTGTCGATGCTATTAAAATAGCTTGTAACATTTTTGGATCCTCAACATATTTAACTGCAAATTGTCAACTGGGGAATTAGTTTACATTGACAGTCTTTTGGAATATGTTAACTTCATTAACAACCCTAACTATAAGAACAATCTATTTTCAAACACCTATAATCGTAGTTGAAAGAACCATCCCACTTCCTCCTTTAGAAAAAGTTTAACACTACACCTCAAAATAAAGAACCGCCTAGTTTCTAGCCTTAAACATTCAATCCCCATTCCTAAAAATCAAAATTAGATACCCTTTTATAGAACTTCCTTATCACCAAGGCCAAATAAAAAAAAATCAAACAGGTGATTAGGAAGCTCAACTTAAAGATGGATTCAGTTGCTAACCACAGCAAGATGCTCGTGATTCAAATAGTTTAACATGTTAGTGCAGTTGTTAGACCACTTGGTCAATTGATTGGCAGGCCTGAGAATCTTAAGATGACCAAGTTGATTGGCAGGCCTGAGAATCTTAAGAAGTAATGTAATGTTGGAATGTTGAAGGGTGATTAGTTGATTGAGAGCCCTACGATGGAGAAGTTGAAAATGAGTGAAATTAAGGAAGGAATACCCATGAAAGAAAGGAGAAGAAGTTTAATGAAGAGAAAAAGGAAATCAAAGAGCCTAAATATCTTTCCCATACACCCTATAAGCCACCCATACAATTCTCCAAAGATTGATGAATGCAAAGTTAAATAAGGCATATTCTTTAAAAAATTTATATTAATATTCCTTTTACTGATACCTTAACCTTTTTTATGTCAAATGCTTAAAGGAGATTTTATTTAATAAAAGAAGGCTCGATAAGTATGAAGTTGTAACCTTAACTAAGGAGTAAAAAGCAATAACTTATAACAAAGCTTAAGGACCCTAGCAACTTCTCCATTCGCTGTGTTATTGAAGACGTGAACTTTGCTGACATACCATGATCTAAAGGTAAGTGTTAGCCTTATGCCTTTACCTATTTGTAAGAAGTTTGCGTTGGACAATCTTATACAATATGTCTCTCTATAATGGCATATCACTCTTTTAAATGTCTAATAGGTATACTAGAACATGTGCCCTTAAAAATTGGTAAGTTTTTTATTCCTATAGATGTTATGATATGGCTAAGGATAGGCATATGACTTTGATTTTGAGTCATTATTTCTTAGCCTCTTCCAAGGCCTTAATTTACGTTTATAATGCTGCGTTTGATTACCGTCCCCAGTGTGCGGAGACGGAACGAGACAAAAATTTGGAGACAGAACAGAACAATAGAGACAAAAATGTGTTTGGTTGCAGGGGACAGAACAAAAAAACTGTCTCAATGACTAAAATGCCCCTTACACTATGATTATAAATAGATAATGAATTGATTATTTTAAACTTGTATTAATATTTCTTGTAAGTATATTTGTAATTATTTTATTACGATGATGTTATTACAATAAAATTAATTAAATTATTATTA
>JAOSBN010000177.1:19203133-19230292 GCA_027563595.1 Erythroxylum suave
ATTAAAGTTGAAATTAATTGAATAATGAATTACAATTAATAACAATTATTAATAATTAAAGTAATTCAAATAACATTTTTATTTAATGGTTAACAAACGGCAAGCCCAAATGCTAGGTTAAAAACTGATGGCATTTTGGACATTTCACATACCAGGTAAGTTTCTGTCTTCGTCCCCGCGTCGCTATGCCACAGTCAGGAGAAAGACAGGTTTTTCATGTCTCTGTCTCCGGAGTCGGGACAAATTTTGGGAGAGACAGCAACCAAACAGTGAGAGGGGCGGGACTTTTGTGTCCCTGTCATCTGTCCCCACCCACGGGGACAGCAACCAAACACTGCGTAAAGGAAAGCTAACCTTAAGGGTTAGGGATGAAAAACTGGAATTTAAGAAATCTGAACCACAAAGTCCTATTAAATGCAATTTAAACAAATGCTTCGATTTTAGTATAATTAATGAGGATATATTTAGTGTTCTATAAGAGTAGAAAGTATAAAATGAAAAGGGGTTGAATTCAAAGTTAGAGGAAGTAAATGGAACAGGAAAAAACATTATAGAAAAACCATGGAATATGCCCCAAAATTGATCCTTTAATTAAGAAAAAGAAGAAGAACAAAGTTGGAGGTGGATTTCAAGATAATTTATACACCAATAATAAGGGTCCGCTTGGTTGACACTTATGGAAAGGGATTGAAAGTTGACACTTATGGAAAGGGATTGAACTTGTAACCTAAAATAAGAATTTATTAAGAGGTAAGACACTACTTTATCTTTAATGACCTTAGACTTTAATTTTTTTAGTTTTCTAGGTTATTAGTCGTTTAATTTCTTAGTTTCTTATTGAGTTCTTGTTAGAATCCCTTGATAATGGTTTGAAGTTAGTTATTTTTTAATTCTGTAAGTTAGGTCAATATGGGCTCCAATACATCACCATGTTTAGCCCCATATTAAACTTTTTAGGGAAAAAATATGATATGTCACTTTTATACATAGTAACTACATGATATTGTGTAAGTGACTATGTATACACACACTCATATTTCTCCAAAAACTAACTCGTGCTCACTTGTAGATGAGGACTAAAATTTAAAGAATGTGTCAATTTTTAACATAATGAAGTATACAATAGGGTGTCTATATTCAAGTTAAAAACATACCCGAATGTAAGCTTACATGGTCCCTTGTTACAACCTGTGTATAGGTGACCTAAGAAACAAAGAGTACCAATTTTATACAGAGTACCTTCACAATCTTATGTAGGCTTATATATCTCCACTTATCCTTTCTATTTCCTAAGCACATTTGACTTAAACAATATGTCCCCATGTAACCTACACAACCCTATATACCAGTAGTAAATGATACCTACATAGTCCTATATAAATGTTGTTTTAGGCATTATAACAAAAAGCACACATCCCTTATGTTTTCTCATTCTCAACTATTTTTCTCACTTTTCTCTAAAATTTTAGTTCTTTTATTTCTTATAGAGATAAACCACCTCTAAGCCTCTTAAATTGTACATAAATAGTGCATATTAAATTTTTTCTTTGTAACATTTCTATTTTAATTATTTGGATGTATATTGGATTATTTAATGTTATGAATTGTGTGTTATTATTTAATGATTATATATCCATTATGCATTATTTTTACGGTGTTAGCAAAGTTAAGTAAATTGGGACTTATATATGTTTATATGGTCAAAGGTCATAATGTGACTTATATAGTTTGTTGTAGTGCCTTCAGATTTTTGAGTTGGTTAGTTTTTGTAATAGACTAAAAGACATGGGATTAATATTTAGCATTATAAGATGTAGGAAACGATTATAATCTGAATGAATAAAGGAAACATGGTATGGGAGTAATATATAGACCGATTATATTGTATTTAGTGACTCATTCTTTCATATTACATATTTTTACAATATACTTCATACTTATGCATTTTTGTGATATTGTTTAGCATTTTTGTGATATTGTTTAGCATTTTTGTGATCTTATTTATATTTTTCTTCAAATATCACACTGTGTTAAGAACATAGGGTTCATTTAGACAACCCCAAAGACCTAACTATCAACCACTATGTAAGAGTGGACACCATCGCCTCTTTATTACGTATGACTAACCCGAGGAAACGTACACCATTGAGGCAGCAGAGGCGACTGAAGACACCTCCAACATCACCACCAACTCTAGTAGAGTCAGGCTCCTATGGATTCTCAATAGCAACTAGATCATCTACTGCTTCATTTTGACATGGAGGCACAATTAAAGATATATTAAGCCTTCCTTCTTCGTTTCATGGATTTGAATATCCTCAAATAAGTTAATCTTGTAGATAGGAAACGTGAGATAATTTATTATAGCGGGTCATTTGATGTCTTCGACTATTGTGTTCTAGTCTATTTCAAGCTTATACTGGAGTTCATTTACGTATTGGAGGTAGATGACGTGAGGAGATCATGGTAGACACATTAGTCCTCACGTTTAGCCTAGAAGGCATGGACCACAGTTTGATCTATAACCAATCTGTGATTCACATTAGATTCAACATCAAAAAACGTGCAAACACATTGACATTGAATAGGATTTATATTGATTGGGCCTTCCTAGATACAAATGCGAGGAGCTACTGGCAGTTGATGGTGACTATATAGAGGATGCACTGCATATACTATATAAAAAGGATACAATTCATCATCATCTTTATACAGTTGGCTTAAGAGTATTTCAACAGAGCCAACTTTTTTTTGGTTGGTAAAATGTAAAAAATATTATACCAAAAGTAATATTTACATGGTCCAGCGGGGCAAACCCCGACCTCAAGAAATGGTTACGATGAGAGAACTACAACCAGAAAAATGTATCTGCATGCCCAAAACTCGATACACCCAAGCCCCAAAAAGAGGCTAAGTAGTCAAGATCTAGGAGAGGATAAGGAATAGTAGATTACCAGTGGAATAGGCTGGTAATATGCTATTCAGTCCTCCACTAGAAACTAGTTAAATATAGAACAACAAACTAATAACTAGCCTAAGGGGGAAAGCCTGCTACCTTAAAAGGAGATCATAACACGTGGATATAGCCTGTAAAGAATTTTGTAGACCGCATGTTTAATGCGGTGGACTACATCAGAGATAGTGGAGCTGTTGCCATCAAGTGTAGCCACATTGCGGTGTCGCCAGATGGTGTAGATAGTGCAGAGAAGGGCCAGCCGGATGGTCTTGCTGCTCATTCGTGCTCCCGGGTGATCCTGGCGAATCCACTTGATTGCACTGGTAATAGTAGACATAGACCGTCTCAATCCCAGCCATGAGCGTATGCGAGACCAAATAGTGCTCGTAGTGGGGCATTGGAAAAACAAGTGTGAAAGTGTCTCATTTTCAGTGTGGCAAAGACAGCAGCGGGGATCAAGCTCCAGGTAATGTATCTTTGGTCGGCAAACGGTGCTGGCAAGCTAGCCAAGCAATGAAAGAATACTTGGGGGGGATGTACTTTTTCCAGATGAAGGGCATCCAAGTCTTAGGGGGGTGTTTTACCCTTAAAAGATCGTACACTTTATGGGCAGAAAGTGTATCATGTATACAGAGGTGTTTCAATCCCCCGACAATATCCGGGAAGTGCCCTAAATGAAGAAGCAAGGAGTCCCGAATTTGGGCCAGGCGTTTCATGAGGGAAGAGTCACGGACATGGAGGGTCCACTCCCAAACTGATCGACCTTTTAGATATACCGTGTGCACCCATTTTACCCATAGAGAGTCTTCCTTTGTTTGGATACTCCATAATACCTTAGCCAGTAGGGCAGAGTTCCAAAGCCTTATGTCCTTCAAGTTGAGCCCTCCTTCATGTTTAGGAGCACAGAGAGTGGCCCAAGCTACACGATAGTGTTTCCCACCCCAAAGGAAAGCCCGGGATAAAGCAATAATCCTCTCAGCAACAGTGGCTGGAATTGGAAATGTTTGGAGCCAAAATGATAGCACCCCTTGAATAACTGATTGAATCAAGACTAGTCGACCAGCATAAGAAAGTGTTTTGCCATTCCATGCATTGAGAAAGTTTTCAACTGTATCCAAGAGTATCGAGTATTGGGCCACAGAGATTTTTAGTGGGGCAAGGGGGACCCCGAGGTAACGGACTGGAAAGACCCCCGGTGGGAACTCAACGAGTTGGAGAATGTCATCTTTCTCCCTTCCAGAAACCCCTGCCAAATAACAATTAGATTTATTTGGGTTAACCCGAAGACCTGAGCATACCCGCAAATCTTCCAAAGTAGTCAACAATATATGAATGGATCGATAATTCCCCTGGGAAAATAGCATCAAGTCATCTGCGAAGGCAAAATGTGTAATGCCCAGTTGTTGACATTTGGGGTGGTAGTTGAAGTCAGTCCCCGTAGTCCGTAGCTTGAGTAGCCGAGAAAGGTACTCTAAGCATAAAAGAAATAGGACTGGGGACAACGGGTCCCCTTGCCTTAAACCCCTTTTCCTTGGAAAGAAGCCATGAAGTGTACCATTAATAGCAATGGAGTATGTAACTGACGTGATACATTCCATGGTCCACCCAATAAATTCCTGTGGTAAGTTCAGCTCAACCAGCATATCCCGTAGGAAAGCCCAGGAGAGAGTGTCATAGGCTTTGGTGAGGTCGATTTTCAACATACACCGGGGAGATATCCGTTTCCTCGTGTAGCCCCGGACCAATTCCTGAGCCAAATAAACATTGTCTAGCATCGATCGCCCCGGCAGGAAGGCAGCCTAGGCCGGGTCTATGATGTTATTAACTGCCGAAATCAAGCGTGCAGCCAATATTTTAGTGATAATTTTGTAGGTCACATTAAGGCAGGCAATCGGCCGAAAGTCTTCCACACGAAAACGGGACTGTTTCTTTGGTTTCAAAGTCAGGATAGTATGGTTTAGTTGTTTAAGTAGACGGTCGGTAGAGAAAAATTCCTGTACCGCAGCCGTGAGCTCTTGACCGACAACTTGCCAGGATTGTTTAAAAAAACCTGAAGTATAGCCATCCGGGCCTGGTGATTTGTCAGAGCCTATATCATTCAGTGCTTTCTTTATTTCAGCTTCCAGGACTGGGGCTATTAAGTGAGCACGCATGTCTTCATCTAAACGTTTACCCTGTAATACCACTGTGCGATCAAGAGGTTGAGTTGCAGTGGAAGAGCCTAAGAGGTCACTGTAGTAAGTGGTCAGACATGTCGCAACCTCCTCCCCTGATGTAGTTTTACTCCCATCGGTTTTCAGGAGGTATGGGATGGCATTGTGCAGCTGGCGTTTACGAACCACCCCATGAAAATATTTACGAGCCAAAAGTGGGTTGTTTTGGCTTTTTGCTTATAAAAGGTCCGTTCCGCATCCATGTAGAAGGCTGCTGTGCGTCTCTTCAGAGCAACCTCTTCACTCAGCTGGCTATCTTGTGGACGGTTCAGGAGTAGTTTATATGCACTTTAGAACTCGGCTGTAGCTTCAGTAACTCGTTGGGAGATATGGCCGTAAGCAGTGCGGTTAAGTTCTTTTAAAGGGCCCTTCAGTTGTTTCAATTTGGAGCACAAAATTTATTGCGCAGTGCCATACACTAGTTTGTCCCAGCCCCTGTGCAAAGTGTCTTGGAAGGAAGGGTGTGTGAGCCACATATTAAAGAATTTGAAGGGTTTAATCCCGCCCGGAGTAAATCTGGTAAAGGCCACAACCACTGGACAATGATCAGAGTCCGCTCTCATGTCCAGGAAGTGTGCGGTACAGGGGATGCCTTGGGTGCCCCAAGCTGGGTTAATAAGAACACGATCAAGCTTTGCCCATAACTGTTTCTTGTGCCATGTAAAGAGGTCCCCCCTGTAAGGAGCATCTTCTAGACCTTGATCCATACGAAAATGGAGAAGATCCTGGAGGAGATAAGCGGACGGTGCTTGGCAGCCCATTCGTTCAGACGCAGAGCTAACACAATTAAAATCACCCAGTATGAGCCATAGTTGATTTATCCCGATGCCCAAGTGTGTCAGATGCGCCCAAAGGTCCCTTCTTTGACCAACACTGTAAAGGCCATACACTACTGTAGCAAGGAAGGTAGTCTAGGTGGTGCAACAATGTATCTGACAGTGTATGTGTTTCTCTCCAATATCGACTACTTGACAGGTGAAATACGTCGGATTCCAGAGAATACAAATGCGGCCCCCAGCAATATGATTGAAATTAGTGCTAAACTCCCAACCCAGAAATTTATGTTCCATCATAAGTTGTAAACGAGCATCAGATAACTTGGTTTCCAAAAGCCCTGTAAAACAGCATCCATGTTGCCTTAGGAGAGTGGCAACACTCATCTGTCGCGAGGGCTTATTTAGCCCTCGGACATTCCAACAAAATATGTTCATATGGTTGAGGGTGGGGCAGAGTCGCCCCCTACATTCCTTTGTCCTGCCAGAAGAGTTCCCCGGACTGCATGTCCATCATTTGTTCCCCTGCCAGTCATAGGATCTTCGGTTGAGGAAGGGGCAAGGTCCTTGCCTACTGACTCAGCTGTTTTGAGGTTAGGTGGGTGCACTTCAATTGTGCCCACGGTCTTACCTCGATTCTGGATTAACTGCTTGCCCTTACGTGGAAGAGGAGGTTTCAGGGTTCGTGGTAAGGTTCGTCTTCGCACCGACTGCCATTCTTCCTCCCCTCGGGGAGTGCTAACCAGAGAAGGGGGAGCAACCCCCTGAGAGCTTGCTGCAAGTATAGGCACGTGAGTGGATCCCTGTCTAGGAGGAATCCCTGTAGCAGAACCGGATGAGAGTACAATAGGGTTCCCTACCTTCTGGCCTTCCCCGATCCGTTGGGAGCTAGCAGATTGTGTGGGCTCTTGGTTGATGCCCTGGCGAGGAGGATCCACTGTATCGGATACTGGAGGCAGTGTAGCAAGTGGCCCTGTCTTCTGGCCCTCCCTTGATCTCGGGAGCAGGTGCTTCAGCTGGGGAGTTGAATCCTCATTCACTTTGCTGCCAACCTCATAAGATGAATCTAGTTGAGGTCTAGTAGGAGGGCTGAGGACATGCGGTGGTGAGGGTAGTGTAGTAGGCTGGTTATTTGCCAGGGGTGTAGCCTGAGAGGAATCAGCTTGGCTTGGGGTCACCGGCCCCTTGTGTTTATTGCAGCCAAAGGGATTATGGCCAAATTGGCGACAGAGGTAACAATAAGGAGGGTAGGACTCATATACGACCAGTTGTGTGTATCTCTGTCCTTTAGGCAAATTCACAACAAAGGAAGAGACTGGTTTCTTTGAGATGTCAACTTCAATAAGCATTCGGACATAGCCAATACGAGATCGAGTGGCTGTGATCTGATCAGTGCAAAGAGGTTTACCAATATGGGAGCCGAGTTTGGACAATAAGGTATCATGCCATAGGCTCAGGGGCACATTCGAAAATTTGACCCATACTGGCACCTCTAAGAACTCATGGTGGTTGAATGCAAACCCAGAAGTGAGTTTTTTCAGCAACAAAGTCTTGCCATAAACAACATAAGGGCCACCAATCAATACCCGAGTCCTATCATCTTCATTGTCGAATTGAAAGACCAACCAGCCATAGTCATGGGGGATCAACCTACAATGCACACCCCATTTCTGCATGAGTTGTTCAACCACTTTTATCCCAGGAAATTTACCTGTAAAACATCCTACCAAACAATGTCCCCAATCCTCTTCCATCGGCTTCAATTCAGTTTCAACATATGTAACCTCATCCTCAACTGGGGTGAAATGTAGATGGAGACCCTTGTTTAGGTCACGGTTATGTCGGAATAGGCTTGCATAGGAAGGTCTGGCCCTGTCTAGTTTGGGATTAGAAGGAGGTTTAGCAGGAGGAAGGTTGCAGGCCATTGGTGGAGTCGGTTGCTCCACAAACACGAATCCAACAGTCGGGTCAGCCCTGTCCTCACACCCCTCTCTCACAAAGGCAGTAGCATCATTTGCTGGGGATGCTACATCATCCCCCAACTGGGCAGAACTCACAACAGCAGTATTAATAGGAGCATAGGGATGAGAGGAGGTACCTGCGGAGACTTGTTTCGCCGGAGCCAGGTTACTGGCTGACCCAGCCGGGTCTGGCTGTAAGTATGCAGTGGGATCAAGGGCATGTGGAAGAGTATCCGGGAGACGCCGTGAAACTGACTCCGTCGGGGGTGGAGAGGAGGGGGCTGGGTCATCACTATCACTGGGATCCGAAAAGTCAACTGGGACTGTCTGCTGTGGGGGTCGCGGTGCCACCACAATGTCCGCCAAAACAACTTTCGTCTTGGTCTTTTTCTTGCCCATGGTTCTAAGCTGTCGGAGGCGGTGGGGTTTCCACCCCAAAACGCCAACACCTACCACCTTGGACTATAGAGAATGGAAAATGAAAACCGTCGACTGACACAAAGCCACTAAAACCAGAACAGTGGCTGACGCCAGTATCTTCCCCTGGGTCGAGTCGCCAAGTACAATGAAGTCGTGGTGGTCCCCGAGTGTACAACTGCTAACTGAAGTCAAAACACTAAAGAAACCAGATGTCTACATCAATAGTTGACCAGAGAGCACGTTAATTAGAAGTAGGAAGGAACGAAGACAGTGGGTGAACTGAGTCCAGAAGACGCCTGAGAGGAAACGCCCGTGGACTTGAGAGAACTCAAAACGCTCACCAAACAATAGGTAGTCATTAGCTTTCTCTTAGAGGAGTCACAAATCACTCCCATCCTAGGTGAAAGCTAAGGTCGAGGTATGAAATCACTTGATTCTTTTGTACCAACTAACTTAGTGTCTTCTTGCTTAATCCAAATCTACAGCTAGTAGTTAGATATAGGGTCTTGTTTTGGAGAGACAACTTCAATCCCTAATCTTCATTATACCCTTTAGGTAAGTCTTCCCTCTTTGTAAATTTGTGCTTAATTGCTCTAAAGTTGATATGTTCATCTTCTTGAATTTCTTGCATTCATTTTATTTCTGCATTTTATTGATTACCTATGGCTGACTTTACTGTTTATGTGCTTCATTTTGTTTTGAAGACTAGATTTAAAAAATTCAAGAAATTTGTAGCTTGTTCCAAATGTAAAAAATTGCTTTGTTTATTATTGATGCCATTTTGTCAGATCTCCGTTCTTTCTCTTTCGGACTTTGTAAAACTTCAATTCATTTTGAAATAGAAGGATTGGTGGAATTGTAGTAGAATTTTAGGACTCTTCTAAGTTGCACTTTTTTTTTTAAAAAATGTGAACCTTTATTTTTAGGGATTTAAAGATATTTTGTAATATTATATAGATGTCAAGTATCATCTTGTAATTGATTATAATATTCTTTTCTTTTTATTTAAATCCCACTTAACTTATGAAATCAATTGTAAATTATACTAGGTGAAGCCTGTAACTAGATGAGGCAATGGAAGTTTTTTTTAATTGAAATTTCTAGATCACTGTTTTACAAGCCATCCATTCACTTTAAGATTATTTTCAGATACATTTACATATAATAGAAAATGAAGATTATTATTGAAGCTATTGCTTCAACAATATTTACTAATATTTCTCGAGTACTTAAGTCAACCACTGATTTCAGAATAAGTACCAATATATTATGGATTTATTTTTTATCTAAAAGATTTATATTATGACATTTAAAGAAAATTTTCCTTTTATTAAATATAATACTATAAATTTATTCTTTTAATTTTTATCTTATGTTAGTATTTAAAACAGAATGAACTATAGAAATAGTGATCCAGAACAGTACATATAAAATTAACATTTTCAACCTTATCATATAAAGTTGCCTTAGTTAATAGATCACAAAATTTAGGATTACAGAATGTTGGAACATTCAAATAATAAGTCTTCCATTCTTAACGATGTCAGATCATATATTAATTTGTGCCAATTGCTTTGGTTTTTATTTATCTTTAACGGTGACTGGTAAACATAGAATGCACTTATGTAAGGACTTTTTGATGGATAAAAAAATAAAGTTCCGATGAATTTGCTACTTCTGTGAATATTTTATTAATTGCATAAAACTTCATATAATTTTTCATTTCCTAATTAAATTGTACACTATATTAATTATATTTATAACTTGTTTTTCTTTCTATTGACTTTTTAGAATAAACTGTTAACATAAATTCATCGCAAAATGTCAACATAGTGACTAGTTTCTGATGGTATAAATGAGCTCTGACGAGAGGAATGTGGCAAAATTCTCCTTAATGAAGAACAAATTGATGCATAATAAATCTCCTCATCAAAGACTAATCACCCCTTGCTTTTAATGGTCAATCCTCTTCTTTGAGGTATTAGTATCATTCGAATTAGCTCTCTTTCTTTATCATTTGCATCTCATTTTCTTTTAGGAAGCTATTAGATAAGCATCTGATTGTATATACTTTGTGTTTTGTAAAGCTTCCTCGAATCTTCAAGAGAACATAGATGGAAATGGAGGCGGTGGCGATGTCCCGATGGTCGGTACAAGATTAGGGAAATAAGTTGTTTTGGAACAATCGTCAATTATAAAACAATGTCTGTTCATTGTGACGATAATGGAGTCACAGGTATGAATTTGTTTAAATTTGGGTTCCTTATACCATTTGATTTGTATTTGACTGTTTTATACTGTTTGTTCTTAGGTAAAACACATGGTATGTGCGGTTCATCTAAATCAGTAATCCATATTATATCTGGAAAATTATTCACTGTATCTTCTACTAGTTTAGTTAAAGCCAAGATGTTGTTGGAAGAGATTGTCAATAAACCAACTCCTTAGGGAAAATATTTTATTGTTTCATTTGATACTTTCGAATGTGCAAGGAGCCTTCTGAGGAATCCAAACATAGGGAAGTCCTTTATCTTATCTACCGAGTCTTATGTCACTAAAGGTCCAAAAAAAATCATTTCTTTTTCTTTTTGAAGGAATATGTGTAAAACTTTATTTATTGTTTTATCTGGAAGAATCGTTAAATTTCTTATTAAAATCTTGTATTACTTACCATATATCAATATATTAATTATTTTTTGTAATAATTATATATCATTATATTACAAACTTCATGTTATCATTATTTGAAATTTTTATGACACCATATATAACAAAATCATATAATTTAAAAGAGAAAAATTAAAAAGTTTTAAATCTATATAATATTAATTAATTTTGAGTTTATAATTTTCTAAATTACTGACATGATTTGACATTTTTGTTAGCTAAACTTATTTAATTTACAATCATTGTTAATAATATTAAATTTGATTTTCCTCAATATGATGTTCAGACACAAATGGTCAAATCAGAGTTAGTCAATTTATAATTATAAATAATAGGGTTATTTTGTTATTTAAGCTTTTGTTAACGATTTTTAAAAAATTGTCACCAAATGTTCGGGTTTTCACTACGTTTTAAAAATTCGTCACCAAAGGATAACCCTTTGATAAGGAAAAAAGTAAACCGTTGCAAGAAGATGAGCCTTTTGCATCAATTCCAGTAAAACGTCGCCAAAGACTTCTAATTAGCGATGCTTTTGTCAAATGTCATAAAATGTAAAGATTTTGGCTACATTTTTAAAAATCGTCACCAAAAGCTAACTTTTAACCACGATTTTCAACTTTTGGTGATGATTTTGAAATTGTCACAAAACAATTGTAACAGAAACTCAAATTTATTGTAGTGTGTGTTTTAAGAGGAGTTTAGGACAATTGTTTTCTAAAGTCTCATAGTTCTTCTTAATAAAAAAAAATCCAGAGCACTACGGAAGATCTCAAGAGCTAGGAACTTCCTCTCACGACAGTTAATTTCTGCCCATATATTAATATACTATGATTTCCTTCTTTTTTCAGAAAATGGGTTGCAGCCCACCATTGCTCTACAACATGTAACGGATATGTAAAAGTACACTACAACAAATAATATGTTTATTTACATTTAGAAAATCGTCGCCAAAAGTCAACATATTGCAACGGTTTAACATAATCGTCATTAAAACTAAGACTTTAGCGACCAAACCAAAAGGCATGACAAAAGGTAAACATTTTGCGATGCATAACATAAATTGTCGCAAAACACTGAACATTTAGTAACTATTAACAAAATTATCACTAAATGATGCACAATGAGCGACGATTGCATATGTTCGTGGCTAAATAGACTTATGGTGATGCTTTTTATAAATCGTTACCATAGCTTGTCAAACATTTAGTGACTAATCTGGCAAAATCGTCACCAAAGGTCGATATTTGGCGATGATATTTTGAAGTGTGACCAAAATTTGATGACGATTGTTGTAAATCGGCTAAAAAGGTTACACATTTAGTGACGAATTCTTGAAATTGTCACTAAATGGTACACAATTAGTGATGATTTCTAAAAATCGTCTCCAAATGGTTAGCATTTTTTCAAAATTGTTAAATTAACATTTTAATAATATATTATAGTTAAGATATGTTTTATTGGAGACTTGTTTTAAATGTTTACAACGTATTATTGAAAAAGATACAACATAATTTTAAATCTTAAACAGTAGTATTAATTAATCATTAATATTTACTAACATTGAAAACATTTGTTAAAAAATTTAAATAATTTGATCAATATAATAACATGATATATGTTTAGTACAAACTTTGAATTAGAAGTTTAACAATTTATACTGTCATAGAACTAGAACAATAACAATCCACATTCAATAGTATGCAGATTGACCCCTAACTAGTAGAGATGAAGTTTGAAAAGTTCTTTCATATATAACAATAAATCAACTTTAAAGTTGAGTCCAGTTGATTGCATCGATAAATGACAATGATATGAATTTATCAATTTGGATTATGGGTGACATAAGAGTCGGTAAAGATAAATGAGTCCCTGATGTCTAGATTCCCAAGAAGGGTCCTTGCATGTTCGAAGGAACCAATTGAAATAGTAACAATTCTTCCCTTAGGTATAAGGTTTTTCACACCCTCTTGTAAAAGCGTTTCCGCTATAGCTAAACTTGTAAGGGTTACAATGAATGAGTCGATAGATTTAGTCCCTAAAACATAATCAGTATAGAACTTAGATATTGACTTACATATTGTCAGATTAATAAACTGTTAAATGAATCAAAATTGGAGTGACATGCATATGTGAATGAGCATACGAAGTATATGGAATTGACAAATTTTCCAAAACAACCAATTTCCTTAATCCTTTACTGATTGTTGTAACATCGCTTCCACTTCTATGGGCATACATGTCATCTTTGAGACTTAAGGAAGCTTAAAACAATATGTAGTATATACCATCAAATGTCAATATATATAATAGCTTTATAAAAGGAAATGAGATGTAATAATAAAGAAAATGACGTCGTTTGGATAATACTAAACATCTTGAAGCTGAAGATCAGCCATGGAAAGAAAACAATGATTAATGTATGAAATGAAGATTTTTTCTGCATTGTTTAATTTTTTAGGGGGGACAATTTCACCACATTCTTCCCAACAGTCTCCATATCAACATTCCTTGATTAATCTACAAATGTCGATTTAGAATTAAATGATGATATGTTCAACTCCAATATCATTAATAAGTGAATGTAGTCCAATTTATCACTTATAAATCTTCAATGTGCCTAATTGTAACATCCCATCACCCATGTTGAGGCTAGACTAGCAAATATGAGAGATTAGTAAGAAATTAGAAAATGCATTTCATGCTCATACTCTTGAATATTGAATTTTTGCATATGAAAATAATTGTACATGCATTTTTAGACATTCCGGGTATAATTAATTTATAATTGAATTGTGAATGTGATTTTGTTGACAATTGTGGCTTTTATTTGTTAAAAATTGATTTGGAGAGTGTATTTAGTGATTTAGAATTTTTGGAGAATTTTTGGAAAATTTCAGAAATTTTGGATATTTTTGGACTAAGAAAAATGCCAAGTGGCAAGACAATTGATAAATAGCTGTAGAATTAAGAGTCTAATGGCAGTGAAAATTTTTATAAATGACTTTGAGATTTAATGACTTATGTCATTGAAATTTGGAGACAATTGGAGTAGAAATTGGAGTTGATTGGATTAGTTTAATAAAAGAACTAGTTTGAACCTATAAGATTACATGTGGCAAGTGACCAAGTCTTAGATCACTATTCTTTTAATTTGAAAGTCCCTCTTTGTTTTGTCTTTCACGATGTCACTCTTGCTTCCACTTTGTGACTCTTTCTTCTTCATTTCTTTCTCATTTTCGTGGCTTCTCCATCTCTTTTCTTTTTCTCTTCTTCACTCCCACAATCACTCACCTAACTATCAACACTTTGCTCTCATCTTTCACTTGCTACTCTCACCTTCTTGTCTTCCTCATTCCCACAAGAAAACCAACCTCCCACCTTGAAACATTGGCTGTCAACCAGGATAGGGTTGGTGTTTTCTTGAAGGATTATGATCTAAATCAAGTAAGTATAAGCATCACTCTTTTTTAATTGTTGAATGAAACATGTTATGATGATAGTTAAGTGTTAAATGATCATAAAATGAGGATGGACACATGCTAAAAACATGAATGAGGAATGCAGTAGATCCATGTCTTGCTTTTACATGGATGATGATTAATGATTCATAAATTGATTTAGAGATGTTTTAGAGTTTCAATGAATCCTTAATGAATGTAGAAAAAAGTGCAGAAAATTTGAATGATGAATGGGTGTTGTTATGTTCTGTTTTTTATGGATAAAAACGTGGATCATTGGTTGTTGTAGGAATGGATTAGATTGGGCATGGAAGTTAAAGAGAAGGCAAGTACAGTGTCATGAAAAGAGAAGAACTAGGATGAAAGTTTAGAGATAAAAGATAATGGTGTTTAAAGTGGCTGGAATATGTTAGCTGTAACAATTCCACTGGATATGCTTCTATAATTTAGCCATAACTTGTTCTGTAATTATCCAAATGAGATGGTTTTTGATTATAATTAAATTAGAGATATATGGCTACATTTTTCATGAAGACATCGAATTCAAATTCTATCATTAAGAGTTTCCAATTTCGACTTGAAGTTCAGTACTGAGTGTAGGAAAAAGTGCAGAAAAAACTGGATACATATTGGTCTTTTGTTCTGTTTTCTTGATGAATAAATGTGGATCTCTTTGGGTGTTTTTGTGATGATGTAAAATGAGTCTAAAGCTAAAGAAAGGGATTAATGTGGTGTCTTGAAATGTGAAGGATCAAGGTGATAGTTAGAAGTGAAATGAAAGCGGAAATAAAGTTGAATATGTGCAAAAAATGGATGATGAATGCACATATATGTGTATGTTCTGTTACTAGTGTTTATGACCAATCATGGGCTATAAATTGTTTATGGATGATATTGAGTTGAAATGAAATTAGAATAACGGATAAATGATGAGCATTGAACTAGAAATGATAGATTAATCATGAGGAATTGAATGTTGTAAGTAAAGAGTTAAATTTTTTATCTGAAAGTTCCATGAGTTTTCTGTACTGTTATAGAGAGTTTTTGACAAAGTTGTCTTCATAGAAGTTATAGATCTTTCTTTAAGCTTTCCATTGATATAAAGTATGGAATTTTTTGGCATTGGAGTAGAGAGATATGACCATTATAAGTTTGTGATGCTGCATGAGATGGACATTCGGGACAGTTACATTATTTTGAAATTTTGACCCTTATAGAAGCAAAATTTGTTTTCTAAATCTTCATAGAAGTTGTAGATATCAAAGTCTTCTTCAAAATGATCCTTAAATGACCTTAATCTAACATTTGTAGTAAAAGTTATGCCCATTTTATCAGTTCAGGTCAGAAGGGGAAATGGAGGAAAAGAGAAGTCGCGATCGCGACTCTGCGCATTTTTCGCGCAAATCGCGATCAGCGCAATCGCGACATCGCAGGCACGTGCGGACATGCGACCCACTGATTTCGCCCCAATCTAAACATACTCTACTCTTTTGACCATAACTTTGTCCTCTGACCTCCAAATGACCTGATTTTTTCAAGCATTGGATAACATATTCCTCTATCTCTCCATAAAAATTTATAGCTTTTGGTTTTGACTCTAAAAAGATTCATCGAATCAAAGTGAGGGTATTGGTTGGAAGAGCATGAACTGGATATTTTACTGAACTTGTTCCAGTAGTTTGATGATATCTTGATCTGTAGGATTCCAAATGAATGATTCTTAATTTGGAGTAAACTAGAGAAATAGGAATACAAATCATATGAATAAGTCGAATTGTGATTTAGTCTCTAAGATGGTTAATTTTTGGATGGAAGTAGTGTATAACATACTGCTTTTGAATATGAACAGTCTGAAAATGTTTGTGACATATCTTCCAAATTACTGAACCAAATTGAGTGATTTTGGTGTCAAGAGAAACATAAGACATAGAGGAACACTTTTCTAGAAGAGAGTATGACCAAATTGCATCATTTGCATCTTCTGATTGAACGTGAACAGTAGACCCGAAAGTGTGTTTTAGAAAAATCTGAAATGATTCAATGAGAAATGAATTGTGAATTTAATGTTGTTAGTGAGGCATAAACCTAAGTAGAAATTATACTTAGATGAGTTTTGACATGAGAATGATTTTATGATGAAATTGATGGGAAGATACCCGAGATTGTCATGAACATGCATTGTACATAATTCATTTCATACATGTGCATTATTAAACACTCATAATTTTGCAAATTGTGATATATGTGTATGGAGTTTGATATGGAGGAACAACTGGAACGTCAACCTCTAGACATTGCCGAAACTTCCAGACATTAGCTTTGGGAGCAACTTGTGAGTAACTTAGACGGTCTCACTTAATTACTTGTTTGCTTAATTTTGGTTTGAAATGAATGAATGAATGCGGCTTGATTGTTGGTTCCGGACAGAAGGTCCGATGATTGTGAAATGTGGAATGGATATTGAAGTGCTAATTGTATGTGAATGAGAAGAACTAAATGTTTTCTGAATTGATTGAGTGATTATGAGATGCATTGCATACATGAATGCATGATCAGATAAAGAGAGTTGTGACCTGAGTAGCCGCTGAAAACGAGCTCAAAGCTTTGAATGTGATTAAGAGCCAAAGGCTCACTATATAAAATGAGCCCTATATCCCCAACGGATAAGGGACAGTATAAATGAGCCTGGTATCCACAATGAATACGGGACAGTTTAGGCACTCGGTCACAACAATGTAATAAATAGAAAAGAGTCACATGTACATTCCATATGCTTTTTATTAAGATGTTTGATTGATTAAAATGCGAAAAAAAATTGCCTATGCTTAAGTGAAAATGTGATATTGATGTAGAGTACAGTTTTGTGAAATATGTGTTATGTGAAATGATGTGTTGCATGAATTGAGTGAACCATCGATGATAGTTACCTTATTGAGTTAGCAAAATTTACCAAAATTGCAACGTTGTCTTTTCAGGACCAAGAGACGACTCTAGCTACTGAGAGGCTCTACCAGCCGTGAAGATTGTGATTTTGGGCAAAAGAAGTCATGGCTCAAAGGTCGGTCAGCTAGGATTTTTGGATAGATTATATAGACTTTCTATATTTTCCTCTTTCAGGTAGTACTTTAGTACTACGTTTTGATGATGTACATGTAGTAAGTGTTGAAAGATACAATGTAGACTTTCGGTTTTGTGAAATGAAATGAGGAAAAAGTTGGTTTTAAAATATTATGATTTTCTTATGATGCTTTATAAGTGAGTAATGATATGATGCCATGTGAATGAATGTGATCGAACGTAGCTCACCCTTATCGTAGGATATGTACCGAAATGACCTCCAGGCATCCTGGTGTGTACCCTGCGGTAAGGGGGCGCTACACTAATGATATGAAAGTTACCTTTAGTAAAATTTAAAAAATCTATTGTGTAGTTTGTATCATATGCAAAATTTAGAATTTAAAGTAAAATATACATGATTATGTTCTTGATTTACATAAATATAGTATTATCCATAAAATGCATCAAAGATATAACAAATAAAACACAACTATAACAAATAACAAAGAAATCATCCCATCATCCACAATAACTATAATTACCCGCCTAATTGATTGTAAGTCCAAACTCAAGTTTGCCTTTCCCTTTGCTTTTGCCTTGGATTTTCTTGGTTTCCTTCAAAGAAACAAATTTTCATTCAAATATACAATTATCATATACCAAGAATTAAACCCTAGGTTTCACGGCTAACAAAACCCATTTTACAAGTATGAACAAAATTTAAGTTTCTAACTTAATTTTTCAAAACCAAAGTCATTTCTATCCCAAAGGAATCCTTTTCTTAACTTAATAAATTATGAAGTCCTTGTTATTTTCCTCCAAACGAGATCAATCTCGACTCATTCTCTAGCTCTCTTCGTTTCCTACAATTTTCTCTTCTTGCACTAAGTCTAAATCTCACTTGATTTTTCTAAAAGTCCTAGCAAATCTTTTTCTCTCTCAAGCTCCCATATCCGAAGCTTCAAGCTTCTCTCTCTCCCTCTTTCTCTTGGCTGAAATGAAGAATGGAGAAGAAAGCATGTAGCTTTCTTTCTTTTTCTTACCAATCTCACCTGAAATGCCACATGTCACCTTTTCATTTATCCATGTCAAGATTTTTGTCTCCCACTAACTTTCATCTTTCATTTATTCTATTTCACACCACAATCTCTTATTTATTTATTCAATTAACTCCCTCCATGAATTGGGCCACTATTTACACAACTTCCAATTTATTTCAATTACATCCTTTCAATATACTATTCACTTAAGTTCTTCAATTCACACTTAAAATCTACTCCAATTGCATCTAAAATAAATCATTACACTCTAAAGTACTTATAAAATAGTTCAATTGGATCCTTGATCATAAATTTCGAAATTTACCAAATTGGTCTTAAACTTTTCATAAATTACAATTTTACCCAAATAATTTTCTCACTTTTTCAATTTAGTCCTTTTTCCAAATTTGAACTCACGTCATACTTCTAAATTCTCAATCATTAGTCACCGAAAAATTCTAAATACAAATAATAAGGTTAATGGTAGATTAAGGGCTAAAGGGTATGTGTTGTAATGATAGTGATGAATATGGTTTAAATGAAATGTGGTTTGCAATCCTTATTAATTCAGTTAATAGTAAAAAGAAGATAAAAATTTTGCAAAAATTTTGCCCATTTTATTTTGTTTATTCACCAATTAAAAATATAGATTAGTAATTCCCAAAAATTAAGCAAATTAAGCTGAACTCCATATGTAAGTGTAAAAGACAAAATTTTCATTATATTATTGGTAATAGGAAAAGCTCATATATGTTAATTAATTAAGAAAATTAAGAATGTAAAGAAAATGCTTAGGTTTTGGCGATGTTTTGTATAATTGGTAAGGAAATTGGATTAATAGGCAACGAAAGTCAAAATTGTCGAGAAAGGTACACAGTATTGGCGATGATTTATCAATTTGGAAGCAAATTGTTATACATTTTACGATGCTATTCTATTTTCATAGCAATATTTTAACATTTTGTGATGAAATTTGGATTCGTTGCTAGTTGTTTTCCTTGTATTGGTGACAAATCTATAATATAGTAGGTAAAAGTGGGCGGGATCTATTACTCGCCCTACATGATCGCACTGATGCACGATCGTGAATACTTGATGCAGGAAAGGTTCTGTCACAATCGTGCACACCTAACAAGTGAAGCATTCCGTCACGATTGTGCGTCCCTAATAAGCGAAGGGTTTTGTGACGAAATATTGATTTGTCGCCAGTCATTTTCCTTGTATTGGCAACAAATCTATAATATGGCAGGTAAATATGCGTAGAATCTATTACTCGCCCTACACGATTGTGCATACCTAATGCGGGAAAGATTCTATCATGATCATACATTTGACAAGTGAAGCATTTTGTCACGATCGTGTGTCCTTGATGAACGAAGGCTTTTGTGATGAAATATGGGTTCGTCGCCAGTCGGTTTCCTTATATTGGGCATTTGACGACAAATATATATTTCGTCACCAAATGTTGCAACTAAAAACAAAATTATAATGGAGACGATGTCGAGACAAACAACGTCATCCAAACATATGAAAATTTAAACCCGAATTCCCCCCCCCAAAACCCTGCCTCCTACTTGTTTCTTCCTCCTCTCTCCCTACTGTCATCTTTGCCATTTTCCTCTTTTCGTCCGTTGGTTGTCTAGTTTTCTCTATTAAGACACTATTATCCTCTATCGTCTCCCTACGATGCTAGTAAACCTGGTAAGAACTTGTAGGATTTTTTTGGGTTTACTTAACATCTGTCATTGTGCTTGTTAAATGCGATGAAGAGGGATCAAACATAGGATTAGTTGTTGAGTTGTTTGCTTGGATTAGTTGTTGATGTGTTATTGATGGTGAAGAAAGGCAACAGAGAGGATAAATGGTTAAAGAAGACTTAAGTTATGGTATGCTTATAAGGTGTTCAATGAAAGCCCTCTGTAATATGTTCATAAATTTTCCTTCTTCATACTTTATTGAATGGTTATGTTATCAGCTAAAGAAACTTCCAAGTTTATTACGGAAGCATTATAATCTGTTTAAATTAAAGGTTGTTATGGTGTATGCATAATGATATAACACTCTACATAACTTCTTACACCAAGTCTATGGTTCGGTGAAGAGAATAAATAAGATAGAAGAAGAAAAAATTGTTAAAATTTTTTGGAAAATAAATTGTTAAAGTTGATAATTAAATTTAGTATTGTATAATTAGTTAAGTTCTATTAAAAATTGTTGTGAGTAGATTTAAAAGTAGAAAGAATGATTTTAAATTATAAAATTAAAGATATTATGAATGGATGTAACTTGTTAATGAAAACAAATTCATTGTCCTCTTGATAGGTTAGGTAAACAAGTTTTGAAAAAGTTACAAAATTTGTATTGCATTAAGAACCAAAAAAAATGCCTAAAGTGTGTATATTTTGAATTTGATTTGAAAATGGAGAAAGTATAGGAATTAGTGAAAGTGGATAAAGTATAAAAACTAATTAAAGTTTATCCACCAAATTAAAACGTGTTATCTTTCTAAATTAAATTAATGTTAATAAGCATGTTCTATACATCAATGAAAAGCAATTTTTTTAGAATACTGGACCTTTTTTTTTTTTTGCTTGATCTTGTCCATATACTTACTTCCAAGGTCAATTGCATTGCATCAAGAACGAAAAATGGCATTCTCATTTACGTTTTTTATTTTGAGACAAAGGCATTAATCATTATTGTTTACATCCCATCTCATTTTCTTAGTTGACAAATCAATAAACATATAGTCTTAAATGACTTAAAGTTACAAAGTCTTAATTGATTGAGATGTAATTATCAAATTGTTCATCATCCTTTATTGTGCTTTAAATATGTTTGTATAGTATCATAAAGAAGATATTTTATATTTAGTTGCTGATTGTGTATAGGGTTTATTTGCAAATTTTGTGTTCCTCTATTTGGTTGGGAACAAAACTGTAGAATTCATGTGACATCTTCAGGTATGCGAATTAGTAGTAACCATTATTGTTTTATATATCATTTATCATTTCATTTTGTTGTACATTGTTTACCAAAATTGGTGCTTATGAACTGATACAACGTTGTTAACTGCATGTGCTAGCATAAACATAGGTTTTTTTAACGTAATATAAAATGAAAAATGCATGTTATAACTTTATTATCTTCTTTTATTGTATAGCTAAATGGATAAGAATTGGACGTGTCATCAAAAATAGTCAACTGAATACGTAGAAGGAGTTAAGAGTTCCATGCAATTTGTAAAAGATCAAATGGTTGATGAATGTAGTATTCGTTGTCCATAAATCGATTGCTTAAATGTCAACTTCTAAAGTCAAGATGTAGTATATAATCACTTACTGATCCGAGAAATAGACAAATTCTATAGTCCATGGCTTTATCATGGTGAAAGTAAGGAAGCAAGTTGTCCTAGAAGTGGCGGTAGATCTTATGATGATAGTTACAATAATGATGTTGATGATTATGATGTGAATGATGATAGTGATATGGGATTGATGAGATGTTAGATGACTGTCGGAACTATATGGAGACTATGAATGAAACAAGAACACCTAACATAATTGGTAGTATTATGGAAGATAATTTTGGGAAGTTATTGAACAATTATATCCAAGGTGCCTAATTTTTCTCAACTATCATTTGTTGTGAAGTTGTTGCATTTAAAGGTTTGTAATAAATGGAGCAACAAGTCCTTTAACATGTTAATTGACTTACTAAATGATGCATTACCTATCGGACAGAAGTTGCCAAAATCTTAGTATGATGCCAAGAAATTGTTACGGGACCTTGGATTGGGATATATTACAATTAATGCTTGTAAGTATGACTGTGTTTTTTTTAAGGAAATAAAAGATCTCCAAGAGTGTCTTATTTGTGTTACATCAAGGTGGCGGGTGGATTATGGGAGAAGGAAAAAGATACCAAATAAAATCCTTTAATACTTTCCTATTAAACCACAATTATGAAGACTTTTTATGTCAATAAAAACAGCCATAGATATGAGTTGGCATAAAGAGAAACGTATTAATGATAACATTATGCGTCATCTAGTAGATTCAATGGCATAGAAAGATCTTGATAGAAAGTTCTCATGGTTTGGACAAGATTGTCGTAATGTTAGATTTAGATTGGCCTCAGATGGATTTAATCCTTTCGATAATATGAGTAATTCATATAGCATATGGCCGGTGATTGTAGTCCCATACAATTTACCTCTATGAACGTGTATGAAGGAGCCTTTTATATTGTTATCTTTGTTTATTCCAGGACCAACAGCTCCTGGTAAGGACATTGATATATACATGCAATCATTAATTGATAAGTTAAACGATCTATGGGAATTTGGATTACAAACTTTTGATGTTGTTGAGGGCAACACATTTACAATGCATGCTGTTGTTTTTTACACTATAAATTATTTCTCAGCTTATAGGAATTTGTTTGAGTGGAGTACTAAAGGGTATATGGTTTATCCTGTGTGTAACCATAAAAAATATTCAAGAAGGATACGAAGTAAAATATGTTATGCGGGTCATCGTTATTATTTGGAACATGAGCATAGATGATGAAGAAGTAAATAGTTTAATAGCACAACAGAGTTAGGTGAAGCTCTGATGCAGTTGTCCAGTGATGATATTATTTACCAGCTGTCACATTTGGATGATGTTACATCTAGCAAACACCCAAGTAATAGAAAACGTAAGAGAAATGACAAACCTGCCACATTGGAAGGAAATACTATTAAGGCACAATCTTGATGTCATGCATATTGAGAAAAATATTTGTGAGTCCATTTTAGGAACTGTCATAGGAATTGATGGGAAATCCAAAGACATTATTAAGGCTAGACTAGACTTAGAAGATATGAATATTAGAAAGGATTTGCATTTAAAAAGAAGAGATGATGGATCACACTTGATTCCTTCTGCTTGTTACAACATGTCAAAAAGGGAGAAACAATCATTCTGTCAGTTCCTCCAATCAGGAAAATTTCTTGATGGGAATGCATCTAATATAAGTCGTTGTGTGAATGTTAAAGAGGGAAAAGTGTCAGGGTTGAAAAGTCATGATTATCATGTACTTTTGCAACGACTACTTCCTGTTAGAATACGAGAGTGTTTGTTGAATGATGTGTCTGTCACTTTAGGTCAAGTGGGAGAGTTTTTTAAGCAATTATATTACAAGACACTTAAAGTTGAAGAGCTTGATAAATTGAAAAAAGACATGGAATTGATTCTATGTAAGCTTGAACTACTATTCCTCCCATTATTTTTTGATGTTATGGTTCATTTGGCAATTCACTTACCATATGAAGCAAAACTTGGTAGACCAGTTCAATTTTGATGGATGTTTCTGATTGAAAGGTAATTCATATTAAATTTAAAAAGTTTTTTCTATGTTATTTATTTTTAACAATTCCTAAGTTTATAATTGTTTATGTTCAAGTTTTTATGCTCTCTTAAGCATTATGTACGTAATAGAGCTCGACTAGAGGGGTCTATTGCAGAGGCTTATATAGCAAATGAATGCTTGACTTTTTGTTTAATGTACTTAATTGATGTGGAGACAAGATTTAATAAAATTGAACATAACTTTGATTTTAATGACGACAGTGGATTGTCTATTTCTCCCAAAAAGTTAGGTCACTTAGTGTGGGTAAATATATCGAGTTAACTCAAGACGAATTTGAAATTGCCCATTAGTATATTTTGAACAATTGCGAGAATATTAATACATACATGGAGTACGCATAGTCCTTTTCATTTAAACAATCATATTACAATTTGCTTCATTAACTCTGAGATCTTACCGTCGTTCTCTTTTTTAAATAGAGAGCACAAAGACACAATTCACAGTGAATGGATTATTAATGTTGAAGAAAGACATAGGTAGAAGTTTGCACCATGGTTTAGAAATCGAGTAACTTTCATATTTATTACATATTATGAAAATATGATAATATGTCTTATCCTCATATTTATCTTTAAGTTGTCGTACAGATGATACGGTTACATAACCGTAACGTGCAAGAAGCAACAACAACATGATATAGTTTGATATGTAGGCCTCATATTTGTAGGAAGAAATACAGAGGTTGTATTGGTAATGGGGTGAGATTTCACATACAAGATCGAGATAATCGAGTTAGAAGTCAAAATAGTAGGGTTATCGTTGAAGGATGTTATGACGATGAAATCATTGACTTCTACGATATCATCTCTGAAATAATAGAGTTGCACTACATCAAGGACAAGAAGGTTGTTCTACTTAAATGCAAATGGTTTAATCTAACTGACATGAGAGTGAACGAGCATATTACTAGCATAAATATCAGTAAGACATGGTATGATAATGATCTTTTTGTCCTTGCAATTAAAGTCAAACAAGTTTTCTATGTCAACGATAATATATTGGGTAGTAATTGGAAGGTTGTTCAAAAGTTTCAACAAAAGAAGTCTTTGATTTTTGTGAAAGGGATATTAATGAATTGGATGAGAATGCAGATGAAGTCTACCAGGATATTGGAATGGAGTTCAATAATAAAGGCAGTCCAGTAGAAGATGCAGATATATCATCATTCCATAGGAGAGATGTCGAGCCCAACATAGTTCAACTAGATGAAGTCTAAGCCCATCTTATCTTACAAACAGAAGAAGACTATACTCAGGTTGACTTAAATTACAATTACGATACTTTGGTTGAATATATTAGTTATGAAGAATCTAACAATAATGTAGTTCATGATGTTGATTTTCAAAATCTTGATCATGATGATTGAATGTAAATAAATTTTTTGTATTGTTTGAAATGTTATGTTCATAATTTTCTTATGTTATTGATGTTTTACTTATGTTAATAACGATGACTACATGCATATTTTTAATGTTTCACTTATGTTTTTGCGGAATGTTATGCCCAATGTTTAGTATTTGACTATTGATCTCCTGATATTCATGTGAAAATTCGAATGTAAATAAATTGTTTGTGTTGTTTGAAATATTAAGAAGATAATTGCCTTATGTTGTTGATGCTTTACTTATGTTAATTTACGATGACTACAAACATATTTTTAATGTTTCACTTAATATTTTATTTTTCAATTACAATTGTACGTTATGTTCATATTTCGTTTTACACATGTTCATTATAATGACACCTGGTATAAGCAAGAGAAAAAGGGTGGTAACGACAGATGAAGTTTCTCTCATAGAACAACCAACAATTGCATCATTGAAAGAAGAAAGTCAGCAACAACCGTTACCAACATCGTCTGCTAGTCATGAGGGATCTTCAGGTTTGTTATTGTTAACCAAACATATTTACATTTTTTTTTGAAATTACTCATTACATGTTTAGTATGCTTTTCTCATTATGATTTTTCGGGTTCCAATGCTGGCTTCAGAAAACGAGATAGAGGTAAGACAAAAGGAGTTGAATTGCAACGAATGAATGTTGCAATGAACACCAAGTTGTTTGTAATGATTGACCTCATGCAATGTCACCCAGTGGATAAGATCCAAGCTACAAAATTGGCCAGTATGTTGGGTGTCGTTGTAAGGAATGAGTTGCCTTGCCTTCAACATGTCAGCAGTTGAAGGAAGACAACTTGCTCTAAAATGCTTTTGACAAAGTTTTGGTAATATTTTAATTCATTTTATTATATGTATTGCAACTTTAGTTACAAAAAATAATAACTGAACTTATACGTGTTTTTCATAGATAAAGCTCAATATCGTTAATATCGACACGCGTGAGGTTTCAAATAGTGTTAGTTTACTATTGAAACAAAAGGTGAAGGATCATTGATATCGACTTCATAAATATTACCAGTCTCTCCTTTCCGATGAAGAGGAAAGGAGACATGTTCCGGAATGAGAGACTCCAAAAAATTGGAGTAAAATGTGTGATTATTGGGCCGCAACGAAGGTTCAGGTTTATTTTTTTTCTTTATATTTTCACATTTCATGACTAATTCTCTTAATTTAGGAAAAGTGTGAGAAAGCCATGGTGAACAGAGCAAAAATGAAGACTCCTCATAACATCTGCTCCAAATCATATGTCCTCTTCTGACAAGAATTTATAAGTGTAACGTTTTAATTTATTATTCTATTTTTTAATAAAATAAATTCTAATTGGTTATAATTTTTTAAATTCATATAATAGAGTCAAACACAATTCCAAGGACAGTGTGGTATGATCATACTGTACAAGCATACACACTACAAGGAAGATCAAGGCTGGACATTTGAAGAGGCACAAAGTAATTATGTAAGTATAATCAAATTAATATTACAATTTATTTTTCTATTTAATATTAAGTTATAATTTTTTATTTAAGACGATTTTGTACTTTAAATTGTAGAACAAGACGCAAGAGTTGCTACAGACGTCATTTTCTAAGGGGAATAAGCTCAATATTAATGACATTCGCAACAACGTCCTTGGTACAAGATCAGGTTATATCAAAGGCCTTGAGTATGACCTTAAGCCTATTGGTGCATCTTCGTCACAACCAGCATTATTGACGGCTTTTGAAGAGGAGAACTAACAATTAAAGACTAAGTTAGATTGTAACATTAAAGAAGTGAGCAAACTCAAAAAAATGATTAAA
>JAOSBN010000177.1:19230392-19241886 GCA_027563595.1 Erythroxylum suave
AGTCCCGAATCTGGGCCAGGCGTTTCATGAGGGAAGAGTCACGGACATGGGGGGTCCACTCCCAAACTGACCGACCTTTCAGATATACCGTGTGCACCCATTGTACCCATAGAGAGTCTTCCTTTGTTTGTACAGGCTCTATGATTACAAGACTGAGGCGTGGTCTAGGAGTGCCTATATATAAGTAGACCTCACAATGGTAGCTACTCCTATGACGATGACCATGGTGATCCTTAGGGTGATACAGATGGCTGAGCTTAGGATAAACAACCAAGGGCAACACTTTGTGTCCGTTGGTGCACCAACTCGAATAGATGAGGAAGTGCCTCCTTGTAAGGATCGGACTAGCAGACCTGAGAGAGTTCCTACAACAACACCACCATCTGCTCTAGTAATCCAGTCCTCCAAATTGGTTTGCATTGAGGCGAACATGAATTGGTTGGGTGATGCCATAGTGCAAATCACGCAGTATATTCGACTTCCACTGATACGCCCAAAGGAGTCAGTTGTGGTTAGGAGATGAAGCACAAGCCCGTAGCAGTAAAGGATGTCAGAGTTGAGCCCCGTGAGCCTAAGATGACTGATGATCCTAAGGGACCGACTGAAGAGGAGGATGATGAGGACGTTGATCCTAAAGAGTTAAGAGGAGACTGATAAACAACCTAGAGAGGATAAAACTCTTTCGACAATGACACAAGCATAATTGCGACCAAGTCCTCCATAAGGAGCCTGATGGAGATGATACCATTTGAGGACTTAAAAGTACTAGTAGGCGATAGTGCCATACATGCCGTCACAGATACCACCACCACCTCCCTATGACTTATTTTGTATTTAGTTCCCCCGCACATATGAATATTTTTAACCATGTATATACACTTTTGATATTATTACGTCTTTTTGATTTATCTGTTTTTCAAAGCTCTCTTTGTAGTCACTTTAATACTTAAATGAAACATTTACGGAATGGATTCACATCTCCACTTGACCATAAGACTCATAAATCAGGAAAGTTCAAGTCTTTCTTTCTTTTATCTTTTTCCTCCTTATTTTTCTGGTTGTTTTGATTGTTTGGAATATTAGGGATAATATTTATTTTAAGTGTGGGAGGGGGATTTATAGGAGTATACATTAAAATTTTCAATTTTATCATGAATTTCTCAATAGGAAGTAATTTTTGAAAATTTGTTTTTTCTAAAGCATGTCATTAGATATAATTCGTTATAAATTTGATTATTTTGGTGAATCAAATTGCCTATATAATTAATTATGAGTGTTGATAAGTAAGTTAATTTAATTTGCCTTATGAATTCATAATTCATAAAATGAATACTTGATGATCGTTATGATATTTCCTATGTAAGATGCACATATATAAGTAATTGAGACTTCTTTTGAGTATCTTTATTATCCAAAAAATAGAAAATAATAAATAAATAAATGAGCATAATAATTCACTCGACTAGCTTGATACCAATAAAAAGTTCGAAGTTAAGAGTAGTGTTAATAGTCATTTGAGATAACAATCAAGTTAATTAATTAGCGGGTATTTATAAAAAAGTGTTTGCTCTCATATAAAAAATGCTAGGTAACTTTTCAAACAAGCTTTTTATGCTATTATTTAAGTTTGTGCTTTATTAATAAAAGGGATATGAATGTGTTTGAAAATTTAAGTAAGTTTCTTATGCATATTTATTTTATGCATGGAATCGAGTTTGGTGATTTATATTAAAGTTTTAGGTCATAAAGTGAACCAAATTAGCTTGTTACTTGATGCAAAATAGTTGATTCTATAACATTTTCATGATCCTCTATGATTGAATAAGTAATGCAGAAATTTCACTAGTATATTAGATTGGTTTAATGTTTTCCAAAATTATTTTTTATTTGAGATCGAATGATGGATTGGTTTGCTTAAGGATAAGCAATTGCTTAAGTGTAAGGGAGTTTAATGTATGATAGTCATATACTATTTTTAGCTATAATTTTATGGAATATTACTTATATCTTAGATGATTTTGAAGGATTTCATACATAATTTAAGAAGTTATGTCATTTTAGGTCTTCTTTTTGCCCAAATAAGGAAAAGAAGCAAAATTGGAGAATAATCAAATCAAATTAGAGTAATTTTGGAACATTTAGAGAAGTACCATAGAACATGACATAATATGCAAATTTGTATAGAGGGCACTGTTATATTGTGGTTGTTTATATTTCTCTAATCCACTTTACAAGTCTCATTTTACCCCTTTGGATGAAGAATATGATACACTATACAATCCTATATATGTACGCATATTGACGATGTGTTTTTGGAGAAATTTATAAAGGACCCAACTAACTATACAGACTGGTGTTAAAGGCCCTATAGCTCATTAAAAGTTATACTTTCGGGTTTTATCAAAAAGGAAAGGTATAAAAGAAGAGTTCTTTGACCAAAAAACATCCTAAAGTCACTTTTAAATATTTTGCATTAGTCTTGATTAAGAGTTAACCAATATTTAGAGATACATGAAGGATTCAATAATTCTTTGGAGATTTCAAGATTCAAGAACATGAATTTTTTATCTTATTTTCTTTATTATTTTTATGTTGATATTCTTTTTGTAATTAATAAATAATATGGATATAGAATTAGGTAGAAAGAACCTAAGATGTGGTATACTCTAATTCATTCTAGATTTTTTTGTGATTTATTCATGCTTTTATATTGATTAAATCGATAAAGTGAAAGTGGAAGATTCATTATTTGATTCGTGCATTGAGATTCAAGAGATGAGATGTACACACAATATATAAAGAGGGTTATGTGTGAGTTATTTGAGAGAAAGCCATAAGGTCTTTCTAAGTTAGGGTAAAACTTATCAAAAGAGCTTATAGAATAAATTAAAGCACTCGTAGGTTGTTTAGATTCTAAAGGAATTTCAGTTAATTAACCTTTGAACAGGGATTGTAGGTTTAGAGAGATAATATAATCTAAGTTAGAAACTCTTACTAGTCTAAAAACTAAAATAGTTCATTTAATCAAAGATAAAATTGAATAGAGTAAAAGTCTTATGGAACATGGTTTAAGTCTAGTTAATTCATAGTTTAACATATTTTTGAACAATGCTTTGCTTTAGTGCTTAGATTTGTTATTTATTTATTTCATTATATATAATGGTTGATCTAACTTGTTAAGTTTATGAGTAGTAGGTAGTTCATCAATAATTTTCATGGGATCAATCCATACTCATCAATACTAACTAAAACTATATCATGCACTTGTGGTCAAATAGGGATGTCGGACCATGGTGGCTTATGGCCCGATCGTTGGTCCGACCCGTGGCCTGAGCTATGGCCTGATGAGCTAAAAGAGGGCCGGGCCGAGCCCTTTTTTCCATCTCTATGGTTAAATAATTAGACCACATAACAAACCATGCTTACATGCCAAAAAAAAATCAAGATTTTAGCATAGACTACATCGTGGGAACTTATACTTTCTAAACTATTGAAACTTTAAAGTGCAAAACTTGTAAAGTTTTTGACAAGTATGAAAGGAATAAAGAATATTAAAATAAAACTAGATGAAGTAATGACAAACAAGCCTACTAACCATCTAATTTTACTACAAAAAGTTTTGATTAAGTGCAAAACACTTATTATAGTGATATAATGATTAATATTTCATAATGGTAGATTTAAGATTATCTTAGAAAATGAAGATATTGAAACATCAAAATGTAGGAAAAGTAGGATTGAATGTATCAATAAATATTGAACATGGATTTAGGTGAGTTGATATATACACGAATGAAATGAATATCTGATGATATCATATGTGTCACATGCAAAGACTGCCTTGACCCCTTTTTGATGCAATAAACCTGGTCCTCTTATAATTATCCTTCAATTTCGGGAAATAATTTTAATTTAACATATAACAATAATATTAAAGGTTAGTAAGATAAAAAAGTTCTCTCAAAAGATATCATTGGAAACATTGATGTGTTAAGAAATTCTATCGACATTTAAAACTCAAAAGAGCGAACTTAAAATACTCTACAAATTTGGTCACATTCATTTCATATTTCCAGTAGTTGAATGCTTGTGAAAGCACAATCCAAGTTGACTATAGAGGCTTGGTCAAATTGAGTTAGGCTTGTTGACTTTGGCATAGTTGGACTTAGACATACATGCTAACCCTACTTAAGATTAGAAAAGGAAATTCGGATTAGTTTTTAAAATTAATTAAAGTTACAGTTTGTTCCTCGTCTCGTATTCATATTTTAGGTATCGACTAATATCAACGAAATCATTATTATTAACCTGATAAATTAATTAAATACCTAGATCTAATTTTTTGTGTCATTTTTTAGTTGATACTGACTTGTATAGTACAAAAAGTATAACTTTGATCCAAATGGCATCGATCTACACTTACTTAGCATTAAGTTTTACAAGTTTTAAATTTATAGGAGCCTTGAATATTATCTATAGACCATTTGATTTCATTTTTATTTTCTGTTATGATTTTTACTTTTCGTTTCCTAATTTTAATTTAGTGGCCATCTGTTTCCTTTTAAAATTTTTTTATGTTTTTTTGTACAATTAAAATCTAACACGAAAATAATGTTTGGTTAATTTTTTATATTTCATTTATAAAAATAAAAAGCCACATCTATTTTACGAAAACGTAAAAATTATGTTTTTGCGTATTTTGAAAATTGGTTTTCATGTACTCTAAAATAGTTTTTTTCACGAAAACAAATTGGTTTCTCTCTACACTAACTTCATCTTCTGCGTCTTCAGTGATACTGTAATTTCTCCAGGTTTGTTTTCATTTTTGTTGCTTATTACTGTAGCATATCTCTATTATTCTATTTCTGTAATTTCTCTACGTGTTTGTTACTTGTGTGTGTTTTTCGTATCTATTGCTTGACTTACTATTGTTGTTAGTTGCGTTTGTCACCTTTAGAAGATCGTCATCTTGACAGAATACAAAAAGAAGTGAACTAAAAGATTTATTTTTAATTATGTTATAGTACCTATACATACGTTACTGTAGCATTACTTGTTATTCATTTATTTGTTTTTACAATTTCTCCATGTATCTATTGCTTGGGTGTTTTCGTATCTGATGCTTGAGTTGCTATTGAAGTTGCTTGTGTTTATCGTCTTTAGAAGATCGTCGTCTCAACATAATACAACAAGAAGTGAATTAAAGGATTTATTTTTAATTATGCTATAGTAACCATGCACATATTACTGTAACATTTCTTATTATTTATTTATTTATTTATGTGATTTCTCCACGTATCTGTTGCTTTGCTTGTGTGTGTTTTCATATATGTTACGAGAATATGGAGGAATTGCAACTATCCACTGGGTGTTTAACTTCATCCAAATGGCTCCCTTTTAAAGACTCTGAAGCCACACCCTAGTTCAGAGGATCAGGAAGGCTCGTGCATAGACTCTCCAAGGAACCATTTTGTTGACCATTTTATCAACAAGAGCTAGTTGTGGACAGGAGAAGGATGTAGATAGAAGCAGGAAGATAATAAAGAGGAAATCTTTAAATACAAAGAGGTGGATTTCTTGAGAGAATACGGGGTGCTTAAGGGGTTTAAATAGATGATGGGTTTTGAGTTATGTCTCTAGTATGCGTTTTGGTAGGTAAGCTTAAGGGTAGACGAGGTGGATTGGTTGAAAGCTATGAATTTGTAATGTTTTATCAGTTGCCACCAAATAAAACATTACAAATACGTAGCTTAGATCAAAGTGTGGTAGCAAACTCTAACTTTTATTTGTATTCTAATCCTTTTGCGTTGTCAGATAACAAACTCCAAGCTTATGAAATTAGATTAAATGAGTTGTCTACAATATGAAACCTGTTTCTATCAAGATGAAGAATAAGTGCTAACTTTTAGTATTGACTGTTGATTATAAATCACCTTAAGGGTTTACTTTTAGCACTTTATACCAATCTACTTCACCATACTTATTCTAGTCTTTGTAGAGACAAGCACATCAAATGTCGTTAACATTTTTGTCACACCATCTAGCTCAGGATACAAGTTTTGATTCTTCAAAGCAAATTTCTTTGCCCCAATATATTCCTTTTCTATGAATTTTCACTCAATAATCTCCTTTGCTTGATTTAGTTAGTATAATCTTGCAATTGGGAAAGAATCAAAAGTTTGAATAAGTACAGAGTAGGGCATCTTTATATACCAATGGTCATTGCTTAAGAAAATAAAAAATGATAGGTAGACGAAGTGCAACAGAATAAATGAAACTTCCAAGAAAGTTGATGTTATTGAAGTAATTTTCAATGTTATGAGTATAATTATTCTGTCAACTCTATTTTTTAAAATATTTTTTCTGAATGAGTTATAGTGATATATATAATGTTTTAAAGTGTTAAAAAAACACATGTTTGCATAAGCATGACATGCATTTTGCATATATTATGACCTTGGTTAAATTTACACCTTTATTTTTTTCTATCATTTCCATGCACTTGTATGCAGTTTAGCATTTACTATCATTGTTGAATGTTTATTTTTAACCATATTTAGCATTTAATAAATTTCAGAAATTGTTGTAATTAGTAATGGAAGGCTTGAACAATATGAATGACTCCAACGATTGTGTGGAATTTAATGAAAAAGATGGGGTATGGAATGATACTAAATATGGTTGAAGAAGAGAAGAAGGAAAATCGAACGACTATTACCTTTTTCAAATATAGTTGGAAGAATATTAAGATAACACTTCAAACAAAATTCAATAAGGAGTATACTGATATTCAATTGAAGAATAAGTATAATGGATTAAGGGTTAGATTGAAGAATTTCAAGAACTTAGTCAAAGAAATAGGAATAAGTTACAACTCTTTTACTAGTGAAGTTAATGGCATAAATGCATGTTGAGAAAATATATTTAAAGTAAAATATGTTTTTGTTTTATTAATATATCATATTATATAATATTCATTCTCATATTTCTTTTTCATAATTATAAGTGCACAAAATGACACACATATTTACGAAAAAAGGATATAAGGAATTTTCAGACTTTTGTTATATATTTGGAGATACCACTACAACTAGTGTGCATGTACATCCATAAACTAAATCTCCATCGAATAGTATAAAAGAGGGACATAGAAATGATGTTAATGAAGATTACTTGTATAATGTAAAAGAAGATCAAAACATAAGTTTTCCATCTAAGAGAAAGAAATCTCCTAAGAATAGGAAGGCACAAAAGGCACATTCTAACATTGTAGAAGAGGTCTTGCTTATACCTGGTGAACAATCAAAAAGGAAGAATAATTTACTTAAGAAAAAAATGAGTGAAACATCATCCACTGTAGAGAATAAATCTCAAGAGTATAATATAATGATAAAAATTTTGAATTCCTTAGATGAATTGGGTGTTGACGGTGTGCAATATGAAAATGTTGTGAAGGCTTTACATGATTCTCCACTTTATAAGGATATTTTTATGAAGATGACAGATACAAGAAAGCTGAATTGGATTATGTCACTTTAGTTATATTTTCATGTTATTGCATATCGAATTCATATTAATTTGACACTTTTGTATTAAGCACTATTCTATAGTTTAAACATTTTAAGTTTATTCTTTGTATGAATATTTGACTTAAATATATATTTTATATGAATATTTTTTCTATACTTGATTAAACATTTTGATTGAATGTTTTATTAGTTATTTAATATTGGCGTTGTAGATACATGAATTTCTTATCAGATTTTGATGATGAACGAAAGAAGGAAATCATTATTTCTGTAGTTAGAGGAGAGAACAAATATTTTCATTTACAAAAGCCACCGTGTAGAACTTCTGCTCTACCAAGTCATGATTGGATATTAGAACTTTTGAATAAAGGGGTTGTCTAATTGCAATAGGTTGTATGCCTCCTGCACAGATCTGGTCACTACACCATCAATTTTGAGGAGATGGTGGCCAGGTCTAGAAGTTGTTTGTTCATTCTCCTGTTGTTCTTGCATGGCTAAGGGCTCCACTGCATTTCTCTTCTTTAGTATACTAAAGGCTCTTTTGTTTTCGCAAATTAATGCCTTAGTTTTGTTTTGCAGGGCCGTTCCTAGGATTTGCTTCTGTTGAAAAACGTGTTTGTTCCTTGCAATCCACAGGTTCCAGCACGTTATAGCAAAAAGCGTGCTCTACGTTTGTCCCTCCTGCATAGAGGTACAATGTATGTTAGTAATAGTCCATTGCCTGAAATCCACCTCTGTCTAGAATAGATCTGGTAGGTTTAGGTTGTGCCATAGTTGTGATGCTTGTTGACATTCTCTGAAAATGTGGAGGAGTGTTTCCTCGTTTTGGCATTTTAGGCATTGTCCTGTAGCACTTAAATCGATTTTTAGTCCCTTGTTGTTGGTCTATGGGGCTTCCTTAAGCATTTTCCAGAGCATGCTTTTTATTCTTTCTGGGATTTGTAACTTCCACAACTTTTTCCAGTGGCTTTCTATTTGATTCCATTCATTTGAACAAATGGTTTGATATGCTGAACTTATATTAAAAGACCCCTTGCTTGACCATTTCCATGTAGCTCTTTCTTATCCCATGGCATTGTTTGGGGGAGGTGTGGCTAGTATTTTGTGAATGAATGGAGTAGGGAGTAGTTCCTATAGTTTCTCCCTATCCCATTGACCAGAGGAATCAAGAAATGAGTGAGCTTTACAGTCCAATTCCTCCATGGGAATTGGTTGTATAGCCCAGTCAATGAGGCAAATATCCTGGTCAAGCCAGTGATGCTTCCAAAACAACATAGTATTGCCATCCCTTAAATTCCATTTAATTCCTTTTTTCATTTCATTCCAGACTTTTGATAGCTTCTTATAGAAATGTGAAGAGGACTTCTTTGGGAATGACTCCAAAAGTTCTATGGTAGGTGGGTTGTATTTAACCTTGAAAATATCTTTCCACAGTTTCTTTTCTGGTTGTATTAGATCCCAAGCTAGTTTGAGCAGTAATGCTGAGTTGTGTTCATTTGATTTCCTAAGTCCCAATCCTCCTCTATCCTTGGGTTGGCACACCTCATTCCATTTTACCAAAGAAGCTTTCCTTTCATTAATGCGACCACCCCATAGAAAGTTTCTACAGCATTGGTCAAGTTCCCTGCAAGACAGTTTGAGTAGAGAGGTAGATTGCATTAGAAATCAAGGGATGGCACCTAGGACTGATTTACACAGAGTAAGTCTTCTTGGGAGTGATATTGACTTAGGATTCCATGTTTGAACCCTGTTCCTAAATTTTTCAATTATGTTTTTCTGTGATTATTTTGTTACCCTGCCATGGATTAGGAGAGGTCCTAGATAATTTCCCAGGTCATTGACTAGCTCCATTTGGAGGTATGAGCTTATGTCACTGGCCGTTGGCTGGGAGACATTCTCAGAGAAGAACATGCTTGATTTAGCTTTGTTTATCTTTTGGCCAAAGTAGAAAGAGAACTCAGCTAGTATGTTTGAGATGTTTTAAGCCTGTGCTAAGGTAGCTCTAGCAAAAAGTAATGTCATTTACAAACAGTAGGTGAGACAGTTTTACTTTCTTTTTTCCAAAAGTGAGGGGCGGCCATTCCTTTTGTCTTACACTGAGGTCAATTGCTTGTGACAATCTGTTCATGCATAATATGAAGAGGTAAGGTGAGAGTGGTCACCTTATCTCACCCCCCTGGTTGGTTTAAAATCTTTACCTAAAGTGCTTTCCCAAATAACTCTGGTTGAGGTAGTTGTGAGTGTGCTCATTATTATCTTTGTGAAACTTTTAGGCACACCTGCATCTTCTAGTGTATCATGTATGAGACTCCATTTGACCTTATCAAAGGCCTTTTCCAGGTCTAGCTTGATTATGAACCAACCTTGATTACCTTTGGTTTGATTCATTGTATGTATTGCTTCTTGGGTTATTAGAATGCTTTCCACTATGCTCCTACCCTGCAAAAAACTTGATTGATTTTGATGAATTAACTGAGGCAATACCTGTTTGAGTCTGTTTGTCAAAATTTTCGTGGTTATTTTGGCACATGTGATGATCAATGTTATAGGTCTGAATTGTGTGATAGTTTGTGGATCTTTGATTTTTGGTGTCAAAGATATCATTCCTTTGTTGTGTTGTTGTGGGAAAATCCCTTATTTGAAGGCCTCCTGGATCATTTTGGTGAGGTGTTTTTTCACTATTCTCCAATTGTTCTGATAGAAGGATGTAGTAAGCCTATCTGGTCTTGGGGCCTTATCTGGGTGCATTTCTTTGAGTGCCCTTGAGATTTCCTGTATAGAAATTTCCTCTGCAAGCATTGTTTTTAAAAAGTTTTCAATAACTGGAAATTGACCTCTAACCTTGTACTTTTGTGGATATGAACTTTGGTCTGTGTTCTGGGTTGCTTCCTCTTTATAGGAAACTTTAAAATACTCTGTGACATCTTGTTGGATGAGTTCCTTGTCAGTAGTCCATTCATTTGTTTGGAGTTTAAGTATGCTTATCCTGGTTCTTATTTTCTGTTTTCTGTGTTTTTGATGGAAGGAAGCATAATTTTTGCCTCCTTCTGTGAGCCACTGGAATCTTCTGTTTTGTTGTTTGAGCTCTTCTTGTTGTGTTATTAGTTGTTCAAGCTCCTTGCTGAGTTTCTCCTCCAAGTCCTATATTCTTTTGGGTGGATTCCTTGGTAGGGAGTCGTGTATGCCTTGTAGTCGAGCTAAATTCCTCCTCATCTGTTTGTTGATGTCTCTAAAGATATTGTACTTCCAATCTGTACTTTTGTGTTGGAGTGCCTCAATTACATTATGTAAGGATGGTTGGTCTTCCCATACTGACGGCAGCCATTGTTTCCACTTGGGATGGTGTTCCCAGGATGTATAGTATCTGAAGTTGTTTGGCTTTGCTTGGTCTTTTTCTTTGTCCCTTTGTAAAGTAATTAGGATTGGGCAATGGTCTGAGCATATCTTGGGTAAGTGTTGGATGTTTAAAGATCTTGCCCAGTTGAGTGCCTGAGTATTTGCCAGGGCCCTGTCTAATCTTCCAAAGCATAAGTTGTTAGACCATGTGAACCTATTACTTGTGAAACCTAAATCTTTCATATCAGCTAGGCTGATCCATATTTTGAATTTGGAGTAGCCATTTGTTTATTGTTTTCCAAGTTTGTCATCCCTAGAAACATATGCATTGAAATCACCAAGCACCATCCATAGAGTTGTTATCAAACCTGCAAGAAGTGTTAGCCTATTCCAAAGCTCTCTCCTAATGGAGGGATTCGGGCTTCCATAAACTGCCGTTAGCAAAATATTTGAACTATCAAGTAATATTACATTTGTAGCACCCCCTCACCGTAGGGTATACACCGAGACGCCCGTAGGTCATCCCGATATATATCCTACGATAAAGGTGCACTACGAGCAATTTCTAACACTTCACATGGCATCAATAATCATAAAGCATCAATATGAAAATCACTAATTTTTGAAAC
>JAOSBN010000177.1:19241986-19256490 GCA_027563595.1 Erythroxylum suave
CATGTACAAACATGTGCATATACAAAATTTACAATTCATATCTATATAGAGGCTATATGACGTATGATCATGCCGAGATATGTTTACACACGCCTAATCCGTCCCAAATGACCAATTTACCCTTCCCATCGGTGATGAGATGTTACAACATTAGCATGCAAATATTGTCAGTGTGCTTCAATAATGTAAATTGAAATGGAGGGGTGCCATAATAACCAAATTCCATCACCGAAACCTACTGAATCTACCCTATGTGAGTTCTTGAAGCCTATTTCTTGTATTATTTTCTGGGCTTCATTCCCACTAACATAAGGCTCTTGTAGAATGACAATTTTTGCTTTGTGCAGGTTGATCAGTTTTTTCAGGGCTGATTTTGTTTTCTTGTTAGAGATGTCTCTACAGTTCCATGAAAGAATTTTAATATCCATTTTAAAGGGGTTTGTATGGTTGAGGAATTACCACTAATATTGTGGTAAAACCTCCTCCTCCATAGGTTGTTGCACTTGTGGGAGGTCTAGGGGTTCTTCTTGAAGTTCATACTCCACCTGTATGTGATCACTCTAGTCAAGTAAGTCACGGACATCCTGATTATTAAGGATGTCTTTGACCCTTACTTTTTTTTCTAAGTAAATACCTTTAGATGCTGGAAACTGGGCCTGGTTGGTTTTGCTCAGTTTTGTGGTTCTGGATGATTGATATTGTAGACCACATGATTTGATTCTAAAAAAGGTTGCTCAGATATTACCATATTTTGTACCTGTTGTGGCAGGCCCACTAAGGGCTGCGTCACTGGGCCAGTTGTTTCTTCTGTGGGATGTTGAATATAGGCCTCTTCAACCTAGGTATCATTAATTGGGAGTTGTTTTACTTTGGTGGTCTGTGTATTGGCCTCTTTTTTCTTCTTGGCCCACGTGGGTTCTTCCTGTTTAGATGTAAACTTCCTTCTGTTCCTAGATTGAACTCTCTCTTGGGCCTCAGGCTTTGCCTGTCTTTTGTTAATCCTGGGGCCAGTTTGGTTTGTTACAATGTGACTCTTAAAAGAGAACTGTTGTTGACCTGACACGTTGGGCTCAGTATCCAACGCGGGTTCTGGAGCATCCTTAAGTACATCAAACCTAGAAGAGGTTGGCATCTTTTCCTCTGATAGCTTTTGCTAGTTCTTGTTCTTTTCCGTTAGACGTTGCACCACTAATTTTTGATTTGCTAACAGCCCAATCTTTTCCTTTTTTTATGCAACCATCCATGGACCGGGTTTGCTGAGATCTAGTCATTGAGAAGCTGAGGGGTGTCTGAACTTCGACGCATAGCTTTGCTGGTAAGTGTATGCTCCGGCAACCGATGAGGATTCCCCAGTTGAGAAGGTGGATTCCTTCTACCACTCTTGGGGCTGAGGCCCCTCTTCCTTATCATCGATTTCTTTCTGCTTCCCTTTTTGGCTCTGGAGGTGTTTTGGACAATTTTCTTTTGAGTGTCCGTATGAAGCACACTCAAAGAAAATACTGTAAAGTGCCTCATATTGGATGGGATAAAGCTTGTTGTTACCTGTAATGCTCCAAAGCAAAGGCTTATTTAGATCTAATGTGCCTGCGAGCCTTGCAAACTGTCCTCTTTTGGCCCCTGATGTGTGTGTGTTTGCTTTAACAAACTTTCCTATTGGTTTGGTTATTTCGAACAGAATGTCCTCATGAAAATATCGAGGTGATAACCCGGGATACGCATCCATATGATTACTGCATCGATATGGATGGATTTTGTATCGAAATCTCGATGCCATTGATGAATTGTAATGTAGTGACCTTGAATTACCCAAGGTCCTTCCAGTAGGACTCTGAGATAGTCCTGATTGCAGGTCAGCTTCACCAGGTAAAATCCATCTTTTATGTCTAGGATTTGGATATTCCCTTTTGGTTTCCAGAGAGTCATTAGATGATTGTGAAGAACCAGGTAGTTTATTGCTCTTCCCAAAGGTCTAATGACCACTATGTTTTCATAATTCATATCCATCTTCTTTTGAACCTCTTCAAGAAAAGTAACTTTGGGTCCATTCTGTCCCAATTCATGGATGATGTCCCTTGGCTTAAGCTTCACTTCGTATACTTTGAAGGGGTTGCTCTGCTGTATCTTATCACTTGGGGGCAATTGGATTTTCACTGGCGAAGATGGCTGGGTTTCACCAGTAGGCAAGCTTGCATCCTGAGTAGGTAACACTTGCAATAGTGTTGCTGCTTTGAAAGATTTTGCTTCCTCTACATAACTGAGCACATTGTTGTTTGACTGTTGCAGGGGAGGATCACTTTGCTTTTGAGTTTGGACGGCAGTGGCTTCCGTTTCCATCTCAGAGCTATCCATCATCACGCTGTTTGAAGCTTCCTGGTTGTTAGGAGTTTCCTTCTCAGATGTCATATTTTTATCTTTGTCTTTGACTTTTAAGGTGGCTGAAATCATTGTTCCTGAACTTTGCTGCTTTGTAACCTCATCAATCTCCATAGTTGGAGATATTATGTAATAGAAGTAGTAGAGTTGTTGTTTTGCTTGTAGAGAGACGAGAGAGAAAATCTGATCTGAACGTTTGCAGCTGTTTGATTTTCTACTTTGAAACTAATTTTTTTATTGTTTATTTGATATGCATTTTACATATGTAATGGCTGGACGAGAAGGTACCACAAATGACTCTTGAGTTCTTTTAGAAATAGTGACAAATCCAACAAATGCCTTTATAAGTTAATATATTATTTTAAATAAACATAGTAATTATGATTCTTTTTTAATATCTTTTTGTTAATATTATGTTCTTTATATTTTAGGTAAGTACTATTTGGTTGATTCAGGCTACACTAGTATGCCTGGATTTCTTTCACTATACCGAGGTGAAAGATATCATTCACGAGATTATAGAAGCAGAGCCTCAAGGTCCATAGGAATTGTTTAAATACAGACATTCTTCAATAAGAAATGTTATTGAAAGATATTTTGATGTTCTAAAAGCAAGGTTCCCTATACTTAAAAACATGCCAAGTTGTGATATGAAGAAACAAAAATACATCGTTATTGCTTGTTATGTTATACACAATTATATCAAAATGTATGGACAAGCGATGAATTATTTAATAGTTGTGTTGAAAATGAAGAATACATTAGGGAAATTCAAAACGAAGATGCAAGTTTTCAAGTGGAATATAATATTACTCCAGCACTACTTCGAGGTATGTCTTGGAAGCAAGGTGAAATTGCTAAACATATGTTAAGTGATTATATTATTTCTAACTGATTTATATTTCTTTTTGTAAATAATAATCCTATTCTGTTTTCAAGAATTATAATATGATGGACATCTTTATTGATTAGAATGAATTAATATAATTTTATTATATACAATTAATGTGTAATTTTTAATTATATTTAAGTTGCATATATATTTTCATTTTAGCTATGATGATAAATAAATAATTTTAAAAATATAATATAATATATTATAATTATTAACATAAGAGTATAATTACAAAAATAGAAATAAGATGATAAAATCAAACATGTTTTTGTTTTTATTTTTTTATTACATATTTCAACCAAACATGTTTTAATTTTCAGTTTTTATGTTACAAATCTCAATTAAACATGTTATTGTTTTCCACGGAAAATCAGAAACTAAAAATAAAAACCAAAAATCATAAACCACAATAAAAAAACAAAAGTAAAACCAAACGATCCCTTATGTTTTTCTTTCAAATAAAAACAAAATCCTAAACAACAAATAATTACGTAAAATATAAAAATTAAAGATTATTATTTTTATAAATAAATAAATTATATTTAATTTCTTATATAATATTTATAGAAAGTTATTATATTTTATTAAAATAAATAATTAAAATTTTATTTATGAATTCATATTTAATTTTATTTAATAATTATAAAATTTGAAGATATTTGAGTTTAAATTATGTTTATTAATAATCATTATAATAAAATTATTATATTTAAAAATTTTAAATAATTTATTAAATTAAATTACTCATAAATTTTATTAAAATAATATTAAATAATTTAAAATATATATTTAGTTGATAGCAAATTATGTTATAAAAATATAAACAAAAAGTAAAAATTATTTTATATAATTTTCGGTAATTTATAAAAACGGAAAGGAACTAAAACTAAAAATCATAAATTAAGTATAATTTTTTTGAATTTTGATAGTAAAATAAGAAAATAAAAAACATAAATAAAACAAAACTGATATATAATTCCTCATCAAAAGAGGGGCCACCAAACAAACACCCACCCCTGTTATGCTGCTCCCCTCTTGTGTAATCTAAGTCCAAATCTAAATCCAGCAGCAGATTAATACAACTTTTAAGGAGGGGAGTAATCGCGCTTTGCTTCCATCCATGGCATTTCGGAGTCGTAGTGCGACTATTTCTCTGTCAGTTCTCGCTTGTTGTCTCTTCTTGTTCAGTCCCTTGCCTACGGCGTATCAAAACTTCCTTACTGAATCGTCCAAGGTCTCAGTGGGACTATACTACGAGTCCCTATGCCCTTACAGTGCCAATTTCATAGTGAATTATGTCGTCGACATCTTTAAAGACAATGGCGATCTGCTTGCCGCCATCGATCTCCACCTCTCTCCTTGGGGCAATGCCAGGTTCAGAGGCAACGACACTTTCGTTTGCCAGGTACTCCTTTCAACTCCTCTTCTGGGCTTTCACTTTTTTTTTTTTCATTTTCTAGTTAGCTTCTATTCACTGATTGTGGACGATGGGTAAAATACGGTAAAAGGATGAACAGTTAGCATATAGGAATTATATGTGGCGGCTCATGACCTTGTTTGTTTTCAATTGCAGCATGGTCCGTGGGAGTGCTTGTTAAACACTTTGGAAGCTTGTGCAATTTATGTTTGGCCTAAGTTGGTGAGACTTTGCTTCAAATATTACACTCTTATTTTGCATATACTTCTTGTTTTGGTTATGGAGACTACAGTAAAATGCCTGTATACTTGATGCGATCTTTATGGTTGCGGGAAGATCATTTTCCTTTCATCTATTGCGTTGAGGATTTGGTTTACAATCGGAAATAAACAGAATGGGAAACTTGTTTCCAGAAATTGAATTTAGATTCAGAATTTGTTACCAAGTGCTACACAAGCGAACATGGAAAAGAGGTTAAGTTCAATACTAGTTCGTTTAAAAAATTAACCTGTGTGTTAACAATTGCTGCATTACGCTCCATTCAGGATTTAAATTGTTAAATATATAATTTGAATTGACTTAGCATTCCATCCTGTTTGTGGATTGTAACTTGAGTACAATAATTGCACTTATGATTTACCTAAATTTAATAACAAAGCTACTTTCCTTTGCCTGAATCAATGGTGAGAAGCGGAGGAAGTTGTTTCAGTTTCAGTTACTTTGTAAGGATCATTATAAGTGGTATGTACTAGAGGCAAACCACTTGGACTTGATGAAGTAGGAGAAATCCAGGAGGCCATCACTATGACAAGCTATATCATGTTGAGAAGCATTACACCAATTGCTGATCTCAAATATGGTTGATCGCTTACAATGATGAGATAATGAGGGCAGCTCTTATACGAACAACAAGGAGCAAGTGAAGTGGAAGAATAAAAGGACGGGAAAACATTTGGAGAAATATATTTTATGAGTAGATGCAATTAACCCCATCCCATATTCCTGTTTGATGAGATTGGCATCCTGAACCACATCTCTTTGGCATATTCTGCAATAATCTTATCTCTTAGAGTTATAGTACTTCTCAGAAGAATAGCCTCCATCATGTAAAAGTATGAGTAACCTTATTACAATCCTCATAAGTTCATTGAGGATCAAAGAAGTTACGCTTATGAATTGTTTAAAACCTGAGAGAAGAGGTTGCATTTACTGTACTTGTTTTGGTTTCGTGTCTGCCATATTCTGAAATAAAAAGCTTTGATGTATCTTGGTGGATTTACCATGGCATACTTAGATCTTATGCCACACGATTATGAATTTTAACTCTTTAGTTTACTCCATTTATCATGAGCCATTTTAAGATTGATTTCCTTGCAGCTCGAGTTGAGATATGCTGCTGAAACAAATTCTCTTCAGCCTTCTCATAAGTATGTGCCGTGGGTGGTGGTGGATGGCGAGCCTCTATATGAGATTTGTTTTTTTTTTTTCATCTGTTCATTCTCCCAAATAGTTGTTGGTTTTAACTTTCTAGTATTGGATCTAAGGTGAAGTATAATCATCATAAAATTCATGTCACAGATGTTATGTGTCACAGGTCATTGTTGTGGTGTTCTTAGTTAAGCCTTTGAAATAGTAATTGACCCTCTTGTCACCAATTTTTGTTCCTGTAGGACTACGAAAACTTTGTAACATATATATGCAATGCTTATAAAGGGACTGGTCCACCTAAAGCTTACAACGACCTTTCTGGTTATACCATCCAAAGGAGGAACGCAGGGGTAGCTGGTCAAGTTTGCTATAAGGAGCCAATAATGTCAGATATAACAGAAATGATATGATCGACAATGACATGGTGGATGCAACGTATAGTAGGGTTTGCCTCATTTTAGAGGATTCTCAGTGCTTAGATGTTAATAAAATTGTTGTTTGCTGCAGTGGTGTACTTCCTAACACTCTCATAACTAATAAACTTATTGTTTCGTCTGGTGTTGTCTTTGTAGTTGTAGAAGCATTTAGACGATTACCAAACGGTCATATCATTATAAATTGTGTGTAGTTGTTATAGTTCATGAATATGGCTGGAGTAATAAGGGTAGTTTTTGAATTTCAGAAAGAATTGCCAGTAGTAGTTTCACCCTTCTGATGAAATCGGTCTTTTGGTGCGTTTCGTTGATAAATTTTGATAGCCGATAATAGCATCTCAACAAGAAGTTTGAGTAGTGAGTCCGCTAATAGCATCTCAACAAGCATATTTAAGTTTTGAGTATAAAAAGATGTTAAAATATTTATTAAACACAAAGGCACAGCTCAGAAGTGTCGATATGTCCGAGTGGTTAAGGAGACAGACTCGAAATCTGTTGGGCTCTGCCTGCGCAGGTTCGAATCCTGCTGTCGACGATTGTGTTTTCCTTTGTTTTTACCTAAAAGCTCTGAACGCCGTCGTCATTATAAGTTGAGGCTGATTGATATACCTTGCCTGAAAGATCATATAATTCCATCTCCAAATTGCATTAGCCGACCCTTCAAATGTAAAAGAAAGTTCATAAAATTTATAATCAAGTCAACAAAATTCTTCTCTTTGGTTACATAAAATTCAAATGAGAAAGTATTTGACTGCACATAATAATAAACATTCCCTACTTCACTTTTCTAAGCATTTAAGAGGTCTCATTAGAGCTAAAGTTTAGCAAATTACTTCTAGAACTATTTTTAGTGTCTAAAAGCAACTCTGTATCAAATATCATGTTTTACGATTGTTTGGTTGAAGTAGCTCCACAAAATGGCTTTAAGAAAGCATTTCATTATAAACAACATTTCTTTATTGAAAAATGAATGACTTATAATGGGTAAGCTTTAAGTTAATAACAAGAGTAACATACAACGGAGTGACAAGAGAATAGCTGCATAAGTTGGCAAAAGCTCTCATCTAGAGCTTATCATTCTAGCATCAAGTCAATCTTCATTTACCAAGTTAGCATTGTTTACCATTAGAACTTCCCTAATTTAGTATATAGTATGGACTGTCATCAAGGTAAAAAGACCCCAATAAATCTACAATATATAATATGTAACTCCAAAAGTATATTTTTAATACTAAAATTTAGTATCGATATATAAGTAACTCAAGTCATAAGTTTACACAGTCAATAAAGTACTAAGGCTAAATGATTATAATAACACTTGACCATATCTTGTAAAAGTGAGTAGCAAAAAAATCACTAAAAATAGTGGTAGCATAAACAAAATAATAATGGTAACAACCAAACAACAACACCAGATTGCAAAATACCAATATAACTGCACTAAGAAGTACATTTATAATCATAAAAAGCAATTTCTCTGTACATTTTAGATGCAAAATCATTAATAATAGTAGCAAGATTAACACTGTCTAACATATCCTTCTTGATACATAAAAAAACCTAATCATAAAATAACTTATGTAAAATCAATAGGATGACAAAATAAGCAATTAAAAACAAAAGTTAGGAATGAATTCAAATGAAATATCTTATAAAAATATAGGAAAATCCATTCATATCACCTAGTATAGTGTGGGCACTTTGGTGGTCCATCTCTTTATCTAGTTGAAAAGCCTATACTAATATTAAATGTTGTGGATTGCCCCTGATGTCTTCCTTTGGTCGCTAAGTTATAGACTGAATCTGCTGGGGATGCACTTTACGAGTCTCAACTCCTTTGACCTGAAGATGAGCCACCTCTAGAGAAATTCCCCCTTTGTGCCCTTTCTCTCTTGGCTATCTCTTGCTTTTATACTCTGATAGCTACTTCAACTAGCTACTAGTAGCTCACCTATCGTAAAGAAGTTATTGCCACTAAATACTCTTTGATCGAATCATTCAATCCATCCTCAAAATGTCGAAATGTCTATATCGGAACAGGCTCTGGAGCATACTTATTGAACCAACTAAATTTTTTTACCATAGTCAGCCATATATAAGTTTCTTTGTCTTAAATTTTGAAACCGCTTCCATTTAGCTTCTTTATAAGCTTCTGTGACATACTTCTTCTTGAATTCCTAGGTAAAGAACTCCTAAGTTAGAGGTTAGGTAGTTGAGGATATAGCAGGACTAACTTCCATCAGTCATAGGCTGCCCCTTACAATAGAGAGACAACACAGGTAACCATTTCTTTGGTCGGACACTTGATCTAATATAAAACCCTCTGTGTCCACTCTAACCAATAATCTACTTTATCAGATTCTTCTAAATTCACACTCACAAATGCTTGTACCCAATGCTTTCTCAAAGCTTCTATGGGAGCTTTAGGCATGATCATTCTATCCATCAATCTCAACATATCATAGGAGAGCTTTATAAACATCCTCTTAGGTACTGATGTTATCAGTATTTCACCCTTTGGAGGCTCAAGAGGACCCAAAACTGATTTATCTCTCCTTATCACACTATGAGCTAACTCCTCAACATCTTCATGAGGTCTCTCCATCTCTAATATCTATAATAAAATAGGAACATATGAATTAGGCCAACAAAAAAAAAACCGTATAACATGTCACTAAACTCTTATTGGCTAGAACCTCCTAAACCATATTGTGGCTCTGACACTATAAAGCCCAAAGCAAACAATATCTGTGGGCGGGTGGTTTGGGCTATAACAAATGGTATCAGAGCCAGTTCTTGACCCATTATGCCACTTAGGCTGGGCCCTAAAGACAGGACGTTGGGCTCAAAAGGGGTGGATTGTGAGAATCCCACATCGGTTGGAGAGGAGAATGTCGTATGCCTTATAAGGGTATGGAAACCTCTCCTTTATAGTCATGTTTTCCTAGATTGTCCAGGAAGAGTAAAACCGTGAGGGTATGGGCTAGGCCCAAAGCCCAGAGCCCAAAGCAGACAATATCTATGGGGGGTAGTCTAGGCTGTTACACAAATTCCTGTACATACATTCATAACATACAATTGTATTCATTTATAGGGATTGTAATCACTTATTTATCTATTCAATGTTGTACATATAGATATTACAAAATTTCATGTCCCTTAACATTATCATTTAAAATTCGTATTACATTATTACATTATATAGTAATCCAAAATAGATATTACACACAACTTAAATTCTTAGTTACAAAATGTTAAGAAGCTACAATATCCTTCATTACATATACAACCATTCTTTAATCAAATGACACATCCGAAGGTATTTTTACTTACTAATAGTTGGCCTTGGTCTTTATAGATGATTCCTGTGCCTTACTCCTATTACTTGGACCTTTAAGGATTAACACCTTTGCTAAGCGTGAAAGCTTAGTGGGGAAACACTTAGTTTGGATGACCACTTATAGCAATCATCCTCTGAGAACACACACATTCATAAATATCATAAACTCTTGAAAACAATGATGGAAAAAGTAAACAAAGTACATAATGCAAATATACTTCAAATATATTATGTAAATTCACATTTACAAGCCAAATATTGATTTCCAAAGTTCATTAATACAAATTATTCATGTTATCATATTGTATCTCTTATTTATAATTGTTTAATTTCCTTTATGTGTTAGGCCTGCATATTCCTGTGGGTGTGGATAATGGGAGTTGTGGATATCTAAAGAAATGAAACTGTGGATATCTAAAGGAATTGAACTATAGATACCCAAAGGCATTGAATTGTGGATAACCAGAGGTATTGAACTGTGGAGACACTATGGTCTCAAAATGAAGACACCAGTGGTGTCAAATTATAGCAGTTGCGTTGTAACCCTTTAGGCATGTCTATCTATCCATCAGTAAGATAATGAAGCAAGCACTGTAACATTTCCTTTAATCACTTGCCAATTTCACAATTTCACAATTTCATAGTCAACCAATTTCATGCAAAGTAACATCAATATATCATTCTAGAAACCATTACATGTCCAAATCAATCTTCACACACATTCAAATATACACACATATAGAAATTAACTAAATGTAGTCCCAATCCTTAAAATTTGCCAATTAGCTCTTCTTTTAGTTCTCTTCCTTCTCTTCTCCTTTAGCTTTGCTTTTTTTTTTTTACCAACTAGAACACCATAAATACATATTTCAATCTCATATCCAACCTTATAATTCCCGCTCTTCATGAGCAAAGCAAGAAAGATGAAGATGAAAAGAGAAACCATAAACTTTTAACTTGATTTTCACCTAGGATTAGCTTGATTCCTTATGCAAAATGATGTGATTTAGGAGATGGAATGGAGAGGAGATGAGAAGAGAAAATTTTGACATACATGTTGCTTTCCCTTCTCCCCTCTCTTCTACTCCCCTTTTCATGAAATTTCTAGTCTTAGACATATGTTTCAATCCCATTACACTATATGTTGATTTTTGGCAAAATTGCGCATTTGGTCCTTCTTCTTCCTTTAGTTCCCATATTAGCATATAAAATCATCAATTTGTTTCATTCTAGTCCATCTTTCACATATAATTGTTCATGTTCATGCCTAAATGAAGAAATTACCAATTTACCCCTATCTTTTAAATTAATTACCATTATGTCCTTTATTATGCTTAGATACACTTAATTCTTTATGCTCAGCTCTTAATACACCCTAGACATACTATAATGCTTTAAGGGTATATATTGGGGCCTTACCTTATTTATTCCTAATTGGTAATATAATACTTTTCTTTTGTTAATGTTTTATAGATGGGCGGAAGTTAATTTCAAGTGTTCAAACCAACTTAAGGTTCTCAAAATATAAATGTTCAAACAAAAACTAGAAGTTGGAGGAGATAAAAAAAGGGCCAAAAATTGAACTCCAACAAAATCTCAAATTGATGGTGGTTAATCAATAACAAAATGAGCCACACTTAAACTATGTGATGTGATTTCGATATGTATTATGATATAGATATTAATATGTATTTAAATTTTTTTAATGTAATTTAGATATGGATAAGGATGTTTGTTGTATTGGATAATCGATTTAAATATGTATATAAATTTTAAATTGTCTTGGATAATTGATTTAGATATAGATAAGGATGTTTGATTATTTTAGCCACGCAAAATATTAGCCATTCTTAATTGCCACACATTATTTGTCTAACTTAATGAGGATCTCTTATGTGCCTTGCAATAAAAAATAATTTTTATTTTGGAAGTCATGTTTTTGTATTGTTAGATTAGTATTACCAGTGTGTCACAATAGTAGTAGTAGAAGAAGGAGGAAAAGGAGGAGCAGAAATAGTGGTAGTGGGAGGAGTAGGAGTAGCAGGAGGAGTATTAATAGCAGTAGGAGTAGGAGTAGTAGTAGTAGCAACAACAATAGTAGTAGTAGTATTAGTAGGAGGAGGAGTAGGAGGAGGAGGAGTTGTTGTTGTATACATAGTAGTTGTAGGAGTAGGAGGAGTAGTAGTAGTTGTAGTAGTAGCAATAGTAGTAGGAGTAGTTATAAGAGTAGTAGTTGTAGGAGTTGTAGTAGGAGGAGGAGGATGAGTAATAGTAGGAGGAGCAGTATCAGGAGGAGAGTAGGAGTAGCAGCAGCAACAACAGTAGTAAGAGGAGCAGTATCAGGAGGAGAGTAGGAGTAGTAGCAGCAACAACAGTAGTATGAGTAGTAGTAAGAGGAGCAGTATCAGGAGGAGAGTAGGAGTAGCAGCAGCAACAACAGTAGTATGAGTAGTAGTAGGAGTAGTAGCAACAGTAGTAGGAGTAACAATAGTAGGGGTAGTAGTTGTAGGAGTAGTAGTTATAGGAGGAGGAGGAGGAGTAGTAGTAACAACAACATCAATAGCAGTAGCAGTAGTAGTGATAGTAGTAATAGTAGTAGTAGTTGTGCCAAAATAAGTTCTAAAAATACCTAAGCTATGCTACTCCTAAGCATATGAGGTAGTTGAAGATGATTACTTCGAGTCGTCTCACAAGGAGGTGAAATTGGTTCGCTCAAATTAATCTTGAATAAAAAATGCAATCCTAAGCATTCTATTCTGATTTCTTGAGTAAATACTTAAAAAAAATTACGCAATTAGACTAAAAAGTAAATTGATTTCACTGGAAGCAAAAACTGATTGGTTAATCAATTTGGAAACTCTTGAAAATTAACTTAAAAAATTCAATCTCCTATGCTTGATGAAGGTAAATTAATTAGATAATTGTCTTGCTAAAATTACCAATTGGGTTATAAAATCAATTCAAATAAGAAACTAATATAACTTTCGTATTCGACAAGTTTATCATCTAAATTAATTATCAATACCCAACTAGTAATTTCCCACTTAAGTTAATATATTTCTATTTCATAACTTAAGCATCTATAGTTTCTCGTTCTATATTAAACTTTTTCTCTCGATCTTTTGTTTAATACCAAAATGATGCGAAGTTTGATGATGTTATTACATCCAATAAACTTAGAAACTATAACAATTAATAAGATAATAAAATAGCCCCTTCATAATCCATATTTAATTAAAATTAGCTACATTAATCCTTAATAACAAGTAATCATCCCATCATAGACTAAACACAGTTTGTAATATTCAAATACTTCAATCTCATATTTAATAGTAACAAAGAAGTATCAAAGAAATAAAATAGTGAATAAATCAAAATGAACTATCAATTAACAAAGCAAGGGTCGATTAACTAACAAAACAACTAAGAGAGTAACAAAGTAAATAATGTAGCAGATATAAGATAGGATGAGCAAACAAATGGATTTGTTTAGGTGAGGGAATTGACAATGGGTCTCCTACCATTCTACTCACTCTTTGACGTTGGTTCTAGCCTTTTGTCTCTGCTCACTCTTGTCCAAAAGATGCTCCCACTAGCTTCAGTTCTTCTCCTAAATGGTTCTTTCTCCTTTGTTCTCCACCACTAGCTTCTATTCTTTCTCATTTCTTTTCATTCTAGCCTCGTTTCTTCCCTTGTTTTGACTCATTCCTTTTCTATTTATAACATGAGTCTAGATTTAGGGTTGTTATGCCATTTAAACCTACACGTGTTAGATTTAAAAATGAGTGCAGAATAAGTTATTACGCCTATGACAACCTTTATAATGGGGGAGATGTCACACCTATGATAAGGGTTAATGGGCGTGACGCCTTAGTCACACCCATGCCAAACCTTGTCATAGGCGTGATTTTTTAGTCATGCCATTTTCATGTAGAGTCACATTGATTTCATGCAATTTTTTTGTTTTCATGCACATTTACAAAATTTAGCACATATCCTCATTCTGTTCAACTTTTGATTAAAACATAACAATATGTAACTAAAATCAAAATATAAAGGCTTCCAAAGTCCGTAAAAATTACTCACAACAAGCCCCCTACATTGAAACTATATCCTTAAGCAAAATAAAGAGCACTAGACTATAAGAGAACAAACAATGAACACAACAACTTTCCCAATTAATAGTAAAATATATTAAAAATTGTTTCAATAACCACAACCTAAGAACTTGAAACTTATAATACTCTATGAAAGAGATGTTCTCCGTATACTTAGCCAAAATCAACAACTACTTTAATTTAAAGAACCATTAACACTATGATAGACACTCACTCACTCGCCATCCTCTTAAGCATTCAAAGGTAGCCTATATTCACTCATCATTCATTTCTACTATAGGCTTACTTAATAATCCAATGTACACTTGTTGAGCAAGTTTTACCTAATATAATGAAAACAATGATCAAATGTTAATAGTATGCTCTTGAAAACGAGCTTCGGCTATCATCGTTCGAAACGAATTTTAATGGGAGTGAATCATTAAGTTTCAAATGGTAAACCTTAAAGAACTCTTTAAGTCCAAGGTTTCAATTAATGAACTCCATTTATTAAAACCTT
>JAOSBN010000177.1:19256590-19272851 GCA_027563595.1 Erythroxylum suave
GCTTTATAATTGTGGCATTTGTTGCTTTGGAATGATTTGAGAAATTGCAATATGCTTGATATTTGAAATTGGTTGATTAATTGTGAACAAGGTGATGGAAGTGCATATGAAATATTTCATGTTCACGAAAGACATGTTTTGGATATGTGTCATTTGGGCAACGTGTTTACAATTTATGAAATGCATGTTAAGTGGGTTTGGTTTGGTCCCTTAAGTATGTCAAGTGCACTTTTACTAAAAGCTACTCCTGCCTGCCCGATAGTGGCATGGAGCTCCTTCACAAACTCCCATAAGATTATGACTACGCAAAACCATTTTGTGGGAATGCGATAGTACATTCTGTTCACGGCTACATAGGACCTTTATGGGAAATGTATAGCATGTTCTGTTTTGGACCTACCCAAATCATTATGATGTGATTATGTGTTCATGATATGTTGACAAGGTTGATACGTACATGATTTGTTTTATTGTGAATTTTGGTTGAAAATTTAACAACCACATGTTTTATGATTGAATAACAATTTTCTATAACAAAGAACATTTTAAAATGGTTTTGCTTGTTATTCATTATAAACTTGTCACCCACGAGCTTTAAGCTCACCCCCCTCCCAATTCCTTCCCATCTCCAGGTGACAAGCAAGAGATCGAGTGAAAGAGAATCGAGGCATCACTCTAAAATTTACATCTTTTTTGTTTTAAGTTAGATTTGTAACCACAAGACTTTAGTTGCATTTTGAGCAAATTACTGTTTATGTGTCTTTTTGTATTTTGGGCTTTTTGAGATATTGATATATTGTGGCTGAAAATTCCCACTAAAGCTTTGTAAGAACTCTTATATTTTTGATGTTAAAGAAGTATGTTTTTGTTTTGCCGGTGAGATGTCAAATTTGTTCATTGCATTTTTCAAGTTTTCCATAAGGGTGAGAATTTGTGTTCTGGATTTGAGGGAAATACTGTATTGATCTAGGCTGAATTGGATGAGGTTGCCTTCTTCGAACTTGTAGATTATTTTTCTAGCTTTCCAATGATATATAGTATGAAATTTTTGGACATTGGAGTTGAGAGATATGATTATTAGAAATTTGGGATGTTGCATAGGATAGACTTTCGGGACAGCTGCAGTATTTTGAAAAATTGATCCATTCTAGAGCCAAATTTTGTTTTTGAGGTCTTCACAGAAGTCGGAGATCTATAAGTCTTCTTTAAAAAGGTCTTTGAATGACCTTAATCTGATATTTTTAGTAGGAGTTATTCCCTTTTTACCAAGACAGGTTAGAGGAAGAAAAGAGAGAAGAGGAAGTCTGCGGAAATTTTCGCGCAAGTTCGCGATCGAGACCCGTACGATCGCGACACACAGGTCTTTCCCTCCAGCCTGAACATGTTTCACTCTTTTGACTATAACTTTGTCGTCTGACCTCCAAATGACCTAATTTTTAAAACATTGTATTCATAACACATTTCTCTACCTTTCCATAAAAATTTATAGCCTTTAGCATTGATTCGAAAAAGATTGATCGAATCAAAATGATGGTATAAAATGTAAGAGCATAAACTGGACATTTTTACTGAACATGATTCAATATTTTGATGATATCTTGATCTTTAGGGCTCCAAATGAGATGATTATTGTTTCTAAATAATCTAGAGACATAGAGTTACAAATTATCTGAAGGAATTGAATTTTAATTCAGTCCCTAAAACTTTCAATTTCTGGAGTGAATTTGGGTATAGTGTATTGTTTTAGTGCAAAAATAGTCCGAAAATGTTTGGGCTATAACTTTCAGAATTATGAACCAAATTAAATGATTTTGATGTCATTCGAGACTTAAGACAATGGGGAAAAAATATTCTGAAGAAGTCCAATTGAAAGTCTCTTCCTAAGTTGTACTTAATTCATTATGTTCACTTTTTAATGCACCTTAGATATGCTATAATACTTCTAGTGTATATGTTGAGGGTTACAACTAATCTCTCTATTACTAAGTTTTATACAATATTAAGAATATGAAAAATGTCAAGAAGTATTGTCTAATGAAAACACAAGATTTAATTCTCTTATAGGACCTTTTTCAACTATAATCTCCCTTGCTTTATCATCAATATTATGCCAGTTTCTAAGATCATAAATATCTAACAGAGGGATTAGTTACTCATCTGCCCTTAAATTTTTGAAATTGGATGCATTTGGTACATAATCATGCTCACTCAAATGATTAACATCCATATGAATATGAATCTCATCACTTAAATTTTCATTATGTTGTTCAGTGTTACCTTCATATAATTCCTCATGATTCTCATTATATGATCCTACTCTTTTAACAAATTTGTTGATAACTCCATTATAGGATTCTATTAACTATTCTACTCATTTTCTTTTTTTAACTTCTAGATAAATTCTTTTTAGCAACATCTTATAAAACAATTATTACATAGTTGGACAAGAAAAAGGACAAAAGCACCTATACAGAACTGGAAGAAAGAGACAGGCACAATAAAATAGCAATAGCTCGAACATATATAAAAAAGATATATTAATGTAATTACATATTTGCAACAAAGGAAAGAAAAACAAAGAGCAAAATTTATTATCCTATATAAAAATGAGAAAATAAAGAGCAATTTACTATGATATCTATAAAATGAAAAAGAAAGATAATGATATTTGTATATAATGACGATACAACGATGACTAGTTATTATAATATTGGTATTGGTATGTCAAAAACTTTTATAAGCATAAGGTTTCAAAAAAAAGAGAAAAGTCTGAAACATTTCACAGGTATTGATATCTTTTGAAGTAGTAAATAGGAATCCATGTATTCGAGATAGCATACATTCTCGACTTGCTATATGAAACAAGTTTAGCTGAACCAAAAACATAAGACACCCAATAATATCAAAGGTAAAGTTAGAATTTTAATGAGATATCTTTATTGATTAAGAAAGACTAAGCAAATGTAACTGGTTAATTAAATTATAAAGGATAGCTCGTCCAAATACCACCATGTGAGTAACTGCTTCATTCAATTTGTATCATTTCCTAATGTTTTAAATGATCTAGTCAATTTATGTGGTCTCCCAAAATTTCACGCTGTGACTCATTTAAAACTCATCAAAGGAACTCTACAAATTAGGATCTCAAGATCATAATCATTGTAGAATTTATGGTCTTCAGACGTTGATTAGGCAAGTCCTCAATTCTTATGTTAAAAGGCAGTAGACAATAGTGTGTTGTGATTTGTCAGAGGAAATCTTATCACTTGGAAAAATAAGAAACAAGGTGTTGTATCTTAACTAAGTGTAGAATTTAAATATCATACAATGGCATAAGTAACTTATGAACTTTTATGGCTACATCATTTACTTGGAGAGATTGAATTACCATAATCATTTTGATTAATATAACAATTATTAAAATTATTTTGATTAATATATTGTTGACTAAAACTTAAAGATAAGTGTAAATTGCATCGTATTTTAAGGCTTAGTTTGATATGTGTTTGGCCATTAATTCGATCAGTTGATATGTGTTTAGGTTAAAATTGCGCTAGTTTGGGATTTATTTGTGTTTTAAGTGTTTTATGGGTAAGTACAAGTCTTTGACCTTAAATATTGTGTTTTTGAGGTACCTTGAAGTGTTTTCTAGTGTTTTAGGTCAATATCAAAGAGTGGAGGAGTTTTGGAGCGAATCTGGGCCACAACACAGGCCCACGATCGTGGCTTGCATCGGGCAGACACGCAAATGCTCGCAAACTTTATGTTTTGAGGTACTTTTTGGACTTTTCGGACCCTAGAAAAACCTAAGGTTACTGAAAACATAAAAGAGTATAAAAAGAACAGAAAGAGGTAGAGAAAGGGAGCTTTCATGTAGCCTGCTGAAAACCCTAAAGAGAGAAAGAGGAAGAGGAAGAAGGAGGAAAAGAAGCGATCTCGACGTGCTTCCCAAATCGGGAGGTTTTCGGATGCTATTGCTTTTCCAGATCATCCATTCTATGTATCTATTTCCTTTTCATTTCAATTTTATTCATATACAAAGTTAAGATGGATTGTACGATGATAGATAGTCGAATGATGATGATGTTCTAACTCTCCTTTGGGAATTTATTTTGATTTAATAATAATTTAGTTAGTTGTGTTATTTATCGTGATTTGAATGTATTCTTATATAATTCAGTAATAACTGAGAGGGTGAACTGAATGAAAAATGATTAAATTAGATTAATGAGAGTTAGGCTATTTAATAGAAACCCTAATTGGTAATTATAAGGAGATAAATCTCGTGTCATATTCTAATAGTTTATCAGAGTGCTTCAGATTTAATTAGGGCTTTGAATATTTTGTCAAATAAGAGATTGCAGATTTCATAATCCCATTAGGATTTATACATTAGGGTTTAATGGTTATAACTCGAGAGAGAGTAATCAGCCCTAAGATTGTCTAAAACCGACAACCCATTAGAACATAATCAACTAGTTTAGCTTTATGATAGGTAAAATGTCCTTTCTCATAACTTGGTAAAAGCTTTGGTTGATTTCCATTGTGTGTGCTTATTGCTCAATTTTTAATTCCTTCATGTTTAATTTCTGATTTAATTGGTTGAATTCAATTCTCGTGATTATTTTCCGTTGCATTGTTTATTTTAAGTGTCATATATTATTGGCCTTTGATTTTAGAATTAGATTAATCTCGCTTCTCGTAGGATCGACATCTCTTATACTACAGTCGTGACCAGTGCGCTTGTGGTATTTGAGGACTTATAAATTTTAAAGCCCAACGACACGATCACTTAATCATATATTAATTATCATAATCATTTTCATTAGTTCAATATTGAACAAATAATTTTTATAAATTAATAAATAATTTATAATATCTAGAAATAATTTAACTAATATTACTCATTAATAATAAAAATTACCATAACTCCTAAACTTTTTTTAAAATATGTTACGAGTTATTATAAAGAGACACTAAAAGGTTGACATGCAATTTGTATAATTGATTTGAGGTCATAATCTTATCCATCAAAGTATACAAAAGACTATATATGCTACTATGTGTATCATTGCTAAAAGTTTAAAAGGCTAGTGATAGAAGGTGGAAAGGTTTAGCAAAAAGGAAATAGCTAAAATAATCAAACTTGGTGAGTTATAAACCACAAAGACCCTAAATAGTGTTAAAGAAGAAGGATTGATGCTTGCAATTCAACAAATACAATCAAACATATGCACCAACTGAGCTATTTTCGGGCTCAATATGTATAAAGTTGTTAAGGCACCTAAAAATGTACAAGGAGATTACTAACCAAGTAACAGTTATGCTAAGAAACTTTTCAGTTTATAAATATGTTAGAGTATATTTATTGACTTGTTAGTTTTTAACTCTCTTAATTAATAGATTTATTGAATTTTCATTTTTCAACTCTCTTAATGAATAGATTAATTGACTTTTCAATTTCCAAATTTGTTAATAAATGCCTCTATAAGTCTAGACCCTAGGAAACAACTATCATTACATTCTTATCGACAACTAGACCCCTATAATGCTTGTTATTCCTTTCCCTCTAGATAGAAAATATGTAACAAAGGAAAGTAGTTCTGAAGACACAACCATCTTGTTTCATGGATTTGATAGCTTGGGCAGCCTAATGTAAAATATTTGGCCATTCTATCTCATTACAAGAAAGGTTTATCAAATGTTGAATCTTGGAATTGAATAATAATATTTTATACATATAGGTTGCTTAAACTTTTTGTCATCAAATATAGGAATAAGAATATTATTTATCATTTTAATATATATATATATATATTAAGAATATTATTTATCATATATATATATATATATGTTAAGAATATTATTTATAATTTTAATATATATGTATATATACACACACGAACACACACTATCATCAGAAAAGACATGAAAAATACATTCATTATATTAGATTACTTAAAAGCAACTTATGAGCCAATAGTTTATCTAAGAAAAAGGTATATTCCTAGGGAAACAATTCATTATATATTGTAAATATTTCTTTAAATTTGTTGTTATCTTTTTGTTATATTTAGTTATCTATCGTTAAACTTTTTATGTTAAACATATGATATTAATTGCATTTGAACCAATATTTTAGATTATTTACCAAGTTAATTTAACAAAAATCATGATATATGTATTATGTATTATATAATTCCCTTGAAACCACTATTTCAAAACTCAATTGAGGTTAATCCTAACTCAAATATCTCATGTAACAAAATAAAATATTCATAAAGTTATATTTTGAACTAAAATTTGATCGAGTTATAATATAATTAAATGACAATAATTATTGAGATGCTGCCATATAAGGACAAAGTTTTTCCTCTCTTGATCTAAGTTAGCTTCATCATTAATTTTAATAATATTGGAAAAAGAGAGTAAAAGAATAAGCAATACTTTTCTAAGAACCATACAAAAAATAATTAACCTCTATTTCACTCATAACATTAATAAAATTTGTCTTTATTACTCTTATTATCTTATATGAATAATAACATTGATCATATTTTTATTAGTTATCAACTTATATCATTAATTTTTTATAGGAAAAATAGAAGTAGCAAAATCTTACAACATATGTTTGGTAATGGGACACTCGATTGAGCAAGACCCTTACAAGACCTCAGTTTAATTACACCACCACATAGAAGGAATTACTCGCAGTACGAATTTGATAAATTTCAGATACCTCTTGGGATCAAGTGTAATCGTATTCACTAATCACGTGGCATTAAATTATCTTTTTAATAGAAAGGATATGAAACCAAGGCTCATTCGATGGGTGCTACTCTTACAGGAATTTGATATAGAAGTGAGATAAAAAAAAGGGAGTAGAAAATGTGGTCGCAAACCACTTATCAAGACTGGAAAGAGGGGAATGCAAGCCAAGTGAAGATATTAATGAGATTCCCTGATGAAACCCTGACGTCGCTTGAAAGTTTGGCTACACCATGGTTTACTGATATTGCAAATTATGTTGCCAGTGGTAAGATTTCTTCTAATTTTTCTTATCAACAAAGAAAGATAATTCTACAAGAGTGTAATCAATATCTATGGGATGAACCAATTTTATATAGAATGTGTGATGACATGTTAGTGCGATAATGTGTTCTGGAGAAAGAAATGTTGGATATCTTAAAGCAATGTCATGAAGATCAATATGCTGGTCATTATGGAGCTAACAAAATGACAGCTCAGATACTCGAGAGAGGATTTTGTGGGCCATAACTATTTAAGGATGCTCAAACTTTTGTGGCACAATGCAGTTGATGTTAGAGAATAGGTAATAGCTCCAAAAGAGATGAGATGCCTTTAACCAACATTTTAGAAGTGGAAGTCTTTAATGTATGGGGCATCGATTTTATGGGTCCTTTCCCATCCTCAATGAGGAACATGTACATTTTAGTGGTGGTGGATTATGTTTCATGTTAGGTTGAAGTAGTGGCATCTCTAACCAAGGATGAAAAGGTTATGTAAAATTTTATTAAATAGTTATTCAATTGGTTTGAAGTGCCACCAACAATAATAAGTGATGGAGGTACACATTTTTGTAACAAACCTTTTGATGCCCTTCTAAAAAGATATGGAGTTCGCCATTATGTTGCTACAACTTATCATTCGCAGAATAATGACCAAGTGGAAGTTATCAAGTAGGTGATGAAACAAATTTAGGAAAAGATGATGAACAGCTCCAGGAAGGATTAGGCAACAAAGCTAGATGATGCCTTATGGGCTTATAGGACTACTTTCAATACACTTATCAGAACAACTTCTTATACGCTTATATGTAGAAAAGCTTGTCATTTGTCGATCGAACTAGAACATTGGGTGTACTGGGAAATAAGAGCATTAAATTTTGATTGGAAGTAAGTAGGTAAAAAATGACTTCTGTAACTAGACATACTTGAAGAGTTCTATTAGAATATGTACAAAAATTTCAAACTCGATAAGGAAAAGGTAAAGAAATGGCACGATTTTCATCTTAAGTAAAAGGAATTTAAGGTAGGAGATGTAGTGTTATAATATAATTCAAGGTTGAGGTTGTTTCCAAGGAAGCCAAAATCTCGATGGAGTGGACCTTTTATAGTCATTCAAGTTTTTGATCATGGAGCTCTCAAACTGGAAAATTCTAACAAGGAAACTTTTAAAGTTAATGGGCATCGTTGCAAACTATATCTTGGAAGAGTTATTCCTAAATACAAGGAAGTGATTTCCTTCTGTTTGAATAATTAAAGACGCCTCCAATGATGTAATGTCAAGCTAATGACCATAAATTAGCACATTTGGTAGTTAGATTGAAATTGATGTGTCTAGTTAGAGTTGTTTTGATAATTTGACTTTATCTGAGATCACTAATTCTCTTACTCTCTTTAAGTAATTCCAAGATAAGACAACAATCTTGAGCGTCCACCAGATTTGGTTTTAACACCTTACCATCATCACCTCCATTATTGTAAGGCATTGTTTCTAAGCCTTTTCTTTTAAATTTATTTTATTATTTTATTTTTTGTTACTTTCTTTTGTGTGTTTGTTTGTCTCCTTCTCACATTGAGGACAACGTGTTGTTCAATTGTGAGGAGGGTTGTGTGTTTTGCTTTGAGTGTGAATTTTGCATATTGTTATGTTAGTGTACTTAGGTTGCATCTTGTGAATTGTGTGCATGTATCGATGGCTTAGATGGAATGAAACCAATTTAATTTTGAACACAATTTATTAGGTTGTGAAGAGTCATTAACTCACAAAATTAGTGATCTGAGTTCTTTGGCTAAAATATGCAACTTAAATAGGATTCAGTGTTAATTTATCACCCTATAAGTTGTCACATTCATTCATAATTAGGTCTTTCGACTAAGTAACTTTGCTAGTATTTTTTTAATGAAAACAAGTAGCTAAAGAAACAAGGTAGGCATTAATTAAAAAGAGAAGGAAAAGAAAAAGTGTTTTTAAATTTTAAATTAATACTATTCCGTTAGCCTTCGGTTATGAATAGAGCTAACAACCAGTTGAGAACATGATGTAGCCGAGTAACCGGATCTACATGCTTCACAAATGTGTGCCTTCGCATCAAAAGGCTATAATGACGTTCCAACTAAGCACTTACTAAAAACATGACTTATTCGAGTAATCGGAATACATTCATCACCAATGTTTGCCTCCGTATAAAAAGACTAGGTCCATGCCTGCAAAAGGTAACAAAAAAGAATGTTTTCTAATAAAATTTATCGAACTTGTAAGTATCTTAACTTTTCATGAAAATGTACTTAGAAGTAGTCACATAGTTGATTGACCAAATAATTATTAATGTGTGTGTACAACTGAAAGGGATGAATAAACTTGACATTTAAGTTTTGATTAATATGTACATTTAGTCTAGAGCTCCTAGACGTAGATTTTGTAAGTTAATAATTGGAACAACTTGAATGATTATGTTTAGAGTTAAATTTGTTTCATGAAGTTAAAGCCATTGTCTCATTATTGCATTATGTTCTTTGTAATTTTTGTTTGTTTGTTGTTTTGTTTGCTTGAGGACAAGCAAATGCTTAAGTGTGTGGATGTGATAAATGTAAATTGTATTATGTTTTAAGTCATAGTTTGATATATGTTTAGCCATAGATTTGTTCATTTAGTATATGTTTAGCTTATAATTGTATTAGTTTGTCAATTAATTGTGTTTTTAAGTGTCTTATGGGTTAATACAAAATTTTGAGCTTAAATATTATGTTTTTGAGGTACCTTGACGACTTTGCGAGTGTTTCAAGATCAATATTAAAGAATGGAGGAGTTTCGAAGGGAACCTAGGCCATAAGAAAAGTCCACGATCGTTATAGAAGGCATGCCACGATCATGATAGAAGCTCCACGAATAGCTCATAATCATGGTGTACATGCTATGATCGTGATAGAAGGCTCAAATGTGAGCGGGCCACAGCCATAGCCTGCATCGAGTAGACGCATAGATACTTATGAACTACAAGTTTTGAGGAACTTTTTGGACCTTTTGAACCCCAATAAAAACCTAGGGTTACCCAAAACATAAAAGACTATTTAAAGAACAACAAGTGAAGAGAAAAAGGGAGTTTGTTCATACAGCCACACTTGAAACCCTAAAGAGAGAATACCGAGAGAGAGAAAGAAGAAGAAGGAGGAGGAAGACAAAGCTGACTAGACATGCTTCCCGGATTAGGAGGTTTTTTGACATCGCTACCTTTCATCGTCTATTCCAAGTCGTTATTTCCTTTTCATTTTGATTTTATTTATATATAGAATTGAGATGGATAGTATGATCATAGGATTTGGAATATTAATGTTTTTCTAGCTGTCCTTTGAGATTTTATTTTGATTTAATGTTATCTTCATTGATTTTGTGTTGTTCGAATTAGGTATTGTGATTTGTTACGTTTTTTGCATAATTTAATAATAAATTGAGAGGGTGAATTGAATAAAAGATGATTAGATCATATTAATGAGAGTTAGGTGATTCAATAGAACCTATAACTAATTAGATCAATAATTGTGTGGAGAGAGATCTCGTGTAAGACCCGATAGTTTATTAGACCGCTTTAGATCTAACTAGGATTATGAGTCTTTTGTTAATTTCGAGATTACGAATTTCATAATCCAATTAGGGTTTATAAATTAGGGTTTAATGGTTATAAGTCGAGAGAGAGTAATTAGCCTTAGGATCATCTAGAATTGACACCCCATTAACATATAATCGACTAGGTTAACATTAATGATAGGTAAAATCCCCTTTCTCATAACTTGGTTAATTTCTTTTGATTGATTTCCATTTGATTCAAGCCCTTTTTTTCTTACCCTTGGAGGTCAAATAATTTTTTTAACTCCAAGGATTGCAGTATAGAATGCAACCTCAGGTCGTTTCACTTAATCGGAACCTAATGAATGGAACTAAGCTAGCCTATATGTCATGATATGCAAACAAAATTAGCAAGGAAGAGGGGGTTTAAATCTTTGGAAATTCGGACAAAAATAAGTGATTTGTAAGAAAATGTAATGAAAGTATTTTTGGATTTTGGGAATAGAAAAGTGATAAAATGAAAATGATGATCAAATGATGATAGTATTCTTTTGAAAATGAGCTTTGGCTATCATAGTTCAAAATGTATTTTTATGGGAGTGAATCACTAAGTTTCAAATGGTAAACCTTAAAGAACTCTTTAAGTCCAAGGTTTTAATCAATGAACTCCATTTCTTAAAACCTCGTTGAATGCTCTTAGTGTGTGCAATGGGTAAGTCAATGCAATAAGTTATTTTGGGATCTATAATCATCTCAATATCAAACACAACTAGGTAGATAAAAGAGAATTAACCAAATCACAAATAGACATATATGAGACTTCATATATTCAAGTTCCGAGTTCTACATCAACAAATCCCATTAGCACATTGAATGTCCAATACTTGATTAAACTCTAATCAAGAATATTCAACTACAAAGTACAAATCCTAAACCTAGGAGTTCATAACAATGTAGTTAAATATGTAATAAACTACTCCCCTTTGAAACCCATTGAACTCTAGCCATTGCTACATCTTCAAGAGGAAAGAGGTACTTATCCAAGCATTACTCTAATAGAATTCACAATCGGGAACCCACTGGAAGCATGCATGGTAGCAGCTGTCAGGTAAGGAGTTGATGATGAAGTGAAAGAGAATGGATGGTGGAGTGTCCAAAGGTTTTTGAGAATAAGAGCAGGTTCAAAGAGTGAGAGTATCTTCTTCTATTTACTGTGTCGGCTCTCTTTTTAACCTAAAATGGTATGTTTTTAAAAGAAATAGGTTATGGACTGGGTTGCATAGTGGGTAAACTTCCAAAAATGATTTGGGTATTCGAAGGTTTGCCGCAGCGAACTTTTCCTGAAAGTTTTAGCTGCATTGTTGGTTGTTTTATCGCGGCGAACTTTTCCTAAAAGTTTTGCTTGAAATTCTTCATGCTTCGCCGTAGTGACACATCCTTTTCACTGCGGCAAACATCCTGTTCACTTGTTGACTTTGACTTCGGCCTTTCCTTGACTCTACATCTTCTTGAGTCTCTTCTCCTTGAGTCTCCTACAATCAATAAATGGTAGTTTGCAGTATCAATCATTTTCAGAAAATTAATTAGTGCAATTTATATTGATTTGTGACAAATTTTACTCTCAAACTGTATAAAATAAAGGTAGACACTTAAGAGGAGCCAAAAAATGTAGTAAAAGTCATGAAAATGTAGCCAATTTATATGATAAGTTTGGGCTCAATCAAATTCTCCCACACTTAGAACTTTGTACTCTTGGATAAAGTTTATAAGAGTCAAAGAGACACAAGTGCAAAAGAAAATCCCAACCATGCTTAAAATAAGAGTAGGAAATTGGCAAAAATCACTTTCTCAGAAATCAATCAAAGCAAACTAAAAGAGTGCCAAGAAAATAAACACTATAAGAATTTAATCGAAGAGATTGAGCAAAAGAGATCTCACTCATAACAAGGTGTTTGCTCTCATCTCACTTTTTTGGGGATAATTTCACTCTAAAATCTGCTTAGTCCATTCTCTACCATAAGCTTGTGATAGTTCTACCTCTCCACTATAAGAACTATAATTTTGAAAATCAATAGGACTTTTCAAGGTTGTAATGCATGGAAGGCTAGATGAAATGGATGAAAAAGAAGAAAAAAAAGAGTACATGTACCACAATTATGAAATAGATGTCAACTGTAAGACAATATTTACAAAAATAATAACATAATCTTTTTTAAACCAATTTCTTGAGATAACTGGAGGATTTTTTTGTTTTTCTACAATTTCTTGAGATAATTTGAAGAGAATGAGAAATAAAATATTGACACCATAAGAAGATGTGTGCATGTACTAAAAAATATGGCTCAAGGGGCTAGCAATAGATAAGTCTTTATGGGGTTTGTGTTTGGGTCAACAGGATTTTGAAAGAATGCTTCTATCATGTTAACAAAATTCTAGTTCATCAAGCTTTGATTAAGAATTAAAACAAGTTCTAGAGAGATATGAAACTAAGCAAATACACACAACAACGAAAGAATTCAGGCCCAAATATCCTTCCAACAAGGTTAATATCTCAATTATCAATCTCAATATTTAAAAACATAAAGTATTACTTTATTAGCATACCCTCACTTACTTTGTGTTGAAAACATTGAAAATGAAATTAGCTAAAAATGACTATCATTTGAAGAATAGAAGGTATTTTCAAAAACACAGGACCGCTTTGAAACTTATAAAATCTTTAAGATACAAGAGTGACAATAATCTAACTAGGGAGAATTGTTAAATTAAGGCTATTAAAAAAAAAGTTTCTGCAAGAGCATGGCACCGCGACGAAACTGAGAGGTCACCGCTATGAAATATTAACTATGCAAACATTGCCGGGTGAAGAAAGAATTCATTACGGTGAAAAGAACTAATTCAGCACGTTGCTGCGACGAAGACAGAGTGGGCCGCGGAAAAAAATTATAGAAACATTTGAAAGAAACGATTGGCCTCAATCACCATGTTTTAAAATTTTGACATTACGCACAATTGACTTGCACAAGAAGTTAAATGGCCGAAAATGATGCATAGCATACAATAAGAATGGAAAATTGAAACACCCCCACACTTAAACGCAATATTGTCCGCAATATTGAAGAACAATTAACACAAATATGTAATCAAAGGAAAGTGGAAGGTTCATTAGCAACACATCGGAAGTACAAAGAGAATTATATAAAAAGTTGCAGTAAAAAAGTTTAGACATGACAAAATTGAACTGAGCATCCTAAACCTTGAACTACTCCATTCGGTGATCATCCCCAGTGTCAGAAGGATCTGCTCTCGATGGACCAGCACTGATAAACGAGTCACCTTCATTAAAAGGGAGCTGGAAATGCAGGTACTAGGCAAGCAAGGCATCCATCCACAAATGATACCGTCGATCTTGATCTTGCCAAGCGATTTCCTGAAATAAGGTGTCCCAGAGGGTAGCCAGGTTTGCAGAGATGCCATCGAATCAGATAGCGAGGGTCTGTAAAGTGACGGGTTTAGGAGGCACCAGAGCCAGAGCTAGAGGATTGTCCTCGCTTGGCACTGCAGCGGCATGGTTGGTTACAATAGCAGAAAGTGGGGTGGATGGGGTAGGGGTTGGATTCAGGGTTGTTTAAGGGAAGTGTAATGAAACGGAGGAGCCAGGTCAAAATAGCTGTCATTGTTGAATTTCGGGACGTTGTAGGCTCGAAATATGTCTATGATGAGGTGGGGGAAAGTGATGGCATTGGTGAGTTTGTTGGTGGTGATGGAGTCATGGAGAGTGCAAACAATGGCATGAGCTATATCAACTGGGCGACTAGTCATCAGAAGGTAAAGGTACAGGGCTTGCTGTTTTGTTACGTAGGCTAGATGGGAGGTTGGGATGATGTTGTTACTAACAAGGTGGAGCCAAGGACGAGCTTTAGGTTAGAGATCAGAACGTTTTAGATAACGTTGATAGATCCTAGGTTGATGCTAGACGGCGTCCTCGAGATAGAGTGTATGAATAAGTGTAGATCTATCTTTTCAGCTAGGTTGATCCTAGCGTCTATCTTTTCAGCTAGGTTGGCAAAATCAAAATCAATGCTAGTGGGAAGAGTAGAATTACTAGATGAGCCAGATGAACTAGATGAGACGGTGGGGGAATGACGGGTAGGGTTTTTAGTTTGAGGCATGTTCCTGTAGAAAACAAACACAGAAAAATAACAAATGGACTAAAGAAAATTTATTGAAAGTCAAAACCTAACAAGTTTGCCGTGGTGAAATTGATTTGTGGCTGCGGCGAACACTACACTTACCACGCCTTGGTGAACTTGATATGGTTCCGTAGCGAAAACTACAGCCTACCATGCTACGGTGAAAGAAAATTTTTCGCCGCGGCGAACATGCCCTAATTACAACGAAAAAAAAGAAGTAGGAAACCGAGCAAAGGCGAGATACTTATGAAGGAGACGGAGAGATGCGCAAATACGAACGATGAATGCGAAATGAACTGAGGAGAACGAAGGGAGAGGGATTTGATGAAGGATAGTTCGGATTGCCGCAACGAAGTAGAGGGAGTATAAGAAAATGAGGAAGGGAACAGTGGGTTGATAAAGAAGTGGAAGGGAAATTATAAAGAAGGACAGAGGGAAGATGAAAAATCAGAAGCAAAATAAGGGTAGAAATGTAATTTCACTCGGTATCTTCGCACAGATAGATCTTTCGCTGCAATGAAGGTTTCCTAAAGTGAGCTCACTGCGGCAAAAGAATTATGTCACGCTGCGGTGAATGTTGCTTGAAGTGAGCTTGCCGCGATGAAAGAATTATGTCACACCGCAACGAATGTTGCTTCAAGGTGTTGAATTGGCCTGAGAGATTTTCAGGAACTGTCGCCGTGGTGAAGTGGACCACGCTGCGGTGAACTCTTGGTTTGGAACTATCACCATGGTGAAGTGAATATTTCTCCATGGTAAAGTTTTCCCTAGAGAAAAATGAAAAAGACTGACTATGAAAAATTCCACTGAAAAAGACTAACTAGATACTCAGATCATATGCAAAGTCCTCAAGCATTAGAAAACAAAATGCAATTCATCTATTTACACCAATTTCCTTAATCATATAAGATGGGTCATACATTAAGCTAAAACACAATGAACATAAAAGAGTAGTTGAATTATTGAATTAAAATTGCATAAACTGAAAACTAAACCTAGGTCCTACTGAAGTAGTTTCTCCCTTACACTTAGTTAACACACTCATGTATCCACCATGTCATATTCAATCACAGAGAAGAAATAAATGGTAAGTGAAGGATGAGAAACAACCTAATGACTACGGTGGATCTTGAATCTCCTAGTGGATGTTTGGCTGATAGCTATGTCATGGTGAGGTAACTTGTCCAGTTGCCTCTTCGGTGTTCACGTCCAGACTCCTTAGTTACCTAAAACATTAGCAAAAAATCCTTCTTCTAAGGAGTCATCAATGAATGAGTTAGAGTAAACATGCTGGAGTTGAAACTCAGAGCATGCATCATCAATAACAATATCAAGCACGTTAACTTCTAGGAGCGAATAATCCTTATGGGGGTGTTTCATATCCCCATACATGTTAAAACTCACCTGTTGATCTCCTACCTCTATGGTGATTATACCTTCTTTCATGCTAATCATGGTACTAGCAGTCCTTAAGAAGGGTC
>JAOSBN010000177.1:19272951-19302425 GCA_027563595.1 Erythroxylum suave
TCATGAATTAGGAGTCAACAAGTGCATAATTACTTAAGAAAATAGGGCCAATTTATAGTATAAATTTGGTTCAATCACCCCCGCCCCTCCAAATCCTAAAAACTAGTTTATTTATTATGAAAGGTAAACACACTCTTTATGAATATGATTCTTTCTCACCACTACTATAAATTTATTTGTGCAGAGTAAGATTTTGTTTGCTGATGTGTTTGATGTGCATTATAAATTTTAGTGTCAATGTTGGGGAGGGAAGTGATTTAGTTTTGTTTTTGATATTAATTGGTATTTTGTATATATATATTTTAGAATTAATTTTTACAGTTATTTCTTGATCTTGTTATGTCAACAGTGTTTGTGTATGGTCGTGATGAGATCTCCCATCAAGATCATGTGAAATTTGTTCCCGAGATGGAAAGGACATTTTGAAGGTTGCCTAACGGGATAGGGTAGAAAGAAATAATAGAAAAAGAGCTCCAATAAAAAGATCTTCGTTAGTATGTAAACCGATTGTACACCACCACTGATAAATATCCGAATAAGCGATATTCACTGGGCCAAGAGCACCCCCTCGAGTAAGCGCTTCCGCAACCGGTTGACCGAAATAAGGATCCCAAATTGCATGAGTAATAGGTCTCACATGTAGAGAATCCTGTACCCATGCTTCAAAATTTCCTTGCCAAGCTACATGAAATAGATTTCTGGAAGTCCACAAAAAAATTATTGCTAATTGCCCGAAGTGAGAAGCAAAAATATTATGATAAGGACGTTCCTCCGTAATATCATCATGACTCTCGAAGTCATGTGCAGTAGCAATACCAAACCAAATATGACGAGTTGTGGGGTCCTGAGCTAAGCCTTGACTAAACCCTGGAAATTTTAATGCCATAATGCCTTTCAAATCCTCCTAGCCATTATCCTACTGCAATAATTCTTACTAAGACGAACGCCCATATTGTGGCAATTCCCCCCAAAAGGTAATGGGTTACTCCTACAGCACGTCCTTGGATAATGCTTAAGGCTTAAGGCTTAAGGCTCTAGGCTCTAAGAGAGTTAACTGCGTTGGATTTGACTCAAAGGTCCTTATACATGACTTTTCTAAATTTTGTTGAACATATTACCTTTGAGCTTAAGTCTATCTTAATCTATCTTTTGCCTAACTTTCATGATCTTGCAGGTAGGGATGCTTACAAGCATTTCGAGGAGCTTAATATGGTTTATCTTAGTATGAAACCTCCAAGGGTGATGAAAGAGCATAATGGTCTATCTTAGTATGAAACCTCCAAGGGTGACAAAAGGGTATATTATGTTGAGAGCTTTTCCATTTTCACCAAAGGAAGTGACAAAATATTGACCTTTTGATTTGTCTACAGGAAGTGTTAGGAGCATTTCAACAAGTTATGTGCCAGCTACCCTCATCACAATCACATGAAATAATTACTTATCCAATACTTCTATAAAGGATTATTGCTTATGGATAGGAGGTTGGTAGATGTAGTAAATGGTGTAGAACTATATGAAGAGACTCCAGTAAAGTCTAGAACTTTAATCAAGCATATGACAATGAACACTTAGGTAAATGAGGTAAACAATTCATCTATAGAATATTGCTTATATGAACTAACTTCTTTTGTTAGATAAATTGCTATAGAGCAGGCACAAGTGAAAATTATAGTATATACGAACCATCTGACAAATGGGTGTCCAAATCTGTAAGATGGAAACATAAAGTATGTCAATGTTGCATGGAAAATTTTCCCCATTAATAGAACCCATATTCCAAGACCTATAACCCAGGTTAGAGAGATCAGTTGAACTTAAGTTATGGTGGAAATAGGTGGTTGACGATGGAGGATTCGGGGAATCCGCACATCTCGCACATGATCTCTATAGCTAATTCTTATGCTTGCCCCCTCCCTAATTTAAACCATAATTCTTTTGTGTTCTTAGGATTAAAGGTTAAAGTTGTGAAGAATTCTAAGGTAAGATCCTCATAAACCGAGAATTGGAATCGAATGAACTGGATCCACTGAATTCGCTCTGTCACGCACTTTTATCCTATCCAATGTATCGAAGTCAAAATACCTAGGAGCTATAATTTGTCTAGGATGAAGGGATCGAAAATGAGTACCTTCCTTATTGGTGTAAATAGGAAATGGTGCTTCGAAGTCCGCTGTTTGGCTCCTTTTCCCTCGTTTTGTGACTTGTTGTCACCCATATGGCTCTCGTCGGGCAATCTGCTTAATGCGTGGCATGATCTTGGCAGTGGATTGAAAGAATGTGAGGTTGAAAAATTATAGAGAGATGTAAGAGCATTTGGATGCTGGAATTATAGAGAGATAAAGAGAAAATGAAAGCGAAGGTGAAAGTTAAGTAAGAATTGGATATATAGGTGGTAAAAAGGGTGAAAAGGTAAAAATGTCTTTTAAAAATCGCGTCCTCCCATTTTTGTGTTGGCTACGATCATGACAACGTTTGTACCCTAACACTAAAATCCTTCTTTTGTTCTTTTTCCAATTCTTTTCTCTTTATCTTCGTAATTCCTTTTCACTTCTCTTATACGATTGCGTAATCTTCTCCATAATTTTGAAATCCTATTCCTTTTTTTGCTTTTATTTAACAAGCACCAAAAATAAATCTAACTACGGAATTCAACTAATCTAGCAAAATTCAACATGAAATAATTTTTTTCATAGGTTGCCTCCCATGCAATGTTTCTTTTAACGTCAGTAGCTCGATGCTCTTTTAAGCTTCTGGTAGTTTAAATGGCTGGTTTGATGGTAGCGTCTTCATTAGTTGCAAAGTCTATACCTTAGTTACCATATTGCAATTTCCACTGTCCTCACAATTTTCTTTGCCTCGCCTTCTCCTTCGCGAGCGCTTCTTTCGAAAAACATTTGCAGGATCCTTGATGATTTCTCATTCTCTTTGAGGTTTGGTTTTGTTGTGATCCACTGGAGTTAAGGGAGTTCCATACCCTCTTACATTCACCTTGAAGGTCAATTTCTCCTTCTCGACTCGTAGAGTTAGTTCGCCCCCATCTACATCAATAATTAAGCGCGTAGTGGCTAAGAATGGCCATCCAAGAATCATTGGGGTGTCCTCATCTTCACTAATATCCATAATATAGAAATCCATGAGAAAGATAAATTTACCGACTTTTACCGGCACATCTTATATGATTCCCATCAGTCTATGTGAAGTTCTATCGGCCGTCTTAATCACAAACTTTGTGGGCACTAACCCTTGTAACCCTAATTTAAGACTGAGACTGTAGGGCATCACATTTATGCTCGCGCCTAAATCTATGAATGCCTTGTCTATGATGATCTTATTGATATTGCAGGGGATGAAAAAGTCCCCTAGATCATCCTTCTTCACTATATTAGGGGTGTCTTCCAGTAGTTGCTCCTTACCCTTCGCTGTGATGGGCTCTTGAAAATTAAGCTTCGATTGCACTAATTTCGTCACGTCCTCGTTTAAGGAATATCTATCGGGTTACTTGCATCGATTTGCTCACAATCTCACTTAGAATGTATTCTTTAACCAACTGACCTTCTCCTTCCTCTTCTTTTTCCAGCTCGTCATCCTGAGTCTGGCTTATAACCATGATAAGCTCCTTCGGGTATGACTCGGTGTTGCTTGGAAGAGATCCAACATTCTAAGTGGACATTGCCTCCGTGAGTTGCCCCACTTGGACTGCTAAATTGTAGATGGACGAGGCATGATTCTTCATAACTTGCTAGAATTTACTCTCGACCTTCCTATACACTTCCTCCATGCCTTGTGTCTTGTCCAAAATTCTGTCCAACTTTGAATCCAGCGAGCTTGCTTTATCCTTTTGGGAGCTTGATAACCCTTAAAGCCAGAACTGCCCTCCATTATTGTTGTTAGACCAAGAGAAGTTAGGGTGATTCTTCCACCTAGGGTTTTACGTGTTGGAGTAGGGATTAATACCCCCTCCACGTCCAAATTAAGCCCCCATATAGTTGACTTGCTCCGAGTTATCTTCTCTCATCAAGTAGCAGTCCACTTTATCATGATCCACTTGGCCACATAGCTCACACTTTAATTGCGCGACCTTTACTTGAGCTGAAGATAACACCTTCATATTACTGAGCTGTCGCGTTAAGTTGTCGATTTTAGCTTGCATCTCTATCATTTAATAGACTATGACAACTCCCTTCTGCTCCCTAAAAGGAGTACATTGCCTACTTCTCTCACTTGCCTATAAGCAGCTGTTACTGGCCATCTCCTTTATCAGCTCCTTTGCTTCATCGATTGTCTTTCTCATTAAAGATCCTCTCGACGCTACATCAATAATGCCTCTAGTATGTGGGTTCACTTTGTTGTAAAATGTCTGCAGCAGGAACTCCTTGGTTAGGTTATGGTGTGGGCATCTCCTCTGTAAGTCCTTGTAAAGCTCCTATGCTTTATAAATAGACTCCCCGTCTCCTTGTTGGAAATTGGTAATTTTCTTTATTACCTTGGTGGTCTTTATCAGCGGGAAGTATTTATCTAAGAAGGCATGCACTAGCTGTTCCCACGTCGTAATGTTGGCGTGGCTCATTGAATAATACCAAGCCTTCACTCTATTTCTTAAGGAAAACAACCTAATTTTCACTGTGTCCTTCAACATCTGATGATACCAGAATGTATCACAGATATCGAGAAAACTCATAATGTGAGCGTTTGGGTCTTCATTCACTAGTCCATAAAATTAGACGATTTACTGAAACATGTTCAGGAGGGCTGACTTAATTTCAAATGAGACCGCTTGAATAGCGGTCTAGCCACTCTTTGGTTCGCTGGATTGAGCCCTAGCCTCATAAAATCCATGAGAGTCCTCTGTTTTTGTCTCCTAGGTTACCTTCTTGATCCACATTTCTCTGAAATTCCTTTGCCATTTGTAATTTCTTGATCTTCTTCTTCTCATTGAGCTTTTCTAAGGGTTCGTTCTAACAGTGTTATATCTAAATCTATTGCCTCTGTTGCATCACTCGAACCCCTCGTGACTCTAGTGTTCACGTAAGAGCACGATTCCTAAGTAAACGAACAAAAAACAGAAACAAAAATTAAAAACTATTCTACGCCTTAAACTACAGAACTAAGTTGCCTTCCCCAACAACGGTGCTAAAAACTTGCTCACTCAAGGTTACATGTGCTAAGTTCCTATTTATAACCTTCTAAATTATCGCAAGCGCACGAGTCATTCGCGTAGTACCTAAGGTGTCGATCCCACGAGGAAAGGAAACTAGTCCTGAAATCTAAGGTCATCCTAAATTACATTAATCCTAAACAAATAATTAATGCAGAAATTAAATCAGTCAACAATCGAAAATGAGAATTTAAAGTGCCAAAAGAGTAAACTAAATAGCAAACTCACACAACAATTCGAAAATCAACCTAGAAATAACCAAGTGAGAGAAAGGGGGATTTAATTCGAAACTAAAGAAAATCTAACCAATTATGTAATTTCCAACTTAATGGGTCTAGAAGGTCCTATGGTGAATTACTCTCTCTCGAGTTATAATTCTTAACCCTAATTGATAATCCTTAATTCAAATTAGGGGAATTGCGTTCTCTCGATCCGTAATTGGTCCAAAACCTAAATTAGTTCTAAAATTGTCTATTAACCAACCGAAAATCTATGCTTGATCTCTCGTTACATGACTCTACTAGTTTTATTTAACTCTCTAACTATTGATTTGCCTAACTCTCGTTAGCCCAAATCGATGATTTTGACTTGACTCACCCTCTCAATTTATTTCCAAGTTATGAAGAATCGAAATTGAATTACAATTAAATGAAAAGAAAACACAATCGAATAAATTTTATTAATCTCAATAACTAAAAACCTGAAGGTGAATATAAACAACAAATCAACACTTAACAACAATGTTTCCAATCAATATCCAAATTTCATACATTAATGAAATCAAAATACAAACAAGAAATACTGTTGGAATGGATCTCGAAGGTAGCGACTGCAAGAAACGACCTGTTCTGGGAAGTACTTCGCGTCAAACTTGTCTCCGTGTCTCTCTTCCTTCATCTCCTTCCTCAATCGCTTGATCTCTCTGGAGGTTTCTCTCGAATTTTTGTATAATAACACTAGGCTGCATGACTCTCTAGGCTCTCAATGACTGCTGGTGGCTGTCATGTAATGTTCTATTTATTATGTAGAAGCCCTAAACTTAGGGTTGAAATAGTTCGAAAATCACTCAAAAATCGAGTTTTTGTGATAGCTCGATTCAGGGGTCACGATGCTTTAACCTTTTTGCCAATCGTGGCCTAATGTGCATGATCGTGGCCTGCCTTGATGCTCTCTGTCACAATCATGGCTCAATATGCATAATCGTGGCCTAGCTGCTGCTAGCTCTTCCTTTTCTGTCACGATCATGGACAATGTGCACGATCGTGGCCTATGTCTTTTGCCCCAAAATTCTTTAAATCTTTCCCGTTCTTTCATGTTTACCCTGCAACACTAGTACACACATCAACGTACCTTAAAAATATAACAATTAAGCTCTAAGATTCAAACTAACCCATAAAAACACTTAAACACACAAACTAACATAATTACAGCCTAAATGCACACTCAACACTCAAATTCACACTAATTACATAACAAATCACACCCTAAAACATTATGCAAAACACAACTATCAATAGGCAATGGAAATACTTCCCATATAGGCCACAGGGAGTGCAACAATTTCAATTTAAACCATAAGCCTCTCTGCCAATTCAAGTCGCTTGAAGATATAATTAAGTCTAGTGCCACTAATGCTCTATAATTTTAACTGTGTGTAAAACAATTTAAACAAAATTTAAAGAGCTAAATAAGTTAGATGATAGTGGCTATCAACCACTTAGAATCACCAAGCAAAGGGAAGTTGTCATCTTAACTAGAGGTAAATCCAAAGAATGTTAATGTTGTGACCTTAAAGAGTGGTAGGGAGCTTGAGGATCCTAAGAGGACCCTACAAAGGATGGTCAACGAAGATGAGATTAAGAAGGAGTTTGGAGAAGAAAAAACCCCATTATCTAGCTCAAAGGTAAATTTTGAATGTCCCAATATGGTTAAGAATAACCCTACACCTTTTCCTATCAGGTTGGTAAAATCAAACAAGGAGGAAAATGATAAGGAGATATTGGATACTTTTCAAAAGATAGAAGCAAATAAACCTTTACTAGAAGCAATCAAACAAATGTCAAGGCATGTAAAATTCTTTGAGGAATTATGTACCAATAAGAGAAAGCTAAGAGGTAATAAGAAGGTCATGATGAGTGAGAATTTTTATGTAATTTTTAGAAAGAAAATACCTCCAAAATGAAAGATCCAAGTATGTTTACTGTTCCCTATAAGATTAGAAACACTATAATTAAGAGAATCATGCTAGATTTAGAAGCATCAATTAATTTTATGCCATGTTTTTATCTATTCTTCTTTAAACTTGGGCCTTTTTTGAAAGAGACTAGTGTTATCATAAAATTTATTGACCATACTAATGCTTACCTAGATGGAGTGGTTGAAGATGTTTTGGTGCAAGAGAATAAGTTGGTATTTCTTGCAATTTTTTATTTGGTGGTTATGAATAATAAAACCCCATATAATCCCATATCTATCTTATTAGCGAAACTGTTTCTTAACAGTACCCAAATTATGATAGATGTTTAAGAGGTTACCATAAAGGAATTTGATAGGGAAGTTATTCATTTCAATATTTTGATGCCATAAAACATCATTAGGATGATCATTATCTTTTCTCTATTTATGTGATTAATCTCTTAGTACATGAAATGTTTAAGTTAAATTACAAAGATTAATTAGAAATAGTTTTATCCATGCATGTAAAATTAGAAGCCACTGATGATGTTAAGTTAGGAGAGGAACTAATTGAGATGGTGGTTGCCTTACATTCTTTCGAAACCTCTTCTATAAGGTGTGCACTTGCTTATATACAATTAATTGAATCTTACTTGAGGCTATTACCTTTTGATGTACAAGTACCTAATGTGGAGCTAAAATCACAACCCACTTACTTGAAATATGCATATTTGGGAGAGCATAAGAAGGCCATTGGACGGAAAATATAGATATTCAAAGAATAAGACCTTTTATATACATGCATCAAATTTTACTTGAGAAGGATGCCAAGTCCACTAAATAAGCATAATATAGATTAAATCCTTCAATGATCAAAGTTGTAAAAAAGGAAATACTATAGCTTCTCAATACTAGAGTTATTTATCCTATCTCTAATAGTAAGTAGGTAAATCCAGTATAGGTGGTTTCAAAAAAATTTGGAATCATGGTGGTGACTAATTAGGATGGTAAGTTGGTTCCCATCTATATGCAAGTCGGGTGACAAGTTTGTATTAATTATAGGAAGTTAAATCTTGCAACTCGCAAAGACCATTTTCGCTTTCATTTATAGTTCAAATGCTTGAGAGACTTATTGGATATGAATATTACTATTTTCTAGATAGATTCTTAGGTTATCTTCATATCCTTATTGCACTAAAAGACCAAGAAAAGACAACAGTCAGATGTAATTGGTAAATTTTCTTAACAAAGGATGTCATTCAGTTTGTGTAATGCACCTGCCACTTTTCAAAGGTTCATAGTAAGAATATTCTCTGAGTATGTTGAGAATATCATAGAGGCATTTATAGATGATTTTAGTGTCTTCGATTCTTTATTTGATAATTGTTAAAGAATCTTGCACTCATTTTGGAAAAGATATAATTTTAGTGTCTTCGATTCTTCATTTGATAATTGCTTAAAGACTCTTTCACTCATCTTGGAAAAGATGTATTGAAAATAACTTCGTGCTTAATTGGAAAAAATGTTATTTTATGGTTGATAAAGGTATAATTCTAAGGCATGTTGTATCTTTTAAGGGTATAAAGGTTGATAAATCTAAGATTGTTCTCATTTTTTCTTTGCCTTACCCCCACCAATGTGCCAGAAGTTGCTTCTTTTCTTGGCCATATAGGTTTTTACCCTAAGTTCATCAAGGAATTCATAAAGATAATCTTTGATCTGTGTTTAATTGTTAATATATTTAATCATTTACACTTAGCGAGTAATGATACGAAAATGGTTAAGATACTCACTTTAATTCATATATAATTTTAGGTACAATTTGGAAGCAAAACAATTAAAGTGAGTCGAAAGCACCACATTTGGGTTGTTTTCTGAAGATTAAATGTCACTTGTTTTCTTAGAGCAAGAAGAAGAAAATTAAAAGACAAGAAGAAGACAAAAAAAAATGAAAGCACAAATTGCAAAGAACGTGGAATGTGCATGTGGTGGGAATAAATGATCCAAAACGCATGCTCAATACGAAGAAAATGTAGCAGCATGAAGAGAAGTAGAAATGACGACGTCGTCGAGCAGAAAATGCAAACTTCATGTAGAACTCCTATGTTTCATGCAGACATCATTTCCTTAAGTTGTAAAAATTGGTTGGAGGGTTTTGAAAGTTAGATGAACAGTAGCATAGTCCACGATATTAAATTGTCACATCAAAGCTACAATGAGAGAGGAGAGCTAGGAGGGAGCTACCAGTAGAGGAGAGCTGCAGCTTACAAGACAGCGGTAGGAAGGAGTGATACGTGAATAGCGGAGATGGATCTTAATCTTTATTTGTCAAATCAGTGAATAGTTGAGAGAAAGTAGCTTGCAGTAGTGAGAAGAGAGCTGAAGGGGGTTTCAGCTAAGGTTAGTCATGGGAGCTAAAGGATAGATCTATGGAGGGTTAGACGTCCCGAAACTGGTTTGGAGGTGACATCAATGCCAACGACCTGGGTTAAGCATTTTTTATTGTTTTGTTGTTTCTTTCTCTCATTAGGAACTGATTATGTTATCTTGTATGGATTGATTGAGTATTTGAATGACGATGATTTTAAAGCTCTATTGAATCGTTTTTCATGAAAACCCATTGCTAGAATCGAATGCAATACGTAATCATTGTATTCCCCATTCATATATAGCAACTATTGGTTCTGAATCGTTAGAGATATCATAATATAGGCTAAATAATTCAAGCTTGTGTGATTATTACCTAGATTGGTCTATTTTTCTTATTCGTAAGGTGGTTGTTCGGATAAACTTAGAGAGCTTATTCTATGTTTCCTAATAGTTAGGGTTAATTATCGAGCACTTCGTAATTAAATAGGATTTAAGGAAATATCAGGATTAATAGATCTTATTGTTAATCTACAACTGATAACTGCTAAGAGAGATAAAAGAATGACAAATCAATGAATTATGCTTAATTAGGGTGTAAGCCGAGATTGAACCAAAGAATCGAATCCTGACCAAAATTTCCAATTTTATCAAGTTTTGCATGTTTTCTTTAATTTGTTTTTACTAGTTAGTTCATTTTATTTTCTTATTAAATCCAAAACCCCACATTACCTAAACATCGATTAATTTCATTTCATAAGTTAATCAAATACTCCCTGCGGGATCGACCTTGACTCACCACTACTACAATAGTATACTTATTTTATTTTGACCAGCGTTACGATGTGCTGGTCAATTTTGGTGTTGATGTCGAGGATTGCGGTGTTTAGTTTTTTTTGTGATTTTAATTGATGTTTTGTATATATTTGTTTGTAATTGATTTCTTTTCAGTTTTTAGTAATCTTGTCATTTATTTGTTTCATGTTTGTGATTAATTTTTTTTTGATATGGATTGAAATAATATTTTCTTTAATTCATATTCGCAATCTTATAACATTGTTTGGACTGATCAACCTGACTTTTGTTATGGATGGGATAATTAGTCGAATTACTTCCAAAAGTTTCCTATCAAGACTTAGGTACATCCTTGGAAGAATTAGTTAATGTGTATGTTGCTAACACTTTGCAATTCCAGCAAGAAACAAGTTCTAGAATCCAAAACTTGACAAGCCAGGTGGATCAATTAATGGAAGCTATCAACCGCCTAGCATCACAAAGCAAAGAGATGCAACTATATCAACCTGAGGAGTACCCGATGGATATTTGTGTGGAAACTTTACAAAGTGATGGGGAGCTTGAGAATTTTAAGGTCAATCCTCAAAAAGTTGCTTGTGTTAAAGAAGTTGAGGAGGAGCTCGACACAAAAAAAGATATATCTTTTAACTTAGAGGTAAGTACTAAGTTTGTAATTATATTTGAGATTAACCCTTCACCTTTACTTGGTAGTTTGAAAGAATTAAATAAAGAAGAAAAAGGTGAAGAGTCATTTGAACTATTTCAAAGGAGCAAGGACCCAGTAGAGATGAAGAATCTGAAGATAAGGAAGATGTTGGAGGTGAACAATTATTAACCAAGGCCCTATCTGGAAGAACCTCACATGGAGGAGCCACATGTGACACCTAAAGATCACAATTTTATCCCGTGAGGAGGAAACATGGATTCGAGCCAATGACCTTAAACAAAGGCGCTTCTTAGGAGGCAACCCAAGGAAAGTAAATTTCTTTGTTTTTAAATTTTGGCATTTATTTTTTTATGCACGTGTGTTTCTTTGTTAGTTTATTTTTGATTTGTTTTTAAGTTTTCAATCAAAATGAGAGAAAGAATAAAACAAAAAAATAAACATTTGCTCATTTTCTATTGCTTCTAGGATTATTTAATCATGAGTAGAGAATGAATTAACTAGAAAATTTCGTAGCAACTTTTAGATGTACTTTTGCTCTTAAGATTGGTGGATGTGCATTATCTTTAGAAGAATAGTGACTAGTGGTAGACAAAGCCGGTGAGATTTTGAGCCTTATTAAACTGAAACATCTATATCAGTCTCATTTTCTTTTGATAATGTGTGACTTTCATGACATGTACATCCCAATTTTGCATTGATTTTCTTTGAGACCACATTTTTATTACATTCATTAACATGGATATGATTAGGCATTCTTTGTTTTTCATAAACTACATTATCTAAATAACCTATCCTATTGACATGATTTTTCACTTGATGAACTCCTTTGAGCCTTATTAGCCTTTCTTTTTGTATCAACTATATTACATGCTTTATACTTAACCAAGCCATAAAGCTAGTAGAACATTTATGATTGTCACGTTTGTGGATGTACAAAATTCTAAGTGTGGGGGTGTACATATGTGAGGGTTAGTTAATATTGGGATGTTTTATTATGTCTTATCATTGAAATTCCCATGTTGATGTAGTTTATTTTAATTTTTATAAGGAAAAGAAAGAAAGAAAAAAGAAAAGAAAATGGAAAAGAAAGAAAGATGTAAAACAAAAAGAATGAAATTTTTTTGTTTGTATAAATTTATCAAGGAAGAAGTGCATATGAGTTTGCAAAGTTATTCATAATTAATGCATCTTTCTAGAGTTGTAATGAATGTGTTATTTGAGTATGTTGAATATAAAGTAGATGTTGGCTTGGAAGGCTCACTCTTGTGATCTCAATGTATTGTTAACATAAATTGTATGAGTGATTCCTTCATATTGGTATATGCTTCATATGGTTGGTGTGTGAGAGATGAATGGGGTTGTGAACTATGAATATTGCATTCGTTATAGCTGATGGTACCCAGTTTTTGATTGAGTGTTACTTTTGTCTCACTAGCTTTGATGACTTTCATGCTACTTGACCAAAACACGTCTCACCTTACCTTTACCCATATTACAACCTTGAAAAGTCCTTTAATCCATGATTTTGCATGTGAATTATAGTGGCGAAGAAAGGAAATGATATGCAAGGTTATGGATTGTCATGATCATAAATGATGTTGAGTGTATCTATATATATTCCTTTACTTAAACACATTTTCTGAGTCTACCATTAGATTGCTCAGTTTTTTCCGAGTCTACCATTAGATTGCTCAGTTTTTAAAGATGATGCTTGTTGATTGATCATGAGTAAAAGCATCGAATGTTGAATTATTGCTATAATTTTTCAAAGTCATTCATCTTTGGTTATGATTATATAGGATTGGAAAATATGGGAAATAAGTCAATATTTTTGGGTCTTTGAGCTTAATTTTAATTTTTTTCCCAAGAACGACCAAAAGTTAATTGTGGGGGTATTTGATATGAATGGATTTTGCTATATTTTTATATGTTATTTCATTTGAATTCATTCCTAATTTTTGTGTTTAATTGCTCATTTTGTCTTCCTATTGATTTTACATGCAGATTTAGTGATGGAATACAAATACAAGATTAAAGCATGAAGTTTTGAAGCCATTAGGAGCTAGGAAGGTTGTCCATAATTTAGCCCTAGGAGCTTTTCTTGCATACCAAACAAAAACAACTTTGGAGGTCCTTTTTGCTCCAAAATGTAACTCAATTGGATTTTAAAAATTCAGCAATACAGCATCAGCATCAACGTTTAAGGAGAGGAGTTTCACACAGACCACATCAAAACACAAACATTTACATAAGTTTTCGGCTAAAGGTCTACATGTGAATAGGATTAGTGGGCCAAAAACAATTGAAATTAATTGTTCCATCAAAAAAGCTGCAAGAGGAGGCCATAGAAAGAAATAAAGAAGAGAGGGGAGTGGTCGCAGAGAAACAAAGAGAGGATTGGCGATAAAAAACAGAAAAAGAGTGGCGGTAGAGAAGAAAAGAAGGGAGATGTGAATAGTAGCTTGGGACAACTATCTTAATTTTTCCCATCAATAAAACAGTAGAGTTGCATGAAGATATAGGGAGTTGTGGCTTAGTGGCTGAGAAGAAGAGAATAGTTCCGGCTTAGTGGCTCAATAACAAAAAAGAGTTGCAAGAAAGAGGGGTTTGATGTGAATAGTGGAGTGGACTAAAAACCCTTAACTTAATTCGTCACATTAAGCACAGTGAGAGAGGAGAGTAATGTGAGAAAAGAGAGGAGTGGTGGTAGAAACAAAGTGAGAAGAGAAGAGAAGAGTGAATGGTATAGATGGGCCACCATCTTTGATTGTCAAGCTTGGGCAGTGAAGAGATAAGGGGGTTTTGGTAGGGTATTTTTATGGGGGTTGAAGCATTTTCTTTGGAGAGATTCATAGAAGGCTAAATTCTTGACGTCAATTCAAAAGTGACATCGACGTAGACAACCCAGGCTAATCTTTTTTATATTATTCTGTTTTTCTTTCTTTCATTAGGAATTGATTATGTTATCTTGTGTTTATTAGACTAAGTACTAAATGATGATGATTTTAATGCTCTATTAAATCTTTTTTTTTAAAACCCATTGCTAGAATCAAATGCAAAATGTAATCGTTGTCGTCACGATTCATGTGTAGCAACTAATGGTTTTGAATCGTTAGAGATAACATAACATAGGTTAAATAATTCAAGCTTGTGTGATTATTGCCTAGATTGTTCTATTTTTCTGATTCATAATGCGATTGTCTGGATAAATTTAAAGAGTTTATTCTAGGTCTCCCAATATCTAGTGTTAATTAACGAGCGCTTTGTGATTAAATTGGATTTAAGGAAAAATAGGGATTAACAGAGCGTGTTGTTAATCTACAACCTATAATTGCTAAGAGAGATAAAAGAACAACAAATCAATAAATTATGCTTAGTTAGGGTGAAGGCCGAGATTAAACAAAAGAACCAGATCTCTACCGAATTCCCTAATTTTATCATTTTTTGCATGTTTTCTTTAATTTATTTTATTTTCTTATTAAATCTAAAATCCCCCCCTTTACCTAAAAATCAGTTAATTTCATTTCATAAGCTATCTGAACACCCCCTATGGGATTGACCTAGACTCATCACTGCTACAGTAATAGTCTAGTTATTTTATTTTGACTAGCATTACGACGTGCCTGTCACCAGGAGACGTTGAGGCATATGCAGGTGGTTGATTGGGGCCTGTTTTAGATGTGGGGATATAGATCATCTGATGATTAATTATCCACAAGGTTCAGGATGGAGTAGAGCACTACAGAGGAGCAGGGGGCATCCAATGCACCCACTGCATCTAAAGGATAAGGTAGAGCTAGAGGTGGACCAAGCCAGCCTAAGGCCACTCCGAGTATGACATTTGAGTTTGTTGATTGTCCTGAGGCACCAGCCAATCTAGCATTGACATATGCTATGAAAGCTCGTGAGGAACAAGATATCCTAAAAGTTATAACTGATATTTTCTCTCTTTGATCTTGATGTGCATACATTGATAGGTCCCAAGTCCACTCATTCATACATTTTCACTGGGGGAGTGTGATAGGATGTTATCAGTAGATCTACTAACCTATGATATACATGTGAGTAGTTTATTGGGTCATAGCATATATGTGAATAAAGTGAATAGAGATTGAACTATTATGATATATAGGAAACAGTTTACAGCTGACTTGATAGAATTACCCTTCCACGAATTTCACTTGGTCTTAAGTATGGATTGGTTGTCTAAACACCAAGCTATAGTTGAATGTGCGTGGAAAATAGTTGTGCTTAAAGATTATGATGGTTCAGAAATAGTAATGTAAAGCATTCGGTCTAGTCCTTTGACTAATATAATATCAGTCATACAAGCAAGATGAATTCTTAAAAAAGGTTGTGAGGCATATTTAGCTTTCGTACTTGATTCAAAAAGGAGGAAGGTGAACTTATAAGACATATCTGTAGTAAATGAGTTTATTGGCGTATTTTAAGAAGATTTACTAGGTTTGCCACCCGAGAGGAAGGTGGAATTGTTTATTGAAATTATTCCTGGTACTGCTCTTATTTCAAGGGCTCCTTATAAAATAGCTACTACAAAATTAAAAGAGTTGAATACTTAATTACAAGACCTTTTGGACAAGGATTTATCCAGCCCAATGTGTAACCATAGGGGGTGCCAGTCCTTTTTGTTAAGAAGAAGGATGGCACCCTACAAATTTGTATAGACTATAGACAATTAAATCCATTTCCCAGAATAGAAGATTTGTTTGATCGATTGAAAAGAGCAGGAGTGTTCTCGAAGATTGATTTGCGGTCGGGTTATTACTAGCTTTGGGTAAAGGATGTATATGTTCCAAATATTGCATTCAGGACCCAATATGGCCACTATGAGTTATTAGTGATGCCTTTCGGGCTAAATAATACACCAGCTGCTTTCATGGATTTGATGAGTAGGGTGTTTCGACCCTACTTAGACCAATTTGTTTTGGTGTTTATAGATGATATATTGGTCTATTTGAAGAATGAAGAGAAACATGCTCAGCATCTAAGAATTATGCTACAGACTGTAAGAGATATTTGTCAAATTGAGCAAATGTAATTTTTAGCTAAAGAAAGTTTCTTTCCTCGGGCCTATCATCTCTTTGGAAGCTAATAAGGTAGATCTTGGTAAAATTGATGCAATTGTCAATTGGAAGCTAACTCTGAACATGACAGAATGAGAAGTTTTCTTGACTTAGCTGGTTCTTATTGACACTTTGTCAAAGGATTCTCAGTAATTGCTTCTCCAATCAAAAAATTACTTCGAAAAGTACGAAGTTTGAATGGAATAATACATGCCAACCTAGTTTTAAGCATTTAAAGAAGCTACTCACTAAAGCTCCATTGCTGACACAAACAACTCCAGTAAAAAAGTATGTCATATACAGTGATGCTTCTAGGAATGGTCTAGGTTATGTATTGATGCAAAATGTGAAAGTGGTAACTTATGCCTTTAGACAGTTAAAACCACATGAACAGAACTACCCTACACATGATTTAGAATTGGTAGCAGTGGTGTTTGCCTTGAAAATCCAGTGGCACTACTTATATGGGAAAAGATGTAGGGTATACATGAATCATAAAAGTCTCAAGTACTTGCTCACCTAGAAGGAGCTAAACATGAGGCAACATCATTGGATAGAATTATTTAAATACTACGATTGCATATTTGACTACCACATTAGGAAAGCTAACAATATTTGACCACCACATTAGGAAAGCTAACATGGTAGCAGATGCCTTGAATATGAATTTTATTTCAGCTCTGTCATTACAATATAGTATATGGAGATCTATACCAAATGGAGCTTTGATAGCCTAGTTAAAAGCAAGCCCTGACTTGAGACAGATGATAGTACCTACACAAAAAGATTATCTCAAGTTGTAGCAAATTGTACAAGCAATACAAGAAGGGAAACAAACTAATTTTGCAGTGAAAGATGATGGAACTCTGTACTTCAAGAGTAAAGTATATGTGCCGGTAGTAAAGGACTTAAAGAAGAAGTTATTACATAAAGCCCATAATGTTGTGTTCACCATACATCCTAAAGGTAACAAGATGTTCCAAGACTAAACAACATTGCTAGTGGCTAGGAATGAAGCGTGAAGTGGATTACGTATCCAAGTGCTTAAGTTGTCAACAAGTAAAAGTTGAACAATAAGTTCAGTCTGGCCTATTAAATCCCATTCCAATTGCATAATGTAAATGGGACAATATCACCATGGACTTTATTAAAGACCTACCCATCACACAGAGAAAGCATAATGCGGTAAGGTTATAGTAGACAGGCTCATCAAATTAGTTCACTTTATACATGTCCTACCTGAAAATTCTATGGATCAGTTAGTTGAATTATATGTGAATGAGATTGTTCAAATACGTGAAGTGCTATTGTCAATTGTTTCTAATCAAGACCCATAACTTGCATCAAGATTTTGGAAAAGCCTACAAGCAATTTTGGGTACTCAGTTGAGCTTCAGCACAGCCTTTCATCCATAAACAGATGGCCAATCTAAGAGAGTTATACTGGTGTTTAAAGACATGCTTAGAGCATGTGTTGTGGAATTTCCAAGCAATTAAGATAGGTACATTCCTTTGATGGTGTTTGCCTACAATAATAGTTACCAGTCTACTATAAACATGGCACCATATGAAGCATTATATGACAGAAAATGTAGAAGCCCAATTTATTGGACAGAATTGACTTGGAACAAGATGATTGATTTTGACATAGTCAAAAACTCATAAGAGAAAGTGAGGGTTATTCAATAAAGAATGAAGGTCGCAAGTGATAGATAAAAATCATATACTGACTTAAGGAGGAAAGATATTGAATATACGATGGTGACAAAGTTTTTTTTTAAGTTTCTCCCTAAAGAAAGGTGTTAAAATTTGGGAAAAGGTAAAACTTAGACTAAGATTTATAGGTCTGTATGAAATATTTAAGAGAATTGAATCAATGGCATTTAGGTTGGCTCTTCCTACGGAACTATCCAAGTTGCATGATGTATTCCATATCTCAATGCTACAGACAATGCTACAGAGATGTCGATCAAATTATTCATATGTGTTACTGTTACAAGAAATAAAAGTCCAACCAAACTTCTTATATGATGAAGAACTGAAGGAAATCTTAGCTAGAGAAGTGAGACAATTAAAGAATAAGAAAATTCCACTTGAAAAGGTGCCCTGCAACATCATGGTGTTAGAGGGACAACTTGGGAACCCGAATCAATGATGAGAACTCAATACCTGCAACTATTCAATAGAGGTATGAATTTCAATGAAAAAATTCTTTTTAAGGGGGAGAGAAATGTAAGGCCCCATTATATACCCTAAAAGCATTATAGTATGTCTAGGGTGTATTGAGAAGTGAACATAAACAATTAAGTATATCTAACCATAGTAACAGACATAATGGTAATTAATATAAAAGATAGGGATAAATTGGTAATTTCTTCATTTAGACATGGACATGAATAATTATATGTGAAAGATGACTAGAATGAAATCAATTGATGATTTCATATATGTAATTTTGCCAAAAATCAACATATGATCCAATGGGATTGAAACATATGTCTAAGACTAGAAACTTCATGAAAACAGGGGAGTAAAAGAGAGAGAAGAGGGACGTTTATGCAGGGTTTTAACTTGAAAATTTTCTCTTCTCATCTCTTCTCCATTCCATCTCCTTAATCACATCATTTTGCATAAGGAATCAAACTAATCTTAGGTGAAAATTAAGGTAAAATTTTATGGTTTTTCTTCTCATCTTCATCTTTCTTACTTTGCTCATGAAGAGCTGAAATTATAAGGTTAGGTACGAGATTGAGATATGTATTTGCGGTGTTCTAGTTGGTGAATCCAACAAAGTTAAAGGGGAAGAGAAGAAAGAGCACTAAAAGAAGAACTAATTGGCAAATTTTAAGGTTTGGGACTACATTTATTTAATTTCTGTATGTATATGTATTTGGATGTGTAAAAAGATTGATTTGGACATTGAATGGTTGCTAGAATGATGTCTTGGTATTACTTTGCATGAAGCTAGTTGAATAAGACAAGAGAGAGTAACGTTTAGTGAAATTTTGTCTTAGGTTCTCAGTTAACTTGAACCAACCACATTGTTTTGCCCATAACTCAGCCTATAGACCTCCAAATTGGGTGATTCTAATTGGAGATCAACTTAAGACATAGAAATAAAGAAAAATATAGAAGAGACTCAAACTTAATTCTAGCTTTATGAGATTAGAAATTGAGATTGAAATGGTGATCTGATGTTGTCCTATATTGGAGTAGCTTGTGATGTTTGGTGCATACCTCATGGTTTAGAAGTCCAAATGGTGTGATTGGTGCTATGGAAACTATAGATATAGGGAAACAAATGTTTATAAGACTCCGAAACCTAAATTGAATGTTTTCTATATGAAAATTACAAAAGAAGTGGAGATTGTAGTGTAATTTCTTTCCGGGCTGATTTGTTTGCCTATTTTTAGACTCACTCTGGGCTTAGCCTAAATTACACCGTTTTGAATTTTTTGCTTCCATTTTTATTTATCGAATCATATCAGAACCTTTTTTAATGTTTATGAAACTTTTCATACACCTAGAAATAAATAAAATATGACTTACCATATGTGAATTAGGTGATTAAATATTGGAATAGGATTGAGCATAATGCATGCTAAAGAATATTCACGTGTACATAGATGATTTGTATTCATATTTACTTCTTATATGTGTGTCGTATGACTATACACGTTCACGTACTAATTTTGTGGAGATAATTAAGTACAATTTTAACATGTTTTATATTTAAATGAGGTATAGGAATTTATATACTAGAATTATGTGAATGTACCTCGAGAGAAACAATTTACCAAACATATACAAAACAAATCATATGAGTACTTATGATTTGAATACTATCCTAATGGTAATAAGTTATGACTTGTATGTATAAGCTTAAAAACATATTCTATGTTTTCAAATGAATATCATGTGATTTTTCAATATCTTAATAATGAAATTGGCAAGTGATTAAAGGAAATGTTACAGTACTTGCTTCATTGTCTTGGTGATAGATAGATAGATAGATAGATAGGCATGTTTGTAGGGTTATAGCACAGCTGCTACAATTTGACACCACTGGTGTCTTCATTTCAAGACCATAGTGTCTCCTCAGTTTGATCCCTTCAAGTATCTATAATTCAATGCCTTTGAGTATCCACAGTTGACATCTTTAGATATCCACAACTCCCATTATCCACACCCACAAGAATGTGCAAACCTAACACAGAAAGGAAATTAAACAGTTATAAATAAGAGATACAACATGACAACATCAATAATTTGCACTGATGAGCTTTGGAAATCAATATTTGGCTTAGAAATGTGAATTTATGGCATATGGTTTAAGCATATTTGCATTATGCATTTTTTCTTAATTTTTCCATCATTTTTTCCATGAGTTTATGATATTCATGAATGTGTGTGTGCTTGGAGGAAGATTGTTGTGAGTTGTCATCCAAACTAAGTATTTCCCCTCTTGGGTTTCAAGCTTAGCATGGGTGTTAATCTGTGTTGGTCCAAGTAATAAGAGTAAGGCACATGGATTATTTGGAGGGACTAAGGCTAACCCTTAAAAGTAAAAGAACTTTGGACGTGTCTTTTGATTAAAGAATGGTTATATGTGTAAGGATATTGTAGTTTCTTAACAGTTTGTAACTAAGAATTTAAGTTGTGTAATATCTCTTTTAGATACCATATAAATGTAATGATGTAATACTACTTTTAAATGATAATGTTAAGGGATATGAAATTTTGTAATATGTATGTGTACAACATTGAATAGATAGATGAGTGATGACAATCCCTATAATTGAATAAAATTGTCTGCCATGAATGTATGTATAGGAATTTAGGTGTCATGTGTGTGGTGGTTCTAGACTTTGTATAGGGATTTTACAATCAAAATATAATATGAAACATTAGTAATAAATAACAAATAATTAGCCAAAATTTATAATTTGGTGAAAATCATAAAATAAGTGTTCCCACTAGCTGCTCCAAATGTTACTCCATATCTTTAAGTAACTTGTATATATATAATTGTTTATGTTATTTAAAAATTTTGACAGAAATCCAAAATTAAAAATGAATATTCACTCACCACCCTTTCTCCCTTCTTAAGATAGATTCCATAGTGTTGGATCATGTAGATACTAATTGGCTACCTCTTCAACTTGCACCATTGTCAATGTTGGATGTAGATACCAAATTTTTCGATGGTTCGTCATTTTCTCTACATTATACAAATAGAATTTGAAGTGAATGATTGGATATTTAAAGATTATTTATCACAATCATAATTATAAATCAGCATGTAATTACCTTAACAATTTCAGGTTGTCTCTAAGATGAGTCTTTATTTTTGCGTCCTCTTTTATTACGAACAACTTCAAAGCAATGTTGACATCTCATCTCATGAGTACACCAACTTTGCTCAACTTGTTTGGATTTCATGGTTCTTCATTTTTATCCCTTCTTCTAGCCTTATTAGGTCTTCCAGGCATCTTCTCAATCAAAGGAGGTAATATGGGTTGCAAGTTTTCACCTATTGGCTAAAATTTTGGACGACTAATGGGTTCCATATCATAATGATAACTCTTTAATAACATTCACATTTGTAGTATCGACTCACAAACCCCTCAATATCCTCCCTCTAATTTCATACACAAGTAAATGCATGTTTACATGAGATTCATATAAAATCTCAAAGTCTACATTGACATATTCTTCTTGTAAATCAACAATGAACTTTTCTACAAAATGCATTACTTCAAACTTCAAACTTCCATTTATCTTGATGATACGATGTGTTGCTTCCTATTGTGCAGTCTTTGTCTTTTTTCTCACAACTTGAATATCCTCTAGCATATTAATCGTTCTTTTTTATTGTACTTCACTGATGAATCCATTAAATGTCTCTTATATATTGTTATGAACAATTTCACACGTCCTTGTTTTAACAAATTTTTTCATAAAAGACTCAGAATTCCTTACTTTAAAATCATCATAATTTGTCAAATTTCACTTCCATTACGCAATTAACTACTACCAAATAAAATTATGTATGTGTGGCCTTTAAACAATTTAGACCAATTGTCATACATATATTAGGCATATTTTCTATGCTCTGGTTCTAGGAAAAGATTCTTCAATGCATCTATTAAACCTTGAACAAAACAAAACATTGTAATGTAAGTATACTAATTTAGAACACGTTTACTAATAAACAATACCAGTATTAGAATTTTGACCTTTTTCTGATCGCTTAAAAACATCCATAAATTACTGTAAATGTTTAGATCATTACCAATAAGACTTAAAAACCAATGTTAAGATTGGTAATTCTCTCCTTCAACCATATCTAAACATATAGGATACATCTTATTGATTCCATCATGCCTAAATGAAGCTAACAAAGTACCTCCAATAAATGTTTTCAAAATACTTCCATTTAACATTATTATTTTTTGACAACCGCTAAGGAATCCATACTTCATTAAACTAAATCCAATGTAAAACCTCCTAAAAATTGGTTGTCAAAACTTTTCATCAAGTTCATTTATGGTGATGAATTGACCTTCTTTATCGACCTACCGCAATTCTTGTCTATAAGACCATAGTTTTGCATAATGCCTCGTAGCATCATAATAGCTTCTCATTTAGCTTTATAATATTAAGATTTAGTCACTTGCATTGCATACTTCATTTGAAGACCGTCTATCATCTTGCTAATTGGCCAATTCGAGTTTCTCCTAAACTTGTGTAAGAATTGATTTGTTATCCACTTATTACTAGCATGTTTTTTTCTTTGAACTTTTTTGCAAGTATGCTTATTTTCTAATATTTGTACTACAAAGGTTCTTTTAATTTCCAATCTAACTAGAATAAACCCTAAGGGGATAGTGTGGATCACAAACAACTTCCATTCTTACACCAGATTTCATCATTGAAACAACATATCTATTTGCAATTGCATAATTTTTTATTATCTGTCTAAATTGAACCTCATCCTTAAACTTCATGTCAACTTCAAATTGAAAATATTTCATGTCCACTTTTGGATTAAAAACAGCATATTTCTTCCTTATGTTGGAGGCCTTGCACCTGTCATCTTCACATGATTGAACTTTAACATCACTATCCTTATACTCACTACACCAACCCTATAAACTTTCTACTTCTCTTTGTGAATTGTTCGAATAATTTCTATCTTCATTATTATATTTTCCATTGCTTCTAACCTTATCCACAACACCATCACATTCAAACTCACTAACTACCTTATTCTTGTATTTCTTCTCATTAGCTCTTGTAGTAACTTATTCTTCATCATCAATGCATAAATTCATCATCACCTATATCATTTTTAGATTCAGTCATCTTCATAACAATAAAATATCTGTCATCTTGTTCCATTTGAACTTGAAATAATCCCTCTTTATTTTTCGATATCAAAATCAATTTCTTCTCCATCAATTGCAAGAATATCATAACCATGCTCATAATAGATTTTAACATTATAGTTCCTTAATTCTTTCATATGTTGAAGCATTGACAATGTGTCCTTATCATGGTGCATGCTCAACTCTTTCAAGCATCTCATTCACTCTTTTAGAAATTTGTAAAACATAGATACAACTCCATGTTCTTTATCTTCTAATACTTTATGTTTTACTAATATACTAAGTTCATCAACACCAATATCCTTCTTCTGTTTGATCTTGCCTCCAACATACTTGTTGTTTTCATTTCTTCCCAATATGCTACCATAAAGATTCTTAAAATTTACCATCATCTGCAAAATTTTACTATTAGTTTTCAGTAAATCAAAACTCCAAGCACCTCATCAAACCAAATCCATAGCATGCTCTTTCTAGGGATTTTATTGCCACAAGTTATTTATAAAACAAGTCCTTAATGTGTAAAGCAAAAAGAAAATCAACTGAAACATGTTATAGAATTTGATATAGAGAATAATAAAATACCAAAATTTGAAATACTAGAATTTAATAAAGAGAAAAAAATATGAAATTTACTATATAAGTAGTTGAAATTCTCGTCATCTTAACTCTTTAATTCACCTACTACAGTTTGGAGTAAAACATTTTGGAAGCCACCCTATAACTAATTAAGGAGATGATGATAAATAACTACTCTTAGAAATCAAGCAGGGATAAGGCACATAAACTACTAATAGAAACATAAATGGAAGCACTAATAAACTACTAATAGAAACATAAATGGAAGCACTAATAAACTACTAATAGAAACATAAATGGAAGCACTAATAAGGAAAATTAAAGGTCTGGCTAGAGCAGTAAGAATAACAAATTTATTATGTTTTTTTAAAAAGGATTTAACAACCATCATTGAAAAAATTCATAAAACATCATTTAAAAGGGGTAATAGACAATGGAAACTAGATGTACTGACTGAATATAATCCAAACAATTGACTCACAAGATGGTATATTCAAGTTTGCTTACATTGCCTTTTATATAAAGGGTTTAGAGATGTCAATAGATGAAAGATAGTCTCCAATAGCTACTAACGATGAATTACAACCTTGATTAATTCTATATATAAAAAGTTGCATAGTCTCTAATAGCTACTAATGATGAATTGCAACCTTGATTAATTCTATATATAAAAAGTTGCATCCTAATTTGATAATATCCTATTGTTACATTCTTTCGATATTCCATAAACCAGATTACAAAGAGAGATTTGGAAGACTATTTTATCATCTTCATATGAAAGGGTGCATTTGAATGCTCTACTTAACAATTTTTAACCAATCATCAGGAGGAAGAGTTATAGTATAGAGTTTTATGGTGCGTTTCCACGTATACAACCAGAGTTATATTGCAAAAGGTTTAAGAATTCAAAAAAAATGTTTCTGGAAAATAACAAGCACAATAAATCAAGACAACTAAATTCAAGACCAAAACTTAAAGTTGGGCAATGATTCAATTGATAAAAGTGATTTGGAAGGAAGCGAAACAAATAACAAAATTAAACAATAGAAGAACGCTAAATTATTGGAAAGAATTTCCTCTTCTACCTTTACCATTGACATTGCGATAAGAAGTAAGCAAAATAGGATATTAGAAAGAATTAGAACGGCTTGAAATTGAATAAAAGAATGAAATGATCTGCAAAAGCTCAAACAACCAAACTCAACAACATGAATTATTTCTCAAACAAATAACTTGATTAGATTAACACACCTTTCAAAAATGTGCAACGAAAACACTTTCAATTGCAGGAGATAGTGACACTCTCAATTACAAGAGATGGAGATATTCTAGAAACACTCCCAACCGCAAAAGTGTATCGTACCATCAAGAACAAAAAACAGCAATCATAAATTGGGACGCAAACAAGTTGAGAATAAGTTTTAGTTTGTGTTTTTATTTAATTGATTTTTAAAGAAATAGGTTTAAAATAAACACGTGTCAAAAATTTAACATATCAAGTCTAACACGGTTTGTCATGTCAATCATATTAATGAAGAACTTATCGTTTAACTATTTTTGCAACGAATTAAAAGTTAAAATATTTTCACGTCACTTTAAAGTCCAAGTTAGTATTTCAAAAATGAATAAAGTTTTCAATTTTTTATAATTAATCCTTTGAAAATATATGGTCAAGACTCCCTTCGCGTATTGGCATTAAATAAGTTCGAAGACCCAAATATGTACCTTGGACTCTAAAAGGTAAAAGAAGCAATGAAATTCAGTTGAATACAGGAAATAATATCAATGATTGGTATACATTGAAAAAGATTCAATCACAGGACGTAACTGAAAGTGCTACTCGCAGATCATTAGAGGTGCCTCGGATGTACATTCGGTATGATTCCATTTCTCGTTGGGATCCCACTGGGATCCGGGCTGCATAGTGGATGTTGGGGAAGTTATCTCGTCTCGAGAAGATGATCTCCCTTATGGTGGGTTCATGACCGTTAAGAAGATTACCCATGCTTAATACTTTTCTCCATGATTGGTTTGCAGTAGGTTGTGGAAACAAATTTGACACAGCTTGTCTTTCATTCATCCTTACTTGCTGCTTCATGTCAAACTCCTACAAAAAGACAAGATTACAAAGAAATGGCAGCAAATATACTAGATGGAGATTATTTTCAAGCCATTTAGAGATTTTGGTCAATGCAAATTCATTATAAATGAGAGAGATTAATGGTAAGACAAATTCGAATTAGCATAGCACAAGAGTCCTTGCGCAACTAGGTGGTTAAAATTTTGTACTTCTAATAAGAACAGAGACCTTACTCTTTGATTGACCTCTTCAGAGCCTATCCCCATTCTGGGAAGGTAAAAGTTGTAGCAGTCTGTGAATAATAATTCAGAAAGACGTGGTGCTTGCATGAACTTGCGATGAAGAGAAGCTGCAAGACTAACTAAATCTTCTATATGTTTAAAGGTGGCACATAGCCGTTTTAGGTCGTCAATTGTTTCACTACCACCGGATATTCGATTTGCTGTCACACAATATAAATATTAGAGCGTAAACTTCCAGGGAAATACTAGTCAAACGGAGAAATATTTACATTGTAGAGGCCTTAAGGCAGATGCCAAAGTAAGATAGAGTTGGTCCATCTTGGTTATCATTTGTTTTAATCCTCCAGCATTGGTCTGGTTCAGTGTATCAGCTGATGCTCTGAAGGCGGTGCAAACCATTTGCTCGAGCAGTTGGTGGGGTCGCAATGTCTCCAGATAGTGAAGGACCTGCAGCATTAAAGTTGCCCAATGGGTCAATTCACAGAGAATAAAGATGTAATAACTACAAAGACTAAGAAATGCATTTTGACCAACGAACACGATGGCCAGTGAACAACTTGCTTTAAGTCCATGTAAAGAGTCACAACTACGAGTTAGCCACCATTGCATCATATGATCCACCAAGATAATGGATATAGAAATATTCTCGGGCTAGTATTATGGAAGAAGACAGAATACGTCAAATAGAACCAAGATCAAACTAAAAATATAGATGTGTGTGTGTGTATGATAAGACAAACATAATCAAGACAACCATGACAAGAATCAGGATTACAGTCAAGATCTCATAAGTTACGGGAGCAACGAAGATAATACCAACTAACTATGATGCAAAATTATTCTCCAAAAGTTCTAGAATTCTATCATAATTATGTCTTTTTATTTCTCAGTCAAGTCCTATAATAAGGAAATTAAAATTCCTATTATTATGTGCTACTTAAACTAGTAGTTTATTATTTAAACAATTAAACATAATAAAGGAAGATAAGTGAGAAAGTTTATCAACTCGAGATAGGCAACTCTCTCTTCCTTTGAACTCCTAGGTAGGTAGCCCCCACTTGATGAGCTCCATCTTCCACCATTCTTTTCAACGTAGGTTTCCATAAAAAACCAAGTAAAATTATCCCACAAGTAGATCCCAAATCTAAGACTTGTAACAACTTGGTATTAGAACTTGGAGTCGTAGGAAATTCAAGAAACTAGATTAACCAAATAACAGAGACAATGAAGCATATGTTGTAGGAGCATACATCGGAGCATCAAGCATCACTTGCTACCTTACCACTAGAATTGACAATATGTCCCATACTCAAAAAGGCTTGGCAAGTCAGAGATGCAAGCAAGAAACCAATAGCAACAAAGTACCAACATATGCACAACAAAAATCTGATTTCTCTTCGTAGCTTTGTTCCCTGACATGCAAAGCTTGATTTCCCATCATATGATGGAAAACAAGACCCAATGGGATGGCTAAATAAGTGTGATCAATTCTTTCGCAATTCTCAAACAAACGAGGATTAACGTTGGACACGTTTCATTTTATATGATTGGAGATACCTAGGATTGGTTTTTCAAGTTATCAGCATTTCAAGGAATTGTGCCATCTTCATCTTAGACAACAAACACAAAGCAGTCCTCGTGGAGAACTCATCACCATTTGGGAAACCAGGTTAGTGGAAGAATATATGAGTTGTTTACAATACTATTGGATAGCTTTAATGTAGTGTTCGATGTCATTTGGCTTAACAAGAAGGTTACATGGAGATGAGAAGTACGAAATCCACCCCTATGGTATTTTTAGTTCTCATGTGGCACTACCGAAGTTATTGGTGGAGTATCAAGATTTATTTTGGGAACCAGAAGGACTACCACCACCTTGTGCAAATAGACCATCGTATTTCCATGTTTTCGGGAATGGGTCCTATAGTGATAAGGCCTATCGTTATACATTCTTACAAAAAGAGGAAATAGAGAAGTAATACGAAGACATGTTTAATAAAGAAATTATTTTTCCTAGTTAGTTCCCTCTTTCCTAACTAGTTTATGGATCAGAACATTTTTGTGTAGACTACAGGGTGAGCTTAACGCAAAAATAGTGACGGACAAGCTTCCAAATCTTGTGGTCAACAAGTTACTAAATGAATTGTATGGCTCCAAGTAATTCACCAAACTTAACAAACTCTAGGTACCATCGTACACATGAATCCCTATGACATTAAGAAGTTCGCACCTACCATAACCACTTTGAATTTATGGTGATGCCTTTGACCTAAGTAATGCCCCTTCTATCTTCCGAGCTCTTACGAATAAGGTATTTTGAGCATACCTCTGTAAGTTTACCCTCGTATTTTTTTATGACATTCTTGTGAAATACTAGCAGATAAGAAAATTCTCATTCACATTATCGTAGGTTACAGCTATAGTCAATATATATACACTTGTCTATACTAAGTCCTAAGATACATGGAAATCTGTATCTTATCCTAATCCCTAGAAATCAGGGATTTATAGAATTTCTATAGCTATACAACCTTCTAGATAATACTGCAGATTCTCTAGATAACACTGCAGATTCTACATAATCTGCATAATCCGACACTCCCCCTCAAGCTGGTGAGTGGATATTTTTCATTCCTAGCTTGCCAATAATATCTTAAAACACTGTGCTTGTTAGTCCTTTTGTAAGAACATCTACCAACTGATCCTTAGTTGACACAAATGGTAGTTGACACAAATGGCGCGCATATTAAGCCACTGTCCAGTTTTTCCTTGATGAAATGCCTATCAACTTCAATATGATTTGTACGATCAAGTTGTACTAGGTTATGTGCAATGTTGATGGCTGATTTGTTATCACAGTACAACGTCATAGGTCCTTCCCATATTATTCTCAAATCATCAAGAATTATCTTCAGCCAAAGTAACTCACATATTCCCAATGCC
>JAOSBN010000177.1:19303221-19335929 GCA_027563595.1 Erythroxylum suave
AATTAGTTGTCCATATTTCCTAAAATAGCTGGCAGGCTCATGTATATATATATAGGTCTCATGACCTCATAATGAATCAATTGAAGAATATATTATTCCTTCTAAATTTGAGACAATCAAATGGACTCAGACCTTGGAAATAAATCTCAAGCATGTGAGTTAACCTTGAAGCTTGATGAAATTTGTCAAGGTGAGAATAGCATCATTGAATACTTCAATTCTTTGAAATGTCTTTGGTAAGATCTAGATCTTTTAAATGACTATGAGTGGAAATCCTCAAAGGATTGTAACTGTTATAAGAAAACTATAGAGGATAACCATATTTTAAATTTCTTATTGGTCTAAATGAGGAGTTTGATGAAGTTAACAGGCAAAATTATTCACCAACAGCCCTTCTATCACTTGGAAAAGTCCTCTCTACAGTCTGCCATGAGGGAGGCACCGACTTGTCATACTTGATAAAGAAGCCTCCGTAATTCAATTGAAAACTCAGTCTTGACTATCAGGGTGAGTGCTAGCTGAAACATTGTCAAGAAATCTGATGACAAACCTTATGTTTGTCATTATTATCAGATAAGTGTTGTGTTTGTTAATTAAGGATCGAGTCACCGGACGATGAACAAGAAAATCAAGTAATTATGACTTTCCTTTGCCTCTATTAGAGTACTTAGGTCTACCTATTTTGGAATCTATTCAACTCTTAAGGGAGACTGAAACCTCAAAACTCGTTGATAAGAGAGAGATCCAAATATCTGAATTTTTGATAATTTTTTTGCGTGTCTTTTTATTTCCTCTTAATGCCTTTAAATAGGCAAGACTTATTATAGAAATAGAAGTCCTATTATGATGGAACTTTTAGAGATAACAAACTTCCTAGATAAACGACTGCTTAAAATATCTAATCTATCTATTAGGAAAATAACTACTTAGTTCAACAAATTCGCCGAAACCAATCAACCAAGGAATCAAGTGCCTATAGGTCTAACCCATGAAAGCATCCACAACATTACCCTCTTCCCTATCAAAGAGCTTGTCCTCAAGCCCAAAGGCTGGATACTGCTGTTGGAGTATCATCTTCCGCATCACCCAATTCAACCTAAAAGAGTCTTTTGCATTGGTGGATTGCAGAATAAGGTTCATCACAGTTGTAGCATAATCCATTTGCTCTTCATTCAGACATTTCTGCTCTAGCAAGTCTTTTAATGAAGGGAGTCTGAGGATGGTTGGGAGAACTAGCACTCGTAGATGAGACTGGTGATGCGCTGACTGGTCTTGCTTGTGGGTTGCTTATTGTCCCTGCACTTGTCCTATCAGCCTACCACACTCCCTTCCGATTAATGGTACTCTTGTATAGTTGGTGTTTTTATTCATAAGTCCTAGCTAAATTCATGGCTGTGGATAAGTCTGGTGACCTGAACAATTGGACATCTAGCCTGATTGATTCATCCAGTCCAGCGACGAATAAACTTGCATGAAGATGTTCGGTTACCATTGCATTTGCACTTGCCAATTTTTCTTCGAACAACCTCTAATATTGTTCTACAGTTCCTATCTGTCGGAGAGTAACCAGCTTACCTATCGGGTTACTACTTTCAGGTGGACCAAATCGTTGGAAACAAAGTTTCAAAAATTCATCCCAAGGCAGAGTTCCTTTTGCCCTTGTTATCTAATAACACCACAATTGAGCTTCAACCAAGAGGTGAAACCCAGCAAGTCCCACCTTTTCGGCTTCAACAGTTCTTTGATTCTCAAAGAATTGTTCACAGCGATGAGCCCAAATTAAGGGATCCGTTGCTCCATCGTAGGTAGGGAAATCAAGCTTGGCATACCTTGGAACTTGAATTTCCAGTATGCAGAGTGGGCTGCGTATTGTCGTGGGAGGTGGCTGAATGTTCCCTTAAGGAGGTGGCTGCACTGGACTCACTTCCATTGACAGGACGTTTGCTGGTGCTAAGTCCTAAATTAGACAGTTCCTGGAGTATTTGAGTTAGCTTGTCACTAAGACATTGTTCTAGGGCTGATAGCTTAGAATCTGTCAAAGCACATTCCTCCTGTAGCTGAACATTGATTTCGTTGTCCATAGTGCCTGGTTTTGATACCAAATTGTTGTGTTTGTTAATTAAGGATCGAGTCACCGGAAGATGAATAAGAAAATCAAGTAATTCTGATTTTCCTTTGCCTCTATTAGAGTACTTAGGTCTACCTATTTTGGAATGTATTCAACTCTTAATGGAGACTAAAATCTCGAAACTCGTTGATAAGAGAGAGATCCAAATATCTGAATTTTTGATAATCTTTTTGTATATCCTTTTAATTCCTCTTAATGCCTTTAAATAGGCAAGACTTATTACAGAAATAGAAGTCCTATTATGATGGGACTTTTAGAGATAACAAACTTCATAGATAAACGACTACTTAAAATATCTAACATCTAATCTATCTCTTAGGATACCAACTTCCTAGATAGATGACTACTTAAAATATCTAATCTATCTATTAGGAAAATAACTACTTAGTTCAACCAATTCACCCAAACCAATCAACCAAGGAATCAACCCGTATCAGTGAGGTCGGCGCCTATAGGTCTGACCCACGAAAGCATCCACAACAATAAGCCTTGTCAAACATGTGAGACCTACTTCAAGCTTCACAAAAAACTAACAAATTGGAAGGGCTCTTGTGAAGGTTGATTCAGTCATCCTACTACATATAGGGCAAGCTTAATTTCCCCTAACAAGGAGTACTCTTAAAGCTGTTGAAATCCAACTCAGGTTTATTGAGTACTCCTAATGCTTCAAATGCTCAAGCAACTAGTATTTCAAAGGCATTATCTAGTCATTCACCTAATTATTTCACTCTGTGAATCATAGATTCGACATCCTCTAATCATACGACAAGCTCTTCTAATTTATTCTATACTGATTACCTGTGTTCCAGTCATCATAAAATTTGTATAGCAAATGGTTCTTATTCCCCTGTAGCCTAAAAAGGTTTGATAAATCTATCAAAAACCATTTCTCTAAAAAATGTGCTACACATTCCTAAATTTACTTGTAACCTACCATCAATTAGTAAATTATAACTCTAATTGTTATATTATCTTTATGAATCCCACTGTATTTATTAGGAATTGAGTTCAGGGAAGACAATCGGTAGCGTTAAATTAATAGATGGCCTATATTTTTGAAGAAGAAGATTTCAGGAATAAAAGAGCTTTAAAGCTTCAATAGTATCAATTCAACTCCTATTAAGGATCATGCTATGCTTTGGCATTATAAACTAGAGCATCCTAGTTTTCCTCATACGAAAAAAATTTCTAGTTTATTTAAAAGTTTGGGTTGTTGTAAATTACATTATGAGAACTACAATTTATCTGAAAGTCATAAACTATTTATCATCAAAAAATTTATAAATCTTTAAGACCATTTTATTTAATTACATAGTGATGTTTGGGATCCTTCAAAGATCAATACTGCTTTAAGGAAAAAAGGGTTTATCTTTAAAACCTTTTGCTTAATGGTCAAAAATCTATTTCAACTTAAAATTGGGATCCTTCATACAAATAATGGAACTAAATATTTCAAAAGAATTGTGGAAAGTTCTTTTATAAAAAAGTGGATTTATGATTGAGCTACTTGTATTGATACACGTCAACTAAATGGCTTTTTCTGGAAGTTAATTAAATTGATCTGTAAAAATAAATGATTCAAAAGCCTTACAAAGCTAGGAATTGGAGTGGTACAAAAGTAGTGTTGGGAAATATACAGCTGGATATTTCCTAACTATTATTGACTCCTAAAAGGTCAGCAAATCTGATCTAATATTATGTATCAGATCAGATATTATGTACAGATATTAGGATATTATATATAGATATTAGTTTCCTAAATTTGCTCTCTCTAGTTCTATATATAATTGTACCAATATATTGATCAAAATATAGAAATAAAAAACTACTCAATATTTCCGTAACTAGATATCCTAAAACCTAGCCACCACCTAATGTCCCTAATCTACAGTCCTAAACCCTAGCCGCCACCTACTGTATCTAATCCTACCTATCTATGTCAACCATGTCCGACGATGAATCTTCTCACCACCCATATCGGCAAACACCTCCTACTCATAATACCACCTTAAATTCTCATCCATTCAGATCACTACTATATGACTAAATGGAGAGAATTTTCTTCGCTAGTCCCAATTAGTTAGAATGTACATTCGGGGTAGAGGGAAGATCGGATATTTGAATAGTGACAAAAAGGAACCTAAAGTTGATGATCCTACACACGGAATATGGGATGCTGAAAATTCTATGGCGATGGCATGGCCGGTAAACTCTATGGACAATATTAACTCCAATTATATGTGTTATGGGGCAACGTAAATTATATGTATTCTGATTTGGGAAACCAGTCCCATATGTATGAACTAACCCTCAAATTGGGTGAGATTCACCAAGTTAAGGATAGTGTTACTAGGTACTTTAATTCTCTGAAACGTTTGGGGCAAGACTTAGATTTGTTTAATGCTTGCCCAGATTTGTTTAATGACTATGAATGGAAATCCCCTGATGACTGTGACTATTTTCAAAAAACTATGGAGGATAACCGAATTTTTAAGTTCTTAATTGGACTTTAAAGAGATGAGAAGGTTTGGATGCTTGGCAAACGAAATCCCACACCTACTATTGAAACTACAGCATTAGTTGCTGGGAATACTACTGGTCATACTAAGAAGATTGAGGAAAAGTCACAGGTGTGGTGTGACTATTGCAATAAAGCACGACATACCCATGAAACATGTTGGAAACTACATGGAAAGCCTATAAATTGCAAAGGATCGCATGAAGGAAAATTCAATAAGGTGAAGGAAAATTCTTGAACTCACTGAGTCAAGAAAAATCCCATCAGCACATGAAGTGGACTTTGGACAGATCTCTCAAGAGCAGATTAATTATATTCTAAAGCTATTGAAACCCAAATCCGAATCCTCAAGTGCTCCTAATGCTTTTGTGGCACAAACTGGTAGTGTTTTTAATGCCTTATCATATTTCTTTCCATACAATTTCGCTCCTTGGATCATTGATTCAGGAGCATCTAACCATATGACCAGTTCATCTAATTTATTTCATACTTATGACCCTCATTCTAGTCATGAAAAAATCCATATAGCAGGTGGATCATTTTCTATCGTAGCTGGTAAAAGTTCAGTAACTCTATCCTCGAATATTTGCCTTAAATATGTCCTACATGCTCCAAAACTAACATGTAATCTGCTGTCTGTTAGTAAACTAGCCCGTGACTCTAATTGTACCATTACATTTTTTGACTCATATTGTGTCTTCCAGGAATTATTTTCGAGGAAGATGATTGGCATTACTAAGTTGATAGACGGAACAACTTGACGAATAAAGAAGCTCATGGCTTAAGTAGTATTTGTTTTACCCCTGCTAAAGAAAAGATTTTACTTTGGCATAATAGATTACGACATCCTAATTTCTCCTATCTCAGAAGACTATTACCTCATTTGTTTAAATTTGTGGATTGTTCAAAACTTCATTGTGAGCAGTGAATTTTATCCAAAAGTCATAAGATTTGTTACCCCACAAAACTATATCAATCCTCCAAACAATTTTACTTAATTCATAGTGATGTTTGGGGTCCATCCCGCATTAAAACTCTTTCCGGGAAAAAATGGTTTATAACTTTTATTGCTGATCATACTCGGTTACGTTAGGTCTATTTGATAAGTGAAAAATCTAAAGTTGCTCAAATCTTTCAAAATTTCTATAACATGATTGAAACTCAATTTCACACATGCATCGGTTTATTTCACTCTGACAATGGTACCGAGTATTTTAATGAAATCGTTGGAAATTTTCTTAAGTCTAAAGGCGTTGTTCACCAATCAACGTGTGTTAACACTCCTCAACAAAATGGTATTGCCGAGAGAAAAAAAATAAACATTTACTAGAAGTTTCTCGATCCATTATGTTTACAATGAATGTGCCAAAATATCTTTGGGTGAGGTTGTTTTGACTACATCATACTTAACTAATCAAATGCCTAGTCGTGTTTTGAATTATGCTAAAACCTTAGATATGTTTAAACAATGTTTTGCTGAAAATAGACTTTACTCTTCCTCTTCAAGTCTTTGGGTGTACTGTATATGTTCACAATTTAGCTAAGGGAAACTCCAAACTAGATCCAAGAGCTGAAAAAGCGTCTTTATTGGGTATGCTACTAGTCAACGAGGTTATAAGTGCTACAATCCTTTAACTAGGAAAATTGTCGTCTCCATGGATGTTACTTTCCTAGAATAGGAAAAATATTTCCTTCAAGGGGAGAACTCTAATGATGCAGAAAATTTTTGGGTCATTACTCCTAAACTCCTACCCACTGTCATTATTGATCATATAATATAATTCCTGATAATGGAGCCCAAGACACTACTTCCAATCTATCCATGCCAGGAAATTCCCGTTCCACCATAGGGGGAGAAATACTACTGTGTGTTCGTAATGAATGGAATATTGAGCTTCGTGTTTATGCTAAGAGGAAGAATCAATTAAGAGGTAGAGTACAGCCTACAATGCATGGCCTCTCAAATCCCATGGAGAATGAACCTGGAAACAATTCAAGTAACCATTCAGCTACTTTTCCCTTATTATACCTAGTAATAATCAATCTATACCTACCGACCCACAATATACCAGTGATTTTTCTACTGAACTCTCTACTGATAATTACCAACCCATAGCATTTAAAAAAGGGAAACGGGCTTGCACCAATCATCCTATATCAAAGTACCTATCTTATGGGAAACTATCACACACAAATAAATCACTTATCTCTAAAATCACTAACCTGTTTGTGCCAAGAAACATTCAGGAAGCACTTCAAGATCCAAATTGGAGATCAGTTGTACTGGAGGAAGTAAATGCACTTGAGAAAAATAAAACTTGGGAACTTGTGAACTTCCCTAGAGATAAAAGCTGGTAGGTTGCAAATGGCTATTTATTGTTAATTCTAAGGCAGATGGTAGTGTGGAAAGGCTAAAGGCAAGATTAGTTGCTAAGGGGTTCACTTAGACATATGGTATTGACTACCAAGAGACATCTGCTCCTGTTGCAAAGGTAAATACAATTCGGGTATTGCTATCCTTGGCTGTGAATTTTGAGTGTATTTTACATCAATTAGATTTTAAAAAATGCATTTCTTAATGGAGACTTAGAAGAAGAAGTCTTTATGAGCCTCCCTCCAGGATTTGAAGATACCTATGGGAGAAATAAGGTGTGCAAGCTAAAGAAGTCATTATATGGCTTAAAACAGTCCCCTAGAACACGGTTTGATAGATTTGGAACGGCAGTGAAGGGCTACGGCTATTGTCAAAGTCAAGCTGATCATACATTGTTCTACAAGCGATCCAAGGCAGGTATGCTAGCTATCCTTATTGTTTACGTAGATGACACTATCATAACTGGAGATAATATATCCGAAATAGTAGAGTTGAAGAAGAGATTAGCCAAAGAATTTGAGATTAAAGATCTCGGATCCCTCAAATACTTCCTTGGAATAGAGTTTGCTAGATCTAAGGATGGAACATTTGTAAACCAAAGAAAATACATTCTGGACCTATTGAATGAGACGGTTACTAGGATGCAAGGCAGCTAATACGCCAGTTGAGACTGGTGTAAAGTTTAGACCAGTTCAATCTGAAAACGTAATAAGGAGAGAAACCAACAACTAGTTGGGAGATTAATATATCTATCTCATACCAGACCTGATATAGCTCTTGCCGTAAGTTTAGTAAGTCAATTTATGCATTCTCCAGGCCAAGAACATCTGGATGTTGTATACAAAATACTAAGATATCTAAAAGGAACTCCCAGACAAGGTTTAATGTTTCGAAAGCAGAACAACCTACAAGTCGAAGTCTATACTGATGCTGATTGGGCAGGAAGTGCAACTGATAGAAGATCAATTTCAGGTTATTGCACATTTGTTGGTGGTAATTTGGTAACTTGGAGAAGTAAGAAACAAAGTGTTGTTGCAAGAAGCAGTGCCGAAGCTGAGTTTTGTTCAATGGCACATGGAATTTGTGAAGTTTTATGGATTAAAAGGGTAATTGAGGAACTACAGATTCCCATTTCAGTTCATTTGAAAGTGTATTGTGACAACAAAGCTGCAATTTCAATTGCTCAAAACCTTGTTCTTCATGATAGAACAAAACATTTTGAAGTTGACAAGCATTTCATCAAGGAGAAGATTGAAGAAGGATTAATTTGTGTTCCCTATATTCCAACATCACAACAGGTTGCTGATATTCTCACAAAGGGATTACACAAGAGGCAGTTCAATGTACTGGTTACCAAGCTGGCTATGGATGACATATACAAGCCAGCTTGAGGGGGAGTGTTGGGAAATATACAGTTGGATATTTCCTAACTATTATTGACTCCAAAAAGGTCAGCAAATCTGATCTGATATTATATATCAGATCAGATATTATGTACAAATATTAGGATATTATGTATAGATATTAGTTTCCTCAATTATCCCTCTCTAGTTCAATATATACTTGTACCTATGTATTGATCAAAATATAGAAATAAAAAACTACTCAGTATTTCCGCAAGTAGATATACATTAAATGCCTACCCCTACTTGTCTAAAAGAATAAGTGTAAGTTACAATGCTGAGCAGAATAGGAAGATAGTGCAAATGTTTCATGATTTCAGTTCAAGCTCCAATTTCTTTTGGCAGTATCACTGATTTTTTATTGACTTTTGCTGACAAGTAAGAGTTCTTTGATCCAGTATAGCAGTCTATTTGCCAGCATATGTTTATCTGCTGTTGACTTGTTATGGATCCTGCCATTTCATTCTCTCCAAATGATATACACATAGTAATTGAACCTAAAAATAAACATCTACTTGAAGTTTCTCGAGCTATTATGTTTTCAATGAATGTTCCAAAATATCCCTAGGATGACCGGATCCTATCTGATTAATAGGATGTCTACTCGTGTCCTTAACTATGTTACCCCTTTTGCCTGCTTTAAAAAATATTTTCAAAAACCTTCATTTAAAATTATTTGGCTTCACAGCTTATATGTAAATAACTAAAGGAACATAAAAAATGTGGTTAAGATACTGCATTATCACATAATATTGTCAAAATCTGATTCTAATCAGAATATATAGATTAGATATCATTATCTTATAGATAAACCTTATCTTAAGATTATCACTTATATTTGTACAGATTCACTATCCTATTCGGTCTCACTATACATGTATATATGTACAACGTTCTCTATGAAATAAAATATGGAGCAAAACAACACTTACCCACATGGTATCAGAGCCACATGAAAGAGAAAGTGAAACCGTGGAGTCACCCCCGGCAAGCCAAGAAATGGCTTCCAACCTTGAGGGATCCTCCACAGCAAATCCTAACCAGATTGGAGGTTCGACCTCTGGCCTTGAAGGAAGTTCAGTTGTCATTGTCTCTGAGAAACTGAATGGAACAAACTACCGAGAGTGGGCTCAAGCTATGAAACTCACCATTGGAGGATGTGGGAAGCTGAGCCTTATTGTCGAAGATGGAAACTTTCCAGATCCAATGAATTCGCAAACTGCACGACAATGGGAGATAGACAACTCGGTGGTCTCATCATGGCTTATCAATGCCATGACACTGTCGATCAAACGAACATTCATGTTTCTGCCAACAACTTGAGAAATCTGGGAAGGAGTGCGACAGTCATACTTGGATGGAGAGGATGCATCACGAACCTATAAGATAAAAACAAAGTTGTGGCAAATGAAGCAAGGTGATAAAGAAGTTAAAGAATACTGGGTTGAGATGGTAGCATTATGGCAGGAACATGACCTTCTGTCAAATGAAGAGTGGAGGTGAAGAAAGATGTTATGATGTCCAACTAGAAAATTGAAAAAGAAAGAGTATTTGAAGTTTTGATTGGTCTCAACAAAAACTTAGATGATGTTCGTGGCAAAATCCTACTTAGAGTTCCTCTACCAACAGCCAAAAAAGTGTTTTCAGAGGTGAGGAGGGAAGCAACAAGCAAGAAAATTACGCTGAAAGAGGAGTCAAAAGAAGAGAAAACTTCAGCACCAATACCTAATAATGAAGCATCTGCATTGCTGTGCCGTGGTGAATCTAGTAAGAAGGGTTAGAAGAAATGGTGCGGTCACTGCAAACAAAGTGGTCACACCAAAGATACATGCTGGGACATTCATGGAAAGCCTCCAAATTGGAAACCAAAAAAGGGAAAAAAAAAAAACCGAGGTTATCAACTCTCTAATGAAGGAGGAACAGAAAATTTGGAAGATAATCAGAAACAACAAGATGGGGAGATGAATATTTCAATAGGGAAATTGTTGGAAATACTAAAGAATCTCCAAAATGACAGTCACTAACAGAAGACAAGTACAGTTGCCAATGCTACTATGAGAGGTAATATATGTCAAGTTTTTTTATCTTCACACGGTAGGAAGAAATGGATAATTGATTCTGGAGTATCAGACCATATGACAGTTAATTATAACTTGTTTCATTCATACTTTCCGTGTGCTGGACATGAAAAGGTTAAGGTTGCACATGGTGACTCTTCTTCGATTGCAGGAAAAGGAAATGTGAAAGTAACAACTTATGTGAAATTAAATTATATTCTACATGTTCCGAACCTCAAATGTAACCTACTTTCAGTTAGTAAATTGACAAAGGAAGCTAATTGTAGCACTCATTTTTTCCCTACTCATTGTGTTCTACAGGACCTGTCATCGGGGAGGATGATTGGCAGTGCTAAAGAGGTAAATGGAGTGTACTACTTTGAAGATGAAGAAAGTCATTCTAGTCCTTATAGCCTGAGTAATAGTGTGATTGTCCCTAAGAATGATGAACTATTGATATGGCATAAAAGGTTAGGTGATCCAAACCTCTGGTACATGTCAAGATTGTTTCCGAAAATTTCAATAAATAAAGACCGTTGTGTTCACTGTGATGCTTGTGAGTTTGCTAAGCACCAAAGAATTTCCTTTACAAGGAGTGAATACAAACCCACAAAACCTTTTTCACTTATCCATAGTGATCTTTGGGGCCCATCTCATGTCACTAATAGCACCAATTCAAAATGCTTCATTACATTCATCGATGATCATACTCTTTTGTGTTGGGTATTTCTTTTGAAGGATAAATTTGAAGTTCCTACCGTGTTCATCAACTTTTACCAGATGATAAGAAATCAATTTCAAACTAGTATTCAAGTCTTTCATACTGACAATGGTACTGAATATTTTAATCAAACTCTTCATACATTCTTCCAACATGGAATTGTTCACAAAAGTTCTTATGTCAATAGTCCTCAACAAAATGGGATTGCTGAGAGGAAAAATAGACATCTTCTTAAAGTAGCTAGGGCTTTGATGTTTACTAGCAATGTTCCAAAATTTTTCTAGGGAGATACTATCCTTACTGCAACCTATCTTATTAATTGAATGCCTAGTCGTGTTCTTTCTTTCAAAACACCTCTTCAGAAACTTCAAGATATCCATACTACCATCTATCTTGAAACTAACCTTCCTCTAAAAGTTTTTGGGTGCACAATCTTTGTTCATAGTTATTCCCACAACAAACTTGATCCAAGAGCCAAAAATTGTGTGTTTCTAGGTTACTCTGCTACACAAAATGGGTATAGTTGTGATGTTTCTTTCTCTGAGACAGATTCTTTCTATCCCAAGTCTTCAATTCAGGGAAAGTATTGGAGTGAGTTTGGCGATGAATCTCAGCCCGAACAATCTCAGCCTAAACCTATCACATCTGTTACTGAACCTATCATATCTCCTATAGAACCTGTTAGTGAATCTATAAAACTAATTAAGTTTACCTCACACATCAGCTTAAGCTATTGCGTTGAAATGATCGCTTAATATGGTATCAGAGCCTCTGTGACCAAGTGATCGTGAGTTCAAATCCTACCACTCACCTAATTAATTCAGCACAAGGTAGAGTGAGCCTGTACAAGTTTGAAGCCCAGAGGGCTTTTACTTTAAGGGGTATGTTAGTGGATATATAAAACCAATTAAGTTTACCTCACATATCAGCTTAAGTTATTGTGGTAAAATAGTCACTTAACAGAAACGAATCCTGGTACAGAAGCAGCCATACCTACACTCAAAGTGTACTCTCGGAAGAAGAAAACCAATAGTACACTCCCTAAAGCTATACCAATCTCTGAACCAATGCAGGTGCCTGCCGAAGAAGCTCAGAGTAGAAAGGAACAAGAAGACAATGCAGATCTAGAATTGCCAATTGCTTTACGGAAGAAATCTAGGTCATGTACTATACACCCAATTGAGAGGTTTGTCTCTTATGATGCTCTATCTTCTCAATATAAAGCATTTGTTGCTAATCCAGACAGAATTGACATCCCAAAGAATATCCAAGAAGCTCTTGAAATTCCAGAATGGAAAGAAGCATTTCTTGAAGAAATAAGAGCACTTAAAAGGAACGAGACGTGGGAAGAAGTTGATTTGCGAAAAAAGAAGAAACCAGTGGAGTGTAAGTGGATATTCACAATCAAATATAGGGCTGATGGTTCCATTGAGAGGTATAAAGCAAGATTGGTAGCAAAAGGATATACTCAAACCTATGGGATGGACTACAAAGAGACATTTGCTCCTGTAGCAAAACTTAATACTATCAGACTATTGTTGTCCGTACCTGCTAACTTTGACTGGCCTCTTCAACAACTTGACATCAAAAATGCATTCTTGAATGCCAAACTAAAGGAAGAAGTGTATGAAACTTCCTCCAGGGTTTGATGGAGGAGGAGGAGGAAACAAAGTGTGCAGACTAAGAAAATCTCTACATGGGCTGAAATAATCACCAAGAACTTGGTTTGAAAGATTTGCAAAAGTCCTAAAAACAAAAGGATACACACAAGCCTAGTCTAATCACACAATGTTCTTTAGAATTAGAGAAGATAAGAAGACAATTCTGATTGTGTATGTAGATGTTATTATTTTAACTGGTGATGATGCAGCAGAGATGGCAAGACTCAAGTTAGCCTTGAGGACAGAATTTGAAGTTAAAGACCAAGGAGAAATGAAGTATTTCCTAGGCATGGAAGTAGCTAGTTCAAAGAGAGGGATTTACACATGACAAAGGAAGTACATTCTTGATCTCTTGAAGGAGACAGGAATGTTAGGATGTAGACCAAGCAACACTCCCATTGAAAGTACAAAATTTGAAGATGAAGAAGATAAAATGGTTAACCGTGAAGAATGTCAGACAGTTGTGGGAAGACTAATTTATTTGTCTCATACAAGACCAGATATTGCTTTTGCTGTGAGTGTTGTAAGTCGCTATATGCATGCACCAAAAGGTAAGCATTTGGAGGCAGTTTATAAGATCTTATGATACTTAAAGGGTACTCCTGGGAAAGGACTACTATTCAAGAAGGGAGATCAAAGAACAATTGAAATATATATAGATTCAGATTGGGCAAGTTCAGAAGAGGATAGACGATCTACTACTGGATATTGCACTTTCGTGTGGGGAAATCTGATCACGTAGCAAAGTAAGAAGCAAAAGGTGGTAGCCAAGAGTAGTGCAAAAGCTGAACTACGAGCAGCTGCAAAAGGGATTTGTGAAAGTCTCTGGTTAAAAGGAGTGCTAACAGAGTTGGAGATCGATTTTGAATCACCTATAAAGCATTATTATGACAACAAAGCAGCCCTAAGCATGGCACACAATCTAGTCCAACATGAGAGAACAAAACATGTTGAAGTTGATCGACATTTTATCAAGGAGAAGATAGAAGATGGGACAATATGCCTAACATATGTACAGACAAAGAAACAGACAGCAAATACATTTACCTGAGGGGGAGTGTGGTTAAGATACTGCATTATCACATAATATTGTGATAATCTAATTATAATCAGAATATATAGAGTAGATATCATTACCTTATAGATAAACCTTATCTTAGCATTATCACTTGTATTTGTACAGATTCAATATCCTATTCGGTATCACTATACATGTATATATGTACAACATTCTCTATGAAATAAAATATAGAGAAAAACAACTCTTACTCACAAAAACTTGACCCAAAGATTGAAAAGTGTATTATTATTAGTTATGCACCAAACAAAAATGGACACAAGTGTTTTAATCTAAAAACCAAAAGAGCAATTGTGTGTATAGATGTCACATTCCTAGAAACATCAACCTTCCTTTCATCAAATTTCACTTCACGAGGAGACTATAGGAGAAGGAAACTTTTAGGATATCAATGTTATTACATTGCATAAAACTATTGACTCAATTAGTAGTCTCATATCTCTTAAAAAATCTTCAAATAAAAAAGAAATTACTACCACTCAGGAAACAGATGAACTCAAGTACATTTAGCCAAACAATACTAAGCCCTCGATGGGGGAGATACTAATGATAGGACATAGAGAGCTTCTCGCTTATTCAAGGGGGAAGGATCATTAAAAGGGTAAGAAGGTTGTTATTCCTTTGGCACCAACTCAGTTGACTATCCTAAAGGTTGATTTTGAAACTATTTCAAGTATATCATGATCTTCTATCTATACTCCTCTACCCTTAACAAACAAATGATGATCCTATACCTACTTCTATACCCAATATTAAAACAACCAATTTTGATATCCCTATGGCAATCAAAAAAGAGAAACACTCGTACTTCTGATCCTATATTTTGCTTTACCATGGTAAACTATTAAAAAAAAGGCCTTTACATAAAAAATGTCTAATCTATTTCTACCAAGAAACATATAGGAAGCACTCAATAACCCTGACTAAAAGTTAGCAATAATGGAATAGATGAATGCTCTCAGGTGGAACATGAGAAGTTGATTTACCTAAAGATCAAAAAATTATTGGGTGTATATGAGTTTTCATAATTAAGTGCAAGGCAAATGGAAGTGTGAGAGGTACAAAACAAGACTTGTCGCTAAAGGTTTTGGAAAAACTTATGGAATTAATAAGGCCAAAGAAGTTATTTGTACCTCAGCATTTCACAAAAAGTCTAAGTAAACCTCTATCATTATCTCTAGTATCAGTTTGCACCCTAATGTTACTAAAATAGTACTTATTACACCGTGAATAAAGTGATAACAGAAATAATGAATGGGACTTATTTACACCTTTTGTGTAACATTAAAGTGAAAATCACACATTTAATCAATGCTTAAAAAAGTTATTTTAAGATTTCATCAGTTTCTGATGAGTCCAAATTGCCTAGTTGTGACATCTCATAGGCTAAATTTATGATCCATAAACTAGAAACTACCAAACACTTTAATTTGTTATGATTTAAGGTGCTCCCAATAACCTTTTGAAAATGTTAAGGTTTAACGTGATAAATTTGTTAGGATTGAAGGTGCTCCCAATAACATTTTGAAAATGTTAAGGTTTAATGTGATACTATAGATAATGGTAGAGACTAGCTTAAACTTTTTCAGAAATGTTCAGGTAATTTGTACCTTTTGCCAATTGATTATCAAGAAAATTTCATTTTAGTTGCCCAAATCAACTCCATCCAGGTACTTGGTGTCCTTAGTCAGTAATTATAAATGGCCCCTACACTAGTTAGATGCCAAAAATGCTTTTCATAATCGATACTTAGAAGAAGTGCTTATGAGTCTCACCTCTAGGATTTAAAAAGATGTTCAGTCAGAATAAAGTCCTTGAATTTACATCTCCTTAATATCAGATGTGTCGGTGGTAGAGAATTCAACTACCAATCCAACTCCTCAAATGCACGTTTCACTTTCCCAAATTAATCAATCAAACTTCCCTCTTCTTTGGATTGAATATATGCAAAGTATATTACTGGAGTAAAGAAGCTTAGCATAGTCTGAATCTTGCTTAAAGTGCTAACATACGAGAATAGGACTGAAATTTCAGGTTCCATAGAATCCAAAATGTTGAGAATACTCACGCATGAGTGTCCTACATTGGAGAAAGAGAGGAAAGAAGACTAACATATAAGCCTAGTGGGCTACTTCACCTATCGCCAATTGGCTTTAGGATGGAACCTCACTTGGGCTTATGTGTGGTCTAACTTTCCTTCTCGTGTGGGCCTGTAAGCCCATTGCAAATTGAACATGAAGATCTTGGCCTACTATTTGGCCCAAAAGGGGGTTCGCTATTTAAGCAATTGGAAAAGGAATTGAAGTCTACATGGAGCAAGTGACCCAACAGTATTGTTTGCTCCAGGAAGGGGCCTATCTGACCTCAATCAGAAGTTCAGCTCTGATGAAGATTGTCTACGTACCTCTCCAGATTGCCGAAGTAAAAAGATACTCACGTGTGAGAAGGAGTGTTAAGAATACCCACATGTGAGTGTCCCACATTAGAGAAAGAAGGGAAAGAAGACTAACATATAAGCCTAGTGGGCTACTCCACCTATTACCAATTGGTTTTAGAAGACTAACATATAAGCCTAGTGGGCTACTCCACCTATCACCAATTGGTTTTAGGATGAAAACTCACTTGGGCTTGTGTATTACCTTGCCAATTTTCCAATATTTTTTGATCAATTGGGGGATTAGACGTAAGATAAGACAGCTTTCTCTGACCTTTAAATAACAATTCTACATTCTTGGACCAAAAAGAATAGTTATTGCCATTCAAGCATACCCATTCTTGGAGTTAAGTGTTTTGAATAGGTTAAGAAGTGTTAGGGTTTTACGGTAAAGTGGGTTTTGAAGTTTGGAAACTAACTAGGCTCTGATACCATGTGAAGCTCAGAGAATGGTTAAGTGAGGGCTTGATTCTAACTCAAAACCCTTGTAGCCTTTATTTAGAACAACAAAGAGGACATCATACATAACAAAGTCAATACTAGAGCACTTTATCTTGTGAGCATGAACTATGTTGCTCTCTATGTTAAAGTAGTGAGCTTAAAACAAAATATTGTAGTAGGGAATAGACAATTTAATAGGACGATGAATCCTCATAATCATATTGATGAATATATTATTACCTTCTCTCCTTCTCGATTTGGGTCTAGAAGAGGTTTCTGCTCATAGGCCGGCAAAGCAAGGGCATCATTCCAAATTTTTCTCCATAAGTTTCCATGCTCTGACATTCGTTTCGACAATTGACCAAGAGGAGGCCAATTATCCTTCAAACCTCTAAGAGTTGAGCCTTTTGATGATCCACTTTCTTCAATCTCATTATTCTCCCAATCGCCAGGGGAATGCCACCTAATAAAATCTTCAAAGACGGCGTCTGGATTTGCTGCTTTGAATGCTGACATATCTGATTTTTGAATATCATAAACTCAACATAACGAGAGAGAACTTAACTTTATACTTATTTAAAATATTTGAAATGAATCAACATGGACTAATGATGAAATGGTTAAGTGTATGTAAAACTTTCCCCCAAATTCTCATGTAGATGAGTCACCATTTTCCTTTTTCACTTTCCTAGAAAGTTTAATAATTTTCTGATAATTGCTGAACCAAACACATAATCTAAAACTTGAGTATTACCTGATGACAAGATATCTCTCTCCAACTGAGCAGAGAAGTTCTGCAATAAATTGTAGAAAACTGCCTTAGTTGTACTGTTAACACTGTCTATGGAAGCAGAACAAGCAGAGAAATGCAGGCATATGAAAATCCTTTTCAAGATTTAAAAATCAACTTTTATATTTAAACTGCTTCTTAAATATATCTGGACAGCAAAACCTTAGCAGCTAGAAGTCAGTTCTCAAGTGCTAAGCAACCATGCTTGCAATCTGATTGAATGACCTTTGAAGAATGCATTGAGCTCTCTTACGTTGGCTCTAGTAAGCAATATATAAACAAGGATTTGAGCTTACAAATGAATCACCAAATGCTTCAACAGCCTGCAATCGCTCTTCATGCATGTCTTCTGTCATAAGTGGTGGTTCCTATCAGAGTTCACGGAAAAATATCTGACTATTGGTAGACTTTATAGGAGGAAAAAAAAGGTATAAAGTTTTTAAATGGCTGAACTAAGAAAAACCTGTGTAAATGGTGCATGCATGCTTTGATATGACTTTAGAAGCATCATTGACCCTACCACCCCAGATGAGCCCCTCCTACCATACTCTGGAGAACTTAGATTAGAAGAAACTACATGATCAGGCTTTGTACTAGATCTTGATACCATTTTTTGAGACCTAGAATCATCCTGCATCACGGGGCTGCATCAAAAGCAGTTAGGTTATGCTCAAGTCAGATGAAATAAAAGATTAACATAAAATAAATGGTTCTGATAGAAAAAAGGATGTAAAGTTGCATATTTAGATAAAATTTTATCCAGAATCCATTATAATGACAATAAAATGTATGGCATTCTACCAATTCAACATGAGCCGAATTAAGGTACAGATTAAACAATAAAAGATCAATTCTTAGTGAAAGTTGAAGAAATACCCTTTTTTGGCTTTGAGCACTACCAGACTTAAAGCACAACAACAAAAAGGAAAAGATCACCAGTCTCTTGGATAAATCAAAAGTAAAACATTAGTGGTGAGGATGGCAAAGGATAAATAATACTTAAATTTTTCAAATATTCACCATTAGCATGAAACCAAAGCTTATCACGATTCAATTCATAAACTTTTTTTTATTATATACTGGCACATTCTATCCGATACTTTTAAATAGTTAAGGTGCATGAGTGTATGTGGATTGATTCCCAAACAATAGACAAACCTGCAAATTACATGAAAAGCAAAAAAAATCACAATTTTATTTTTAAGTATAATTAGGGATGTGGGTTAGGAATATGAGATTTATGGAATAATTTTTTGTTTTGGTCATATTATAAGACAATTAAATTTCTGAAATATTCTTCTTTACTGGCAAAAATTTGAACAGTAGTAACAACAGTTAGACACCAAGAGAAACAACCAGTTCGTGAATTGTATTATTATAGTCTTAGTTGAAGCTAAATCTGGAAAATAAAAGCTTGAAAGGTTTCTTTTTGTAAATATAATTGAACCAGCTGAACGCTGCCCTTTATATACCAACCATAAAGTTGACAAATTTCTTGCAAAGGATATGAGATTTGGCTGGTTTAGGTGAGAAAAGGACATGATAGTTGCAATTTCATCAGACTTCAATGACAGTATAATAGTTTTAAACTCTTGAGATAATTTTAAAAAATTAGAATTAAAGTCAGCCACTTGTTGTGTAGAAAATAAAGGAACTCTCACTTGCTTAGTTCACCTGTCTCCAATCACATAAGACTCTTCACCAAGTACTTGTGAATCAGTTGTCACATCTCGAGCCACTCCACCCTCCTTCATATTTCATTTGACAAGTCTTAATTTAAATGATTAAAAGGCAACTTGAAACCATCAAACTTAACACAAGCAATAGAAACAAAAATAGAAGCAATGTAAGCCAAGAGAAACCTTTGTTTGAGAATCAGTATGGTCGTTGCTTCCAATACAATCTTGAAATTCTTCATTCAGTTCAATCTTCTTCTCAATGCATATGGCAAGCTGAACAGAAAGATAAAGAGTTGTAATGAACAAGCTTTGACTATTCTAAGCAAACTCAAATTTTTAGTTTGCCCTAACAACATGGGATACTAAAAGTAATAATTTATTTCTATACAGAAGCTAAAAATTCTGATTCCAATAAAGAATATTCATAACATTGAAAGAAGTCGAAACTTATTTATCAAAGAATTGATTTCCTAAAAATAGACTATTCAGAAAAATGATGTGCATGTCCACATGACAGTTCAAGAAAAACAAAGAAGAAGACTAAAAAGGTTGTTTTGCAGCTTCTACAAGCATATCAACCTTTAAGGGTTCAAGTTTCAAGCTTACACATTCAAGATAATATCATAGTTAATTGCATCAAGAACCCCACGGCCTGAGTTCCTTTCTTAACATTCCTATTGTTTGACTATTTGAAAAGACCAACTTTTCAATGTAGTTAACATTGCAACACTGAGATAAACCTATAGTACTAAATATTAAATCCCACAACTGATGATATTAATTACCCAATTGCTCTTTGCAAAGGTAAATGTCAGTGCACTTATCACATTTCCTCTTTTGCTTCTTATTATCATTTGTCTACCTCTTCTTGTTCTTTTGTTGCCTTTGTTCATGAAACTTTATCCCATCCTAGCTGGCGTGATACTATGATAGAAGAGATAAATACTTAGATGATAATGGTACATGGGATCTAGTGAAAATACATGTAGAAAAGAAGGATACTAGATATACATAGGTGTTTGTATTCAAAACCAATTTTGATGGATGGCTCGACTTAAAGCATGACTGGTAGCAAAAGGCTATGCTCAGACTTATGGTGAGTCTGATACTTTCTCTCCTATTGCCATGAAGAAAGAAGTAATCTTTTTTCTTATTTTGCACAACAAGTGCCTTTGGATATATACACAAGTCCTAGCTTAATTTACGTAACTAAAATATTTCCTATTTACAGCAATTTCCTAAAGCAAATATCCATGATATCCTCTTGTTTCCTATTTTATGATTAGGAAATAATTTCTCCTAAATCATTGTTCTGATTTTCATCACTCCCTCTCAAGCTGGTAGGTACATAGATTTCTTGCATTCCCAACTTGCTTATAACATCTTGAAATTGTGCATTTGCCAACCCCTTAGTCAATACATCTGCTATTTGTTTGACAATAGGAACGTATGGGGTGCAAATAAGCCCACTTGCCAATTTTTCTTTAATGAAGTGCCTATCAATCTCAAATGTGATTAGTTCTGTCATGTTGTACCGGGAATAGTCGACTTATTATCATAGTAGAGCTTCATAGGTCCATGCCACCGAACTTTCAAAGCATTCAGGATGATACGAATCTACAAGAGCTCGCATATACCGTGAGCCATAGCTCTAAACTCTGCCTCAGCACTTAATATAGCCACAACTGATTGCTTCTTACTTCTCCAAGTGATAAGATTGCCCAAAAATATAGTGCAGTACCCAGTGGTTGACCTTCTATCAATGCTTGAACCTACCCAATCTGCATCCGTATAAGCTTCAATTGTTTTATTATCATTTTTCTTAAACATAATCCCCCTGCCAAGGGTAGTTTTAAGGTACCTCAATACCCTATACACTGCTTGAAGATGGACATTTTTTGGGTCATGCATGAACTGACTAATTACACTTATTGCATATGCCATGTTAGGCCTGGTATGTGACAAATAAATTAGTTTTCCCACCAGTCTTTGATACCTCCCCCTATCAACAGGTTCATCATCTTTGGCCTCGCTTAGTCTATGATTCTGTTCTATAGGTGTATCAATCGGTTTGCACCCCATCATTCCAATTTCTTCTAGAAGATCTAAAATATACTTGGGTTGGGATAGAAAAATTCCCTCTTTCGAACAAGCTACTTCTATGCCCAAAAAATATTTCAACTTCCCCAAATCTTTGATTTCAAACTCTTGGGCAAGTTTAAGTTTAAGGTGTTTCATCTCTTCAAGATCAATACCTGTGATTATAATGTCATTCACATAAACAATGAGGATTGTCATTTGTTTTCTGCAGCAAATTTAATAAAAAGAGTGTGATCTCCTCAACTTTGCTTATACTTCATTTCCAATAGAACCTCTGTGAATCTCCCAAACCACGAGGAGATTGTTTAAGGCCATACAAGGCTTTCTTTAATTTGCATACTCTATTCCCAAACTTATCTTCAAATCCCGAAGGGGTTGTCATGTACACTTCTTCATTTAGATTACCATGTAAAAAGGCATTCTTTACATCAAATTGCTGCATAGGTCAAGCAAAATTAGCTGCCAAGGATAATAGTATACATATAGTGTTCATTTTTGCAATTAAGGAAAAAAGTTTCAAGATAATCAACCCCATAAGTTTGAGTATACCCCTTAGCTACTATCCTTGCTTTATATCTTTCCAATGAACCATCTACTTTATATTTAATTGTGAATACTCATTTACATTCTACTAGTTTTTTTTCCTTTTGGTGAATCCACTATTTCCCATGTTGGATTCTTAATTAATGCGTTCATCTCATCATCCATGGCATTTTTCCAATTCCTATCCCTAAGTGCCTCATCAAGTGCTTGTGGTGTGGAACTTGAATTTATTTTTGTAAGAAAACATTTATAGCTTGGTGAACATTTTTCAAATTGTAGTGTGAAATTGGGTATTTAGTGCGTGTTCGTGTGTCCTTCCTAAGAGCTATAGCCACATACAAATCATCAAGTTCAGGGTTTTGTATTTCAGTACCTGATTCTAGATCCTTGAGCCTGCTCTAGTAAGGTTTGGAAAGGATCCCTTCGTGAATAGACTAATAGAGGCTTGTTAGGGGCACTTTCTACCTTATTTTCATCAGATAGGCTAGGTGCTGTAGGGACAGTAGTGGCTGACTCAATCTGTGTATTTGGGAAAGATAAATCAAGTAAGAAGTTAGTCTCCCTATACTTCCGCAGAATTCCCCATCTCCCCCTGAAGATAAGCATTAGGGAAGAAAGATTGACTCTCAACAAATGAAACATCCTTGGAAATGAAGAATTTATGTGAGGGAGGATGAAAACATTTATACCATTTTTATGTAGGAGAATAGCCAACAAAAATGCACTTTAGGGATCGTGGGTCAAGTTTTCCCCTATTGTGAGCATGAATATGAACAAAACTAACACATCCAAACACCCTTGGAGTTAGACTATTTACATTAAGGTTGGGGAAGAAATTATGGAGCATTTCTACCGGTGTTTTAAACTTTAGAGGTCGTGAAGGCAATCTGTTTATCAAGTGAACTCCAATTAAAACAGCCTCTCCCTAATAGTATTTAAGGGCATTCATTTGATATAATAATGCTCTAGTGACTTAAAGTAAATGTCTATTCTTACACTCAACCACCCCATTTTGTGGAGGTGTATCAACACAAGATGAAAAATGGACAATGCCTTCACGTTGAAAGAAAGAAGATAAGGTTTGATTAAAGTATTCCCGAGCATTATCACTCCTGACCTCTTTTATGCTCACCGCAAACTGTTTTTTTATCATATGAAAGAAATTAGGAAAAATCTCATTGACCTCCGATTTGTTTTTCATGAGGAAGACCCACGTGACCCTTGTGCAATCATCAATAAAGGTAACAAACCATTTAGCTCCTGACACATTAGGTATCCTTGAAGGTCCCCATATATCAGAATAAATCAAAGTAAAAGGAAATTCAGATTTATTATTGCTCAAAGGAAAGGAAGTTCAACAGTGTTTCAAACTCACACAAATCACAATGGAAACTATTAGGATCACTGTTTTTAAACAAATTAGGAAATATGTTCTCAATAAACTAAAAGAAGGATGATCTAAACGATAATGGTGAAGCCAAATAGGGTTAAGAGTATCTCTGGTCATGAATGTCAAGGAGGGATGTGAGGTTTTGTCTCCACTATTAGATTCTAGAAGGTAGAGTCCGTCCTTTTCCTTAGCATGCCCAATCATCTTCCCCATTTCCCGATCCTGAAATACACAATAATTAGGATCAAAGATGGCAAAGCAATTCAAGTCTCTGGTAAATCTTTTAATGGACAAAAGATTGGCATAAAGTTTTGGAACATGTAGTACTTTTTTCAAGAGAAGATTAGGGGACAAAGGAATGATTCCTTGACCTGCAACAGTAGTACGAGAGCCCTCTGCAACTTTAACTTTTCTATTACTAGGGCAGGGGTTATAAGAAACAAAAGAATAATGAGAGGTAGTCATATGGTCTATGGCACCTGAATCTACAACCCAAGAATCCCTAGGAGACACTAATGAGGCACTGAGAGCATGAGAACTAGAAAAATCACCTGATTGGGCTAATGAACATGATGCACCAGCACCTTCCAGGGAATTCAAAATGCTCTTTAGGCACTCAATCTCTTCTTTGTTAAGTCCTCTTGGTTCTGATCTAGCTTGATCAGAATCTCCAGAGTTTGTAGGTTCAATGAAGTGGGCTTTGGCCTGTCCATCCTTGTTTGCCCCTTCTTTTCATGCTTTCTGTGGCTTCACATGTAACTTCCAGCAGTTCTCTCTAATGCGACAAGGCTTCTTACAAAAACTGCACCAAACAGCTTCCTTATTTTGAGGATTCTGTTGGTGGTGGTTAAGGGCTTCTTTGTTGGTTTTCATAGACATGAATGCTAAGTTGTCAGCAGATTTGGATTCCAATATAACAATTCTCCATCTCTCTTCTACCTAGATGAGTGAAAAGGCATCATTCAAAGACAATAAAGGGTCTTTACCAAGTATTTGAACCCAAAGTTGGTCAAATTCAACATTAAGACCTGCTAAGAATTCAAACATTCTTTCCCTTTCTACAAACTTTTGTAATTTGACATCACTGTACTGAATTGAGTAGCAGCATCCCATATCTCCTTAGCAGATGAAAGGAACATGTAAGCACCTCTAATGTCTAGTTCCATAGAGTTCCAAAGCCATGACATGATTAAGGAATCCTCTACATCCCAAGCCTCAAACTTGGGATCCAAAATAGTAGGAGCAGGTCCTAATAGGTGAGAATGCTTTCCCTTACCCTTAAGGAAAGTCTTAACCATTTGTGACCAGTGGAAGTAGTTTTTACCAATGAGTTGGTAAGATGGAAACAAGGTTTGTAATTCACCAATATGAGTAGGGGTGTACATTTTGGGATTACCAATAGAGGAGATTTCAAAGGAGGAACACGTTGGAGTTTTTGTTGGTAATAGATTCAGCCATCTGTTTTCCAGAAGGCACTGTTGCCAATGAAGGCCAAGTAAGTGTCAGAAACCAAAAAAAAAAAAACAGAAACCAAGAGTTACAGTGCCCTAGGCTCTGATACCATGAAGAAAGAAGTAATCTTTTTTCTTATTTTGCACAACAAGTGCCTTTGAATATATACACACGTCCTAGCTTAATTTAGGTAACTAAAATATTTTCTATTTTCAGCAATATCCCCAATTTACAGCAATTTCCTAAAGCAAATATCCATGATATAGTTGTGTTTGTTAATTAAGGATCGAGTCACCAGACGATGAACAGAAAAATAAAATAATTCTGATTTTCCTTTGCCTTTATTAGAGTACTTAGGTCTACCTATTTTGGAATCTATCCAACTCTTAAGGGAGACTGAAACCTCGGAACTCATTGATAAGAGAGAGATCCGAATCTCTAAATTTTTGATAATTTTTTTGCATATCCTTTTTATTCCTCTTAATGCCTTTAAATAGGCAAGACTTATTACAGAAATAGAAGTCCCATTATGACGAGGCTATTAGAAATAACAAACTTCCTAGATAAATGACTATTTAAAATATCTACTCTATCTATTAGGATAACAACTTCCTAGATAAACGACTACTTAAAATATCTAATATATCTATTAGGAAAATAACTACTTAGTTCAACAAATTCACGCAAACCAATCAACCAAGGAATCAACCCATATCACTGAGGTCGACGCCCATAGGTCTGACCCACGAAAGCATCCACAACATTACCCTCTTCTCGGTGAAAGAGCTTGTCCTCAAGCTCAAAGGTTGGATACTGGAGTATCATCTTCCGCATCACCCAATTCAACCCAAAAGAGTCTTTTGCCTTGGTGGGTTGCAGAATAAGGTTCATCACAGTTGTAGCATAATCCCTTTGCTCTTCGTTCTGACATTTCTGCTCTAGTAAGTCTTTTAATGAGGGGAGTTTGAGGATGGTTGGGAGAACTAGCACTCGTAGATGAGACTAGTGATGTGTTGACTAGTCTTGCTTGTGGGTTGCTTATTGTCCCTGCACTTGTCCTATCAACCTGCCACACTCCCTTCCGATTAATGGTACTCTTCTGTAGTTGGTGTTTTTGTTCATAAGTCCTGGCTAAATTCATGGCTGTGGATAAGTCTGGTGGCCTGAACAATTGGACACCTAACCTGATTGAGTTATCCAGTCCAGCGACGAATAAACTCGCATGAAGATGTTCGGTTACCATTGCATCTGAACGTGCCAATTTTTCTTGCAACTGCCTCTGATATTGTTCTACGTTCCTGCCTGTTGGAGAGTAACCAGCTCACCTATCAGGTTACTACTTTCAGGTGGACCAAATCGTTGGAAACAAAGTTTCAAAAATTCATCCCATGGCAAAGTTCCTTTTGCCCTTTTAATCTGATAATGCCACAATTGAGCTTCACCCAAGAGGTGAAACCCAGCAAGTCCAACCTCGAAGAGGTGAAACCCAGCAAGTCCATCGGCACATCCGTACAACGCTTGTACCGTTGCAAAGGTATTCTTGGAAAATATTGTGCGACTACATGGCATTCCTAAATCTATTATTAGTGATCAAGATGCCCTTTTTATAAATACCTTTTGGAAGGAGTTGTTCCGTTTATACGCAACCAATCTTAATTTCTCCTCCGCATACCACCCACAATCTGATGGGTAGACCGAGGTGGTTAATCGAACCATTGAAATGTACTTGCGTTGCCTTGCTGGAGACCGACCTAAGAAGTGGGTAGAATGGGTTTCTTGGGCTGAATTTTGTTACAACGTGTCCTTCCACACAGCCTTAAAACATCTCCATTTCACGTAGTATATGGAAGGGAGCCTCCGAGTTTGACATCTTATGTTGCAAGAACTTCTCGAGTAGATGTGCTGAATCAAGCACTTCTTGATCGCGATGAAGCTTTAGTTGCAATTCGCACCAAACTCCAACAAGCACAGTAGCGAATGAAGACCGTCTATGACAAAGGACATCGTGACGTGGCATTCTCTCCTGGTACTTATGTGTGGTTGCATTTACATCCTTATCGTCAAAAGACAATTGCTAGTCACATTACACATAAACTTGGACCCAAGTTTTGTGGACCTGTCCGGTTGGCAAAACGAATTGGTACCGTAGCATACTAACTAGGGCTTCACTTGGACTGCAAGCTGCATAATGTTTTTCACATGTCATTATTGAAGACTTTCAAGGGTGAGATAACCGATAAGCCACTGGTGCTACCTCCGCTTGAAGAAGGTCGAGTTGTGATCAGTCCTATGGCCATTTTGCGGACTCAATTGAATCGAGGCCGTTGGGAAATTTTGGTACAATGGAGTGGAGGTACGACCGAGGATGCTAATGTCTTGGGGTTCAAAATGGCATTTCTAAACTTTAAGCTTGAGTACAAACCTTTTATGGAGGAGGGAAGTCATGTTGCGGATGCATTCTTGGGTCAAACATATGAACGACACAGAACGAATACTGCCTAAGATACTGATTCCGTGTGAAATAAGAATCCTAGGTGGTCTAATTTTAGTTATTTCCAGTTCTGTTCTGTTACTTCCCTATTTTATGGCAGTAGGATTTTTATTAGGAAAGGGAGCCTACTAAGGAATTTGAATCCTTGCTTAGTTAGGAATTCTAGTAGGCAGTAGGAGTTTTATTATAGTTGGCAGTAAGAGTTTTATTGAGAAAGGGAGTCTATTAAGGAATCTGAATCATTGTTTAATTAGGAATCCTACTTCTTTTATTATAAGGAGATTTCCCTTTAAAACAAGAGTTATTCAGCAATAATAATAGAGTAGAATTTATCCAAAAAAAACCCAGAGATTTGAAACTCTCTCTCAACGATTTTCAAGGTTGCAGCTCCCTTCAACGAGCTGTGTTGGATTACCAATTATAGGTACATCCAGGAGGAAGAACAAGGGTAAAAACCCTTTGTTGGAGGAAGGATCTCCGATTCATCGTCCAGTGACTCGATCACAAAGTCGAGACTGTAACAAGGCCCCCCTATATCAGGTAGATGAGGTTCAACCCTTGAAATTGGTGGTGAGACTGGAAACTAAAGTGAGAGAAATAATCAATGGGGATGGCCATTCCATAACAATAGAAGTGCTAGCTTCATAATGGAAGAATTGCCTAGATGCCAGGAGGGAGAACAAAATGAAATTCAGTAGCTAGCCGATAAATCGAGGCAATTCAGCATTAAAGCATGCAAAATACTTTTGCAGATTCCGCAGAACACAAGGTTGGAGTGGGCAGAGCTAGCATGGGACAATGACATCAATCTAACTCATTCATTTATCTTATAGATGGGAAGCAATAAAGGGTTGCTTACGAGGAACAAGATAAAGTTCTCCATAAGCACTGTGAGTTGTACAAAAATCAAAAATCTGGAGCATCTTATGATTAGTTGCATACCAGGCAAGCATGCGAGCGGATGCAAATTATTCTCAACTTGGTCAGATCAGTGGACTCTTGGAAAGAAACTATTACTTGGTTAGGGAACCGTGGAGTGAATAATGCAGCTAATCTTAAAGCAATCAAGTTAAGTTGGGCAGCTTTGGTATACTACATCTGAAAGGAGTGAAATTGTAGAATTTTTATACAACAAAGTCAAAGCATTGAAATGGTTTTTCAGGACATTTTCCTCCATTGCAGATTGGCCATGTTAGCAAGAGGAATAGATGTAAATCTCTCAAGTAGTATGAAGGGATGATGGGAATTGGAGTAATATTGGTTTACGTGGTCTCTAAAGTACCCTTTAGATAACAAGATGTAGACAATTATAAGGAACAACTACTTTTTGTAATCTAGACTTTTTGGATTATCCTTGACCTTTTGTATTCTAGCTGTAATTATCGCTAATCAATGAAATCTTTAATTTTCAAGAAAAAAGTTTTATTAAACCAAGCACTATCCCTTTTGCCAGCCCATTGTCCTCATTAAAAAGAAAAACAACAGTAGCATATGTGTATCAATTAGAGAAGCCTAAACCAAATCACCATTCTGGACAAATACCCAATTCCAAACATCAATGAGCTTCTAACTACACAATGCCTCTTTCTTCTTCAAACTTGATTTACGTTTAGGTTATCACCAAATACGCATCAATCCTGTACACATCCACAAAATTGTTTTCCCCAACCACTCAGGCCATTATGAATTCGCTATAATGCTCTTTGGCCTCGCCAATGCTCCATTCACCTTCAATCAGCAATGAATGATCTATTCTAACCATACATATGAAAATTTATCCTCATACTCTTTAACTACATCTTAGAATACAACCAATCTTTCAAGCAACACCTTAATCATCTACAGGTTACCCTTAAACTTCTCCAGTATAACCACTACTATGCCAAGGAATCGATACCGACTAATGCGAAGGAGTTACGAGGTTTTCTAAGATTCATAGGCTACTACTATAGGTTTGTGGAGAATTATGGAATGATAGCCCGTCCACTTATTGAATTCACTAATAAGAATGATTTTCACTGGTCTCCTACGACTTAAGTAGGCTTTGATTTTCACTGGTCTCCTACAACTTAAGTAGGCTTTGACCAGAATATCGATCCTCCGACTACTAGATTTCACTCAACCATTCATATACTGTGATGTTTCTTCAAAAGGAATTGGAGTTATCAACCTACAATCTGAGCATCCCATTGATTATTTTAGTAAGTTGTTTTCTTTTTCAAACCGATTTAAATTTACTTCAGATCAGAAATTGCTTGGTCTTGTCTTAGCCGTGCAGAAATGGAAACATTATCTCTTAGGACACCAATTCTTTGTCTGAAAAGATCATTGTAGCCTCAAATATCACCTCAGCCAACTTACCACCACCAATGAACAACAATGGCTTCTCATGAAATCATTAACTTTCGACTTCAAAATTGCGTTAAGGAAAGAAAAGACAATTCAAGGGTTGACTCATTGTCAAGACATCCACAACATGCTGCATTTTTTGCTCTTACTCTTTCTACAATCAGAGTGAAGCTCTCCAATTAGATTCGTTGCTAGTCTAGATTCTAAATGATCGAAATCAATTGTTTTATTGTCTAGAGTCTTGTCCTCTCTATACAAGCAACATTTTTTAGTGCTTAAGATTTTTGCACTCAAACTTGCAAATAAAATTTCACCTTCCTATTTGTAGCTTCTATCACCTTTGTCACAGGAAACAACTTAGAGATATTTTAATAAAAGTTTTCAATGAAATTCAGATCAATTATATTTTTAACAAGGTAGACAAGATTAATATATATGCTCTAGCTTAAGGGGAGTGTTGCGAATTGTATAGATAAGAATAGAAAAGAGTATATCTCAAGGCTTGATTATAAAGATCTCATTGCCTAATTAGTTGTTGATTAACTAGTAATATATATAGCTACGGCCCTGCTAGTAAGAGGAATAGCTACAAATCTAACAAGTAGTATGAAGAGATGGAAATTGGAGTAATATTGGTTTATGTGGTCTCATAAGGATCCCTTAGATTTCAAGATGTATATGATTACTAGGAACCACAACTCTATGTAGATTTCAAAATGTAGATAATTACTAGGAACCACAACTCTATGTAATCTAGAACTTTTGAATTATTCTAGATTTTTTGTATTCTAGACTATATATATATTTATTTAATGCAATTTGTCAATTTTCGAGGAATATATATATAACTATACTTTATGAAGATATACATTGCTAGAAATACCATTTTTCTTTTCCTAACACAAGCCATGTATACTAGCAAAGCTAAACATTTTAATTCACAAAGAATCATATGTTGACAATATCAATCTTGCAAAGGGAGAAAATGTATTCTATAGTAAACATCGAATTGCATGTACCACTATAGCACTTAATTCATTTAGGCCCAAAAACAACTAATATTTTAGCAAGCATCACATGTTGTCGGGACCTAACTATTGAAATTACAACATTTTTTTATATAAAATCTTTCAACTAACATAAATGAGATAACACCAATATGAAACAACGTATTACCATTTGTAGTTTTTGGTTGATCAAACAAGTAGATAGATCAATTGAACCATCGGGCAACGTTTTGGGCAATGGTTGTGACTCTTCCCAACACCAACGCACCTCCCGAATAAACTCTATCCAGAGCACAGCAATAGCTAAAAACACACAAGAGGAAATGTAATTCTAGTCAAACTAGAATTGTACAACGCTCAACGAAATCAAGTGGTATGCACCTCTGCAAATGCAACTAATAAGCATTTAAATTAAACTGAATAAGACTTTGCTTTTCTTACATACCACGTATGTTGCAGTTACCAACCCATAAAGAGTGTAAGCAAAACCGTGCAAAAAGAGAATCAAGTGGTGCTCCTTTGATAGCTCGAGACCTCTTATGCTCGCTTTTAGTAATTTCCAAGATTTGAGATCCTAAGTTGACAAATATAACATGTGAAAAAATGAATAAAAAAGATATCATGCTTAGGAGTTCTCTAAACTAATAAGTCCTACAATCATGTATATTTACAGAAAATGCAATTTTCAAATTATTTCAAAAGGACTCTATGCAACAAACTAAAACCGCTAAGTTTTAACTCAATTAATGATCTTGTGAAGAGACAAAAACCACAAAAATTTACAGTGACCAATTTCCTCGTACTAAACAATAGAATTCTAATCGACGAAGAAAAAAAAAGAAAATGGAGTGTCAAAGAAAGAAGTGAAGGAATGATGTAAGCTAACATATTGAAATTATGAATCATTACATTGCAAAACCTTGAAAAGAATTGTTGGTAAATTAAGAAAACTAATATCTAGTAGATAATGATTCCAATAAAATAGGAAAATCTTGTCCTAGATTTAGGATAAGATAAATCAGCACCTAAGTAGTTAGTATGCTGCAGATTAATAGAGTTAAATAGTTGGGATGTTTATTCTATATTGGTTGTATTTTTCCCCATTAAAGATGTACAAGTCAAAGAATAAATATATAGAAAGTTATGGTTTTCCTATTCAGTTTTGACAATGATATCAAGGCAGTAGGATTAGACCATGAATTTCAAGGCAGCTATTAGACCCCTAAGTCCAAACAGCAAAATCATGCAGACATTGCGAATAGGTAAGATTAGGGATGACAGAACAAAGCAAAAACTTGCAAATAGGTAAGAAAAATGGGCATTGTCAAAGTTGGCATGCATTCCTGCACATTGGCAAAAATCTTCGACGAGATGCATGATTCGAAAGTGGGACCAAATGATAGCTTAAGATGGACCTCGGGTTGAAAGTTAGCTTAACCACATGCATAAGGTAGAAATGTGAGAGCTCTAGGGACTTAATGTGTACTCCAATATATGAAATATGACTAATGAACTTGACATTGGTAAGCATTGGACCAAACCAGTGTGTTATGAAAGGCTTTGGGTTTGAATGAATCGTCATCAATGGATAGAGATTAAAGAGAGATCTTAGATGATGTGACCGACATGATCACAATAGATAAACATTAGCTCTAAAAGATAAAGACCACGTGGGAAGATCATCTAAAGATAGTAGAGTTCTCTATGGATATAGATTTATCTTTCCTAATTAAATGTAATCTCTTATCTTGTTAGTTATGATGTAGATAAATCCTATCACATAGAAACCTATTTGGACGAGGATTTCATCAAATTGGTTAGTGTGATGTAATCTAATAAGGATAGAGGGCATCTAGTTGGTTCAGTTCAATTAGGATTCTGAATTGTAAAGTCAAAGGTGCTTATAAATAGTTTATTTGAGCCTTGCTCCTGGATGAACGAAGATATAGGAGGGGAAGGAAACACATTGAGAGAGAGCATTTCTTTGTATACTTCTCAAGAAATAATAAAGGTTGGTTTTTATCGTATCCCTTATGTGTTTATTATTGCCTATTAATTACTTAATCCTTTCACAATATTCTTACTTGAATGT
>JAOSBN010000177.1:19336029-19354797 GCA_027563595.1 Erythroxylum suave
AGAGTGTTATATAAGAGAGAACATAGAATGTAAAGAGTAAGACATTTTTTAGAAATAAAAAATCTTTCTTTCAACTGTTTTTATCGTATCCCTTATGTGTTTATTATTGCCTATTAATTACTTAATCCTTTCACAATATTCTTACTTGAATGTAAGAGTTAAACACTCCAAGATTCGAGCGACGTTCGAGAACAAGATTCTGTTGGCCAACGATCATGTGGAAAGGTTGAGTCTAAACGAAACTAAGTAAGATTGTCGTGCAAAAGAGTAGACGTGACTTCAGTATAAATTTAGTGTCTAGGAGAACCTTTGTAGGAGCAACCATGGTGAGTTTTGGTTTGACTTATTCAGATGACAGTCGCAAGTGACTTAAGGAGGAGGAAGCAGCATGCTTGCACTGATTGCTTTGTCAAGAAACTCTCTCCAAATTACCATTCACATGTTGAATGGCAAAAACTACCTTGAATGGTCCTAGTCTGTATGTTTAGTGATCGATGGCATGGGGAAGCTTGGATATTTAAATGGTTAGCCCGAACAACTAGCTGCAAATGACCCTTAATATTTGCAATGGTGATAGGAAAACTCAACGGTTGTTGAATGATTAATCAATTCTATGGAACCAATTATTGAGAAGCTCTTCATGATCATGCCAATAGCTCGTGATGTTTGGGAAGTAGTTAGGGAAACATATTTAGATATGCACAACCACTCACAATTATTTGAATTAAACACTAGAATGTGGAAAATGTAGCAAAGTGAGAGGAATGTAATAGCATATTATAATAAAATGATGTCTATATGGTAGGAATTAGATTTGTTTGATGAAGAAAGTTGGGTAAATCCAAGTGATAGTGCTCGGTCCAAGAAGAAAGTTGAAAGACGACACATAGTTGTCTTCTTGGCCAAATTGAATGGAGACCTACATGAAGTTAGACGTTGTATTTTAGGGAGAAATCCTCTACCAACCATAAGAGAAGTCCTCTCAGAGGTATTGAGAGAAGAAGCAAGAAGACAAGTGATATTGAAGAATATTGGTGAAACCATTCAGCACTTGTGACTCAAGGAGCTGACTGTGAAGGAGATAAACGCAGCGGAAAATAGAAGCCTTTGGTGTGACCATTGTAAAAAACCGTGGTATATTAGGGAAACCTACTGGAAGCTGAACCAAAAACCAGCTAACTGGAAAAAGAAACCAAGCAATGAACACCAAGACAAGGGGAGAAGTCTGAGCATTCCAAGTGAGCAATTTTGATTCAGGGCAGCAATTATCTTCAGAATCTCTTCTTTTCCCTAAAGAACAAATAGAACATCTACACCAAATGTTTAAATCTCAAAATAATCCTATTCCATCATTTTCTCTAGCTCATTCAAATAATACTTTCCCTATGTCTTTGGCCTGTACCAACACTAATGGCCCATGAATATTAGATTCTAGTGTCACAAATCACATGAATAGTATTCCGCACTTTCTTTTGTCCTATACTCCATGTACACAAAATAAAAAGGTCAAAACTAATGATGGTTCTTTTGCTTTGGCTACTGAAATAGGAATAGTGTCTATCTCTCCTTCCCTAAAAATCAAAGATGTCCATGTTCCTAACCTATCATACAACCTCTTGTCTATGAGTAAGCTTACTCTTGATCGTAATTGTTGACTAATTTTCTAGTCTTCTCATTGTGAATTTCAAGATTTAACCTTAGAGAAGATGAATGAGGATGCTGAACTATGTTTTTCACAAAGGATAGACATTTGGAAGGCAAGACCAACAAACTTGTTTCAATTCTATTTCAGTTTCTAGTAATAATGAAGTTGTGTTATGGCATTGTCGACTAGGCCATCCAAGTTTTCACTATTTAAAGCATTTGTTTCTGAAGCTATTCATAAACAAAAATCCCTCAATGTTTCAATATGAGTCTTGTGAATTAGCAAAACATCATCGAGCGATTTTTCCACCACAACATTAAAATACTTCACAACCATTTTACATCGTCCATAGTGATGTTTGGGGGTTCTAGAGTTGTTACATTCTCTGGAAAACATTGATTTATTACATTTATTGATGATCATCCTATGGTCACTTGGGTCTTTCTCTTAAAAGAAAAATCTGATGTTGAAAGTGCCTTCAAAAACTTTTATAACATGATTCAAACACAATGTCAAAGTAAGATTAAAATATTTCAAAGTGATAATGGGAAAGAATTCTTTAACAATATGTTAGGAAATTTTTTTACTAAGAAAGGAATAGTTCATCAAAGCTCATATAGATCACAACAAAATAGGGTGGCCAAAAGAGAAAACAAACACCTTCTTGAAATAATTAAAGCTTTGAGCCTTCAAACTAAGGTTCCTAAATATCTTTGGGAGGAAGCAGCTCTAACAGCCACCTACTTTATAAACAGATTGCCTACTCTGATCTTTAACTACAAAACACCAATTCATGTTTTTACTAGTATTTTCCAACTACTACTCATTACAAACATTCCCCTAAATGGCAGCTTGACCTTTGGTCATAATCATGATTCCAAACTTTCAAAACTAGATCCTAGAGCACAAAAATGCATTTGTAGGTTATCCCACAAATCAGAAGGGGTACAAATGTTTCGATCCAATTTCAAAAAGGGTGTTTATGATTATGAATGTTACTTTCTTTGAAGGTACTCTATATTATAATAACTACCACCATCAGGAGGAACAAAGTATTAGTGAAGATGAGTTCTTAGAAGGTTTAGACCTTAGGTTTGAGTTTATTCCGAGTGATACTCTCATGATCATTCACAAAATTATTGGAAGCAAATGAAGTAAATATTGACAATGTTGGATCGGTTAATAAACCACCTATGACAATGCCATCACAAAATGATAATACTGAAAACATGAAGATACGTGAGAAATTATACAAAGGTCTTGCATATTCAAAGGAACACCTAGCACTAAAAACAAAAGGTCACCATTCTACAACATCTTCATGAGTCTAACCAAAGGTTAGATCAAGAAAATCATTATGTTTCAACAAATGTTCATATTCTTGAAAGCATTCCTATAAGTGATTCTAAGGTAAACTCTTCTTCTCAAATTGATCTCCCTATATCTCTTAGGAAACGCATTAGATCTTGTACACAACATTCTCTCTCCAACTTTGTGTCATACAAAAATATTTCACCCATGTATTATACCTTTATTTCACAGCATCCAATATTCCTATTCCTAATAGTCTTCAGAAGGCTCTAAAAGTTCTTAAGTGGAAAGAAGTTGTTCTTGAAGAGATGAAAGCCTTTGAAACGAATGCAACCTAGGAAGAAGTCAATCTACCAGATGCAAAAGAAGTTTGTCGAATGTAAATGGGTGTTTACTTTAAGATTCAATTATGATGGATCCTTAGAGAGGTAAAAGGCTCGGGTAGTTACTAAAGGCTTTACCCAAACATATGGCATAGCTTATTTTGAGACTTTTTCACTAGTGGCAAAGTTAAACATGATTCAAACCCTCCTTTCAATTGATGTTAATCTTCACTTGCCTCTAAATCAATTAGATGTAAAGAAAGCTCTCTTGAATGGAGATCTAGATGAAGAAGAATATATGGAGCCTCCCCCTAGATTCTCTAAAAAGTTTTGAACCACGTATTTAAATTAAAAAGATCCTTATATAGTCTTAAGCAATCTCCCAAAGCCTGGTTTGAAAGATTCACAAAGTCTTTTAAGGGTCAAGGTTATTGTCAAGGACAATTTGATTACACGTTCAATAAGAGATCCATCAAAGACAAAATTTCAATTATGATCGTCTATGTGCATGATAAAACTTGAACTGGATATGATATAGAAGAAATGAGGAAACTTAAGCTAAATTTGTCCAAGGAGTTTGAAATTAAGGACTTAGGCCATGTAATATATTTTCTTGAACTGTGTTAAGCGACCGTTTCACCATAATAGCTTAAGCTGTTGTGTGAGGCCAACTTAATGGTTTTATATATTCGCTAAAACAACCCCCTCAAGTGAAAGTTGTTTGGGTTTGAAACTTGCACAAGCTCACTCTACCTTATGCTGAATTAATTAGGTAAGTGGTAGGATTTGAACTCACGACCACTTGGTCACAGAGGCTCTAATACCATGTTAAACAACCATTTCACCACAATAGCTTAAGTTGTTATGTGAGGCCAACTTAATAGTTTTATATATTCGCTAGCAGAATGGAAGTAGTAAGATAAAAATAGACAATAGTGGTCTCACAATGGAAGTATACTTTAGATTATCTCAAAGGAGACTAGAACGAGTGGATGCAAGCCTTCAAACACTCTAGTAGAGTTTAATGTCAAAGTTGGAGATGTTAAAGAAGGAATCCTAGTAGATACTGGAAGGTAACAAAAATTGGTAGGGCGATTGATTTCCTTATCTCATACACGACCTAATATTGCCTTTTCTATAAGTATGGTTAGTTAGTTTATGCATTCCCCATGCGAGAAGCAACGAGAAGCTTTGTAGAGGATCCTTCGATATTTAAAGGGCAACCCCGAAAAGGGCCTTGTTTCAAAAAAGAATGAAAGTAGAGTGTAGGTGTATACTAATGTAGACTGGACAGGATCAACTGTTGATAGAAGATCGACTTCTAAATATTGTACATTCCTTTGGGGCAACTTAGTCACATGGAGATGTAAGACACACAATGTAGTTGCTAGGAGCAGTGCTGAAGAAGAATTTAGATCAATGGCTCAAGGTGCATGTGAAGTTCTATAGCTACAAAGAGTTTTAGAAGATCTTCAAATTCTCATGAGCTTTCTTGTGAGATTGTATTGTGATAATAAGGCAGCCATAAGTATTGCACATAACCCAATCTTTCATGACAAAACAAAACATGTTGAAATTGATAAGCACTTCATTAAGAAAAACTTGAAGCAAGAATAATCTGTACTTCATTCATTCCAACCACACAAAAAGTTGTAGACATATTTACCAAAGGATTGTTAAGACAACCATTCAAACTTCAAGTTAGCAAGTTGGGCATGATAGAAATTTTTGCGCCAACTTGTGGGGGAGTCTTGGTAAATTAGGAAAACTAATATCTAGTAGATAATGATTCCAATAAAATAGGAAAATCTTATCCTAAATTTAGTATAAGATAAACCAGCACTAAGTAGTTAGGATGCTACAGATTAGTAGAGATAAGTAGCTAGGATAATGATTCTATATACTAGTGTTTTTCCTATTTAAGATGTATCAATTAAAGAACAAGTTTATGAAATTTCTGTTTTGGTTTTCTTATTCAGTTTTGTCAACAAGAACACACAAAACATTAAAAGCAAGAAGTCAAATAGTAAAGAAGGAAAACTAACCATCATGAAAGAGATCTTTGAACACACGATCAAGAACTGTTGGTGGGGGCACAACCATTGAGGACTTCAAGTTGTCAGAAGTTGGATTGTCAACTGTTGTGAACAAAAATATGATAAATGGAAATGAGCATAAAAAGAATTACCAAACAACAATTTGTGCATAAGCTACATTCACAACATAATACAATACTATATCCAACACCTGAAACAAAATCCTCCATAAATTGCGCATCAAAGGACATATCCAATGCAGTAACCAGAAGTTCCAATTGAGAAGAAAACCCAACTCTCTTTCCCTCTGACCTATTAGTCCAAAAAGGAAGTACATTTTAGATCTCGAACAATGCTTAAAGGAATCTGCAGAAATATAAGCTGAACAGATGCATATTATTATTCCCTTAACTGTCAATACATAGGTACAATTATATGTAGGAGTAAAAGGAGCTATTTTAGGAAACTAACAGTTGCACATAATAATCTAATTGATCTAATTTAGCTAACTTTTAGCAGTCATTAACAACCACCCGAATATTTCCCAACAATCCCCCTCAAGCTGGGTTGCAGATCTCATCCATAGCCAGCTTGGTAACCAAAACACTAAACTAACTCTTATCTAACCTTTTTGTAAGAATACCAGCTACCTATTGTGAGGTCGGTATATAGGGAACACTAATTAATCCTTTTTTAATCTTCTCCTTAATGCAATGCTTGTCAACCTCAACTTGTTTTGTTCTATCATAAAGGACCGGGTTGTGGCGAAGCCTTGTTATCACAATACACCTTCATAGGAACTGAAATAGGAATTTGCAGTTCCTCCAGTACCTTTTTAATCCATAAAACTTCACAAATTCCATATGCAACTGATCGAAACTCAACTTCAGCACCGCTCCTTGCAACAACACTTTGTTTTTTACTCCAACAAGTTAACAAGTTTCCTACAATAAATGTGCAATAGCCTGAAATTGATCTTCTATTAGTAGCGCTTCCTGCCCAATCAGTGTCGGTATAAACTTCAACTTAAAGATTGCTCCGCTTACGCTACATTAAACCTTTCCCAGGAGTTCCTTTTAGATACCGTAGTATCATATACACAGCATCCAAATGTTCTCAACTTGGTGAATGCATAAAATTGACTCACTAAGCTCACAACAAAAGCTCTATCAAATCTGGTGTGAGACAAATATACTAGTCTCCCAACCAACCATTGGTATCTCTCCTTATCAACGATATTTTTAGGTTGAGTTGGGCTAAGATTCACACATGTTTCAACAGGTGTATCAACTGCCTTGCAGCCTAGTAATCCGATCTCATTCAACAGATCTAGTATATATTTCCTCTGATTCACAAATATACCTTATGATCTAGCAAACTCCATCCCAAGGAAGTATTTGAGCAGTCCAAGGTCTTTAATTTCAAATTCTTTGGCTAATCTCTTCTTCAACTCCACTATTTTGGATATATCATCTCCAGTTAGAAAGATATCATCCACGTAAACAATTAGGATAGATAGTTTACTTGCCTAGGACTGCTTGGAGAACAATGTATGATTGGCTTGACTCTGACAGTAGCCATAGCTCTTCACAACCCTTCCAAATCTATCAAACCATGCTCTAGGGGAATATTTTAGGTCATATAATGACTTCTTTAGCATGCACACCTTATTCCTCCCATAGGTATCCTCAAATCCCGTAGGCAGGCTCATAAAGACTTCTTCTAAGTCCCCATTAAGAAATGCAATTTTTACAACTAGTTGATGTAAAGTCCACTCAAAATTTACTGTCAAGGATAACAACACACGAATAGTATTTACCTTTACAACAGGAGCAAATGTCTCTTGGTAGTCAATACCATAGGTTTGAGTGAACCCCTTAGCAACTAGCCTTACCTTCAACCTTTCCACACTGCCATCAGCCTTTGAATTTAACAGTGAATAACCACTTGCATCCTACCAGCTTTTTATCTCTAGGGGAATTACAAGTTCCCAAGTTCCATTCTTCTCAAGTGCATTTACCTATTCCATAACAGTTGATCTCCAATCCAGATCTTGAAGTGCCTCCTCAATGTTCCTTGGTGCAAACAGGTTAGTGATTTTAGAGATAAAGGAGTGGTGTTTGTGAGATAGTTTTCCATAAGATAGGTACTTTGATATGGGATGGTTGATACAAGCCCATTTCCCTTTCCTAAATGCTATAAGTAGGTAATTATCAGCAGAGAAATTAGTAAAAACATCACTGGTAACTTGTGGGTCAGTATGTATAGATTGATCATTATTAGGCACAATAAGGGGTAAAGTAGCAAATGGGTTACCTGAATTAGAGTTGTTCCCAAGCTCATTCTCCGAGGAGATTGAGACGTTGTGCAGTGTTGCGGTAGGTTGTTCTCTACTACTTAATTAAGTCTCTCTTAGAAAAAACCCGATGCTCAGTATTCCATTCCTTGGGAACGGACAGTAGTATTTCTCCCCCTGTGGTTGAATTGGGATTTCTTGGCATGGACATATTAGTAGTTGCTGCTTTGCCTTCATTATCAGAGATTATATTGTGAGTAGTTTCTTTGCCTTCATGATCACAGATTATATTGCAATCAATAACGACTGTGGGTAAGGAGGTTGGGAGTAATAGTAACATCCCAAAAATTTTCTGCTTCATTAGAGTTCTCCCCCTGAAGAAAAAGGATTTTATGTTCCAGGAATGTGACATCCATGGATACAACAATTTTTTGTGTGAAACGGTTGTAGCATTTATAACCCCGATTTACTAGGAGCATACCTAATAAATACACATTTTTCAACTCTAGGACCTAGTTTGGAGTTTACCCCAGTCAGAGTATGAACATAAACTGCACACCCAGAAACCCTAAGGGGAAGAGTAGAATAAAGTCGATTTTCAAGAAAACTTTGACTAAACACGTCTAGGGGTGTAGCATAATGCAAAACACGATTGGCATTCGATTGATTAAGTATGATGCGGTCAAGACAGCCTCACCCCAAAGGTATTTTGGCACATTCATAGCAAACATAATGGCCCAAGATACTTCAGTAAATGTTTATTTTTCCTCTCAACAATGTCATCTTGTTGAGGGGCATTAACACAAGTAGATTGGTGAACAATGCCTTCAAGCTTAAAAAATTTTCCAAGGACTTCATTAAAATACTTGGTACCATTGTCAGAGTGAAGTATACCAATGTGTGTGTGAAATTGAGTTTCAATCATGGCATAAAAGTTTTGAAAGATTTGAGTAACTTCAAATTTTTCACGCATCAAATAGGCCCAACATAATCGAGTATGATTATCGATAAAAGTTACAAACCATTTTTTTCCAGAAAGGATTTTGACACGGGACGGACCCCAAACATCACTAAGTAAAACGATTTAGAGGGTTGATATGGTTTGGCAGGGTAAATAATCTTATGACTTTTGGATAAAATGCGATGCTCACAATAAAATTTTGAACAATCCACAGAGTTAAATAAATGAGGTAATAGTCTTTTGAGATATGAGAAACTAAGATGTCCTAATATATTATGTCAAAGAAAAATATGTTCTTTAGCAGGGGTAGAACAAATACTACTTAAGCCATGAGCTTCTTTATTCTTCAAGTAGTCATCAATGAAGTAGTAGAGACCATCTATCAACTTAGCACAACCAATCATCCTCTTCGAAGTCTATTCTTGGAAAACACAATACAAATCAACAAATATAATGGTACAATTAGAGTCACGGCCCAGTTTGCTCATAGATAGCAGATTACAAGCTAGTTTAGGAACATGACGAACAAACTTAAGGCTGATATTAGAAGATAAGAGTGATCGAACCTTTTCCAACTATAGCAAAAAAGGACCCATCATCTTTGAATTTTTCATGGCCAAAACAAAGGTTATAATTATGAAATAAATCAGAAGAATTGGTCATATGGTCAGATGCTTCTGAATCAATGATCCAAGGAGCGAAATCGCAAGGAAAGGAACATAATTATCACTAATTGCTTGCACAACAAATGCATTGGGAGCAATTGAGGACTCAGATTTGAAATTCAACAGCTTCAAGATGTGGTTAATCTGCTCCTGAGTGAACTATCCAGAATCTACCTCAAGGGCTGATGGAGTTTTATTAAATTTTCATTAATGAGATCCCTTCCAATTTGCCAGTTTTCCATGGAGTTTCCAGCATGTTTCTCAGATATGACGAGCTTTATTGCAGTAGTCACACCAAATCCATGCCTTTATTTCCTATGACCTCTCCTCAATCTTCTTAGCACGGCCAACAGCATTCGCAACAACCAAAGCTGAGTTTTCAATAGTAGGTGTAGGATTTCGTTTGCCAAGCATCACAAGTCATCTACTTTCTTCACATCAAACTTCTACAAAGACTTCCCCAATGGATGGGAGTGGTTGTCTACCAATAATCTTGCCTCTAACCTTATCAGACTCAACATTAAGATCAATCAAGAACTTGAAAATTCAGTTATCCTCTACTATTTTCCAATAATGGTTACAGTCATTAGGGGATTTCCATTCATAGTCATTAAACAAATCTAAGTCTTACCACCAACGTTTCAGAGAATTAAAGTACTTAGTAACACTGTACTCACCTTGGTAGATCTCGCCCAATTTCAGAGTCAGTTCATACACCTTGGACTAGTTTCCCAAACCAAAATACATCTGATTCACATTATCCCATAGCTCCTTAGCAATGTGATAACACATGTAGTTGGAGCTGATATCCTCTTCCATAGAATTCACCAGCCACATCATAACCATAGAGTTTTCAGCATCCCATATTCCGTGTATAGGATCATCAGCTGCTGGTTCCTTCTAGTCACCAGTCAGATATCCAATCTTGCCTCTACCACGGATGTACATTCTAATTGAATGGGACCAACGAAGAAAATTCTCTCCATTCACTCATATTATGAGGTGGAGGTGTTTGAACAGATGGGTTGGATGATTCAGAGATGTCGAACATGGTTAACATAAATGGCTAGGATTAGAGAAAGTAGGTGGCAGCTAGGGTTTAGGTCTATTCACGTATTCTCTAATACCATGCAAAAGTATAAGTTGAAAATATGTATATTATTATTCCCTCAACTGTCAATACATAGGTACAAGTATATATAGAAATACAAGGAGCTGCTTAAGGAAACTAACAGTTGTATATAATATTCTTATTGATCTAATTTAGCTAACTTTTAGGAGTCATTAACACTTAGGAAATATCAATAGAATCTTTATGTGATTTATAGAGATATAGCCCAGTTGTAGACATTATTGTTTGCCACCTTGATGTATAAAAAAAAACTATCAAATGCAATTTTCCACAGTTATGCATGACAATAAGCAATAGAGAGAGAAATATCTTGTTCATAGTAATTAGAATTTTATATTCTGAATCGAAGAACTATAAAATGAAGGCAACAAAATTTGTGTACATATGTGGAACTTTAATTAGGAAGAGAATTAGAAATCAAATATGTAAACAATAATTGCTAAACTACATATTTGAAGATCATGGCACGTATAAATCATGTGCAATACTCTTACACAATATTATAAAGATTTTTGGATAGTTACTTACAAACTTGGGGATAAAATTGGGAGTATCATCCACTTCTCAGCTTCATGAGGTGAAGTATTTTCTAACTCCGCCATTTCTAGGGCATTTTCAACTACCTTTTCTGACCACATGGCTATTAATTCAAATCCTGCTTGCATTCAATGTATCAAAGCATGGCAAAGCTTAATTTCTAGAAAAGAAAGGTCAACAAAACACAGCTTTTTGATATTATCAGGTACAACAATTTCAACCTAGTAGAATAATTGAAAAGTATATAATTTTACAAGAAAAGGTCACCTTTTATAGGGTCCTCTACAGAATACCACTCACTCCAAGGGCAATCATCATCCCATTGTGATTTATTATTGGTGTCACCCCCAAACTTTCCTACATACTCCTTGCTTTCATCATTAAGAACTTGGAGATCATCAATTTCATCATAATATGGAACAGTTAGGTAGGTTAACTTCATGGTAAAATGGACTTTCAAATGATGGATTTGGAGGTCTAACATGGAGTAGGCCTGAGAAATAGATACATAAAGACTATACTCAATGACTTGTAGAAGTGATTAAATTACTTTCAAAAAAAAAAAAATCATGGAAGTGCAAATGCACAAGCTTAGATATGGAATCATGTTTAAACAAAATATCACTCAAATAGAGATGTTAATAATAGTGCAATCGACAGAAGTTCAAACAAATTATATTTGTGATCATCTCACCTAAAGACCACATGAATACAACGAGAAAATGTCATATATAGCTGACAAACTCAGATATCATGACATAACCCATACCATAGGAATGGGAGAAGTATCAGATAAGTTAATAATTAGATCCTAAACAAAAGTATTTCAGAAACAATAAGTAACTAACTTACAAACTTCGAAAGGAATAATTCATATAAGCCCTCCAAATGCATTAGCTTCACAGGAACCTGGCTACCGATGCGGTCTGTCTCGAATCTTCTAGTAAAGACAGTTCCCATGTTTTGAATCCCAATATAAGCTTCCCGAGATGGATCATGCACTGGAACAAATGCTGGCCACAAGCTTTAAAAGCCAATTATAAGGGGTTAGAGATAATTAAGAATATTCCTTTTTCTAATGCAACAATAGAGACAAATTATTGTCTAAAGTAGGAGTTGCTTGAAAAGAAGTCCATAATGCTAGTTTAATAGTATGCCTAGTAGAAAATGGAACGCAAATACTAAAGTTAATGATTTGGCACCAGATACAAGCATAGACTCATAATTGAGTAACTGACAACGATAGCAACTAAAAACCACACCTTGAACAATTTGACAACGCAATTGCAATTGCACTTAGGAGTTTACATGCTTCAGGTGCATCAAGAACAACTCCACTGGCACTTTGAGGAGCAATTACCTGACGATCTGAATAACATTAAATATGAACGTAATGATAGAAACAAGTGATGTAAAAAAAAATTATAGAAAGAGCAAGTTTTATACATACCAAAAATTCCCTCACTCCAAAACATAACTGCAAATCATGCAAGGCAGAATTCCAATCTGCAGATTTGACTGCAAAAGCCATAGCCTCAATGAAGATGCACAGTTGCAAACACAAACTTAAGGTGATGAAATGGTGATCTTACCTCTGCTACCAGTTTCGAAGTAATACTCTATGTTATAGCTTTTTGTGGCAAACTTCAACTCAAATTTGGCTACATATAAGTTCTGCAAAAACTCCAACTGAATGGCCCCCTTTTCCTATTTAATCAAAGAATATACCTCATATGCCTAAACTCGATATGCAAAAAATAACCAATTAGAGAATTAAAATTAAAGAGCAACTTCAACATCTAAATTGGCGTACCAACAAGTTCTTTGGACCATCAGCTTGCCATTGCCGACAAATTGCTTCTATTTCCGATATAAACCTAAATACGATGAACACTTTCATTTCCAAAGTCATATCATGCGGAGTAATCCGACTTCAAGTTTCGGATTTAATTTATAGAAATAAAACTTGCATACCTTTCCCATGAAGAGGCAATAGTGAAATCATCAAATCCTTCGAGCTGCCAAAACCCGCCCCATTTCACAAAACAAAAAGAAAATCGATCAATTCATTCCCAATTACGAGAACTATATATCAGTCATAATCAATTATCAAGCAGAGCGCATAAGGAATTTCTTGAATTCTAATTTAGAATCTTAGACTCAACCCAACTGAGTCAAACGAAAAAAAGGAAAGAAAGGAAAAAAAAAAAAAGCAGATGGAGAAGAATCTTACCTCTTCCTCCTCCTCATCCCGCGCTTCATCTTCTACAGAGTGCTTTGTTCTGCTGCTAGATGCCATTAAAGAGGACTTCTCTTTTGCTTCTTAAATGTTTGAGAAGCCAACGAAGAGCGCGCTTGGGAAAAATTAGAAAAAACAATAAAATAGATTGGATACTTTTTAAGAAAAGCTCAGATATTTTGATTGGGTTTAACAAAAGTAACGATCAGAATCCAACGACAATGATTTAGATCCAACAAATGACGGATACACTGGCTTTTTATCGAAGATAAGAGACTTCCAGCTTCCACAACAGGGTCTGGAGATCCGTAAATGAACGAGGAGAAGACTGTACCTTTTGTATGTAACAACGATACAAAATAATCTTTTCTTTTTTTCTTTTTTACCTTTTGATGCTTTTCTGTTCTTTTTGACCTTCTGTATGTAACAACGATAAACGCGCGATTGTGGTTACCAACTTACTAAGAATGCGGCAATTTTTAAATTTTATAAAATAATCTTTAAATTTTTAAAATTACAAAATAATATGTTATTAACTTAATTAGTGTTTCACTGTAAACTTCAAAAACACTTTTAGAGTAGAAATAGTTTTTTTAAAAGCTAAAATACAGCTTTTTCAAAAGCTCAAATTTAGAGCTTTTTAAAAAAATACTTTTTTAGGTAGATTTTTTATATCAATTAATGAGCCTATTTTTTAGTCCCTTTTAGATTTTTTATATCAATTAATGAGCCTATTTTTTAGTCCCTTTTATCCTTGTACTTTACACATAATTCCCACAATATCCACAAACACATCTTCACATTTATTTTGAGGTTTATATAATATTATTTGAATTTTTATATGTTTTAATATTTATTTTTGAAATTAATTTTATCTATGTTATAATCTATACAAAAAATTTGGTTAGACATATTTTTATTTATGTTTCATATGGTTTAAAATTATATAATAATTAATATATTTTGTTTTCATATTGTTTAATATATTTTAAATAATTTTATTATAAAATAAAATATAGTTAAAATTAATTAAAGTGCTTTTTATTTTTATGTTGCCAAACAGTCTACTGTATGAAGCTCTTTTTGAAAAGCTGTTTTTTTTTATTGACAGCTAAACAGTCAACTGACTTTTTTAAAAAAGCTCTTCTCAGAAAAGCTCTACTAACAAAAGCTCTATTGACAAAAGCTCTACTGATATAAGCTCAACCAAACAGGCGATTAATTTGTTATTAACTTATTATCTGTTTTAAAAATCAAACCAAAGATCGAATTAGTCAAAGAAAAGATTTAAGGTTTAAAAATTCAATTGATATTAAACCGCTATAAAACTGTTATATAATAAATAAGAAGTAAAATTATAAAAATAAGTAAAATATAATATAAAATAAAATACTTTATAAAAATAATAAAGCATTAATAATGTCCATTAATATATAATAGAATAATAATAAATCTAATAGTTTAAACTATGATGGAATCTAACATAAATTTTAAAATAATAATAATAATTGTATTTCGATATTATAATTTATTTAAAAATTATAAAAGTTGAAGTAGATTTAAAGAAATTCGATAGAAAAGACTCTAATGGGCTGTTTGATTGAGGGTAATAAGAATTCTGTTACCCTTCTACTCTTACCTACTAATTCTTCTTTTGTTTGGTTTGAAATGAGATGCGGAATATCATTCCTAGATATTATCTATTCTTTACATTAACGAATAGCTAAAGAAAGCCCCAACCCCCCCATGTCTTTACCTATTCGATGCTGATTCGGAATAACCTCAACACGCCTCTCTTTCTCTTGGACAACCTATACCCCTCGACCGTTTTCTCCAAAAAATTTGTCACTCACAACCTCACTCACACAACGTCTCCTATCTCTCGTCTATAGATTAATAGCCCTGTGTCGCTCTTCACGCAAGCGTCTCTTTTCTCTCGTCTTTGGTCTGCTCTCATCACTCTCACGCTCGTCTGGCTTAGTGGGCAACGCTTCTCTCATCACTCTCTACCAATTGTAGCTATCTAATACAAAGAGGTAGGTGTTCATTATGGCTTTTTCGTTTACTTTCAACTCCTCATTCTCAGTGCTAGTCAGTTAGTTGTTCACTTGCATGTTCTTTTTTTCTTTTAAGAAGTTAATATCTTGATTTTTATCCTTTTTAAGTTGTTGAGGCTGCGTATTGGAGAGTCTTCAAAGCCCGCTCTGGAGTTATGCTCAAGCTTTTCTAGATTTAGAATTTTCCTCATTCTACTCATTATCTTTTTCAATGTTCTTCACACCCTTTTTAGATTATTCTAGAATTTTTTGCTTTTTTCCTTCTTGAAGATCTCTAGAATTCCTGTCTTTGATAGCTGGGTATGTTAAAAATGGAATGGTTTATGAAGCCAGAAAAGTGTCTGATAGAATGTCTCAGACAAATGGGTTTCATGGACTGCCATCGTTAAGGGTTATGTTGAAGAATTCCCCGAAATGCATGACAATTCATTTGTTTAAAAGTGACAAAACTGAACTTCAGGGGACTTTTTTAGCACTAATAGCAAATCCATTCCTTTTCAGCATATGCAATTTTTTACTTTTATATGCAAGAATTGTCATTTCTGCAGGTTCTTCTCTGTCCATGCTTTGTTTTGATATGTGTTGCTTTCTTTTTTTCCTCCCCTTTTTTGGATAATTATACATCAGAAGTCATCTATTAGGGGTGTACTCATATATTTTATTAAGTTAGTTATGTTTCAGCATTGTTTCTTTTTTACTGTAATATTAGAGAGTGGAGTATGCAAGATTATTGATATGTAGTTTACAATCTTGTTCATTAGTTAAGAAATGTAATATGAGATGCAAAAAATTTTATTTGGAGGCAGTTGTGCATGTTTTGGGAGCTTTATGTTGCAAAACTATGTTTCATTACCATATTTTTTATGTACATGTCTTTGTGAATTTATCTAGGTTGCCACATTACTCCTCACTGAGAGCACTCCAAAAATTATAGTTGTTCACCATGCTACTGTTGTTGTTAGGTTTATGGTAAGTGGCCTATGCTAAGCTCTTATATGTTTTAGCTTAACTTACTGCTAGTCGCATGCTAATGTTGTTTGCAATGCCTTTAGGTTAGGCCAGTGGCATGGCTTTCTTCGGTATTATATTATAGGGGAAGAGTTGTCACATAATTGTCAATGGGAATGCTAAGATTTTTGGGTCTAAAATGAAGAAGGTGAATCTAATGCCAAAGTTTAATATTTCATGTAACTACTACTATGATGTTTCAGTTGATTGTTATGTTTGGTTCTTACTATTTTGTATATGTATTTTTTACATTGAATTTTTAGTCTTAAAAACATTATATTAGGTGCTTGCTCAACCTTGTTCACTATGTTGGCTACTATTTGTCACTACGTTGGCGACTGTTTGTCCACTTAGAAAATAATTAAAATAGTGTTAGAGGAGAATTGAGTAATTTAGAAAGCTAATGCAACTGGAATAGAGAAAGATCAAACTTTTCTTTTCCTTTCTTATTGTTTTGATGGACTTTACAAAGTTGTAAGTTTAATTGGTTATTACTTTCTCCATGTAGGAATTAGGATAACCATTTCATTTATTTACGAACAAAAATATCTTCCTGCCAGTAACAATTTTGAGTTTCAGAAAAGGTAACTGAAAAGGCTTTGTGGCACTTGAATTTAAGCTTCTCTAGGAATGCCACCTTTTAATGTGGACTCAATTTTCATGGAATTAATTTCAAGTACTTATATATGTTGTTGGTGCCCTTTTTGTTGGAAGAGAAGACATTTTGCAATTTTCTATTAGTAGTTCGAGCAATCTAACTTCTATATGCACAGGGTTTTTACTTCTTAGCTTGTTTTAAGGCTCTGGCCTCTGAAGAAGAAAAAGAAGATTTGAACAATTTTTACCACACTCTTCTTGAAGTCCGGTGGATCTAGCTTGATTTGGTCATAAGGTTATCATTTTGCCTCCATTGCTCTAGTCTTTAATGTTTGAGCCTCACTAATAGTATTGGCCTATTTGGTTAATTGTAAGTTTTATGTAAAAAATAAATGGATTTTATGTAAATTTGCTCAATCACGATTAGATTAAAAAAAATATATCTTCGCTTGGTCAACTAGTCCTTATTAGCTTTAGCTTTGGTTATGCCACAAAGCCTTTTCAGTTATCTTTTTGTTTGTAATATTTCCTACAGTAGGTAGTTTCTAAATTTGTTGATATTCAAATTTTAATTAGTGGAGGTTTCAGATATGCTATTACAAATGCCTTTGTTGTGGCTTTTGTCTTGACCTTCTTTTTTGTGTTGGACGTGCTAGTTTTTTGGTCAATCCTGTTGTGCTACTAGATTGTCCTATTCTTCCTTACTATGAAACGCCAAATAATCCATATGATTAAGTACAAATATGTCCCTTTAGATATCAGGAAGCATGTACTGAATTCCCAAAAGTCCCAATCACGATGCAATATTCAATGAATGTTGATTTGAGTTTCCTTTCCTGTTCTTTCTTTTCTGGATAGTGCTTTTGTATATGTTATTGCTACTCCAGTAGTTTGACATTATGTTTTCTTCATATGACAGAGGTACATTGGAAACAAGTCAGCAAGTAGAGGTATAGTTAGGGACTAAAAGCCACCGAAGCAGTGTAACTGATGAATTAACCATAGCTTCATTTGATTAGTACGAAAAACAAGTTCTTCAGGTCTTATAAGTATGTTGAACATGTGAACCAAAAACTTCGTTTGCCTTCATTGCTTTGTTCTTTAATGTTGAGCCTTACTAATAGTATTGGCCTATTAGGTTGCTTGTAGGTTTTATGTCAAAAATAAATGGATTTTATGTAAATTTGCTCAATCATGATCAAATTTTTTAAAAAAATTTCTTGGCTTGGTCAACTAGTCCTTATTAACTTTGGCTTTGCTTTTGCCACAAATGCTTTTCAGTTACCTTTTTGTTTGTCATATTTCCTACAGTAGGTAGTTTCTAAATGTTTCGTTTAGAAAATCTTCCTATCATTAATCTCTAGTCCTTCTTTTCAGCGAATGTGAACGGTATCAGAAATTGGCTGATAACTTAGGACTTGTAATCGAGGATGACTTGGAAGCAGAAATAAATGACAAGTATGACTTGGAAGCAAAAATAAATGAAGAATTGAAAACAGATCAAGCTTCACAAGTTTCCCATACATGTCCATTCTGTTTTTGTTTTCCGGTATATATAGCTGCAGAATGCAAAATTTGTTTCTTATAAATAGCCAGATTTGGAAGGTTTTAAAGAATGCTAGTAAGTATACTACTACTACTACTACTACTACTACTACCACTACTACCACTACTACCACTACTACGACTACTACTACGACTACTACTACGACTACTACTACTACTACTACTACTACTACTACTACTACTACTACTACTACGACTACTACTACCACTACCACTACTACTACCACTACCACTACTACTACCACTACTACTACTACTACCTGTAACACCCCACTCCCGTTGGACCCGAACCCGACATGGATGGTGATGACCGAATCTGTGCCCCGCGAGGGTGGCATGTTAACTTCAGTCACACATTCCGATCTCATTTCAAAATTTTTATATTGACACGAGGC
>JAOSBN010000177.1:19356691-19380931 GCA_027563595.1 Erythroxylum suave
TTATTATTATTATTATTATTATTATTATTATTATTATTATTATTATTATTATTAAATTCCTTATTATTATTAATTTTATTATTGTTAATTAATTATATTTATTTATATAGTTAATCTTCTTATAAATGATGATGATGATGATGATAACAACAACAATAAGAACAACAACAACAACAACAACAATAAGAACAAGAACAACAACAATAACAATGACAACGACAACAACAACAATAATAATACAATTAATAATAATAATAAAGGATATTTTGATCTTTTTGTTAGTTATTCCTTTGTCATTTCAAGTTTATATTTTGAAACTAAACGTTGGCACAGAAATTCTGTATCTTTTACTCCTTGAACCAAACAAAATAATACTTATTCTATTCTATTCCTCATCTTTTATTTTCCTAAGAATAACTATTCTATTCCTTATCTATTCAATTCTTTAAACCAAATAGATAGTAAGTTTATTCTAATTTCCTTTTTAATGTCTTTTAAATGTAGTTCTTATCTCTAGTAATAAGATCAGCTAAGCCTTATTTAGCCACCCCAAGAGCAACTCTTCATGGCCATTATGGAGAAATCATTTACGAAGGAGATGCATTAGTTACATTTTTTGGACCGGTTCTTTTAAGAAGAGCTTCACCCCTCCATTTGTCTACCCTTGTATGTAGCTTTAGTTCGACTAACTTGAGGTGGGAAATTTTGCTTAGCAGTAGGAATTGGATATAGAGTTGCAAAACCTTGACTTGGTTAGAGGGGAAGGTCGAAGTTCACACCCCCTTAAGTTGAATATGGATAGAAACCCCTGTAGTTCAATGAGCCAAGGGCAAGAGCCATTCACTCTATGATTGTTTCCGTGAAAGCAAGAGTGAAGAGTAAGCATAGTAACAAGAGTTGAGCTAAAAGAAGAGTGATTCAAAATACCCTATGGTTACCGTGCTCGCTTCCTTAGCCTTAACACTGTTAATTTGTTCTTCTCCCATGGGTTGAGCTGATTTTCTATATATACGAACTAATCATTTAATTTATTTACCAAATTTATGATAAAAATAATAATTAGATTCTAACAATAATAATTTAAAAATTTTCAATTAAAATATAAGAAGATAAATAAAGAATCTAAATTTTCACAAACAAAATTTATTAGTGAGATTAAATAAATTTAGTATTTTTAAATAAAATAGTAATTTGTTTTTTAAAAATAAAATTTTTAATCAAACTATAAAGAGATAAATGAAGAACATAAATTTTGAAATATATAAATTTTTATTTAGATTGTACGAAAGAGTTGAAAAGAAAAAAAAATTCGTTGAAAATTCAAAAGATCTATGAGTCTATCCTTTAAAATCTTAACTTTCATTATAACGCATTATACTAAAACTCATAGTCAAAAGATTTACAACTACAAGTACAATCTTGGTTGGTGTGCGTGGTGAAAAGAGCAGCGTAAATGTTGGTGGTGGGTCTTGCATAATAAGACAGTGGGTCTTCTATCATTAAATAAATTATGGGTCTCACATAACTTAAAAAGACTGACTTAACTAGTTTTTAGGAAAACTAGGCAGTCTTTAAAGAAACCGGCTAGTTTATTACTTAATTGGCCGGTTTTTTCTTAAAGAGGTTATGAGCACAAACCATAATAGAAACCTGGTCGATTAATATTTATTTCGGTCGAACTAGCCAATCCAGTCCAGTTTTAAAATCATTGCTTAATATATTGCACTATAATATACAATTTTATATCAACTTATCTCCAAAAATCATAATAATAGAAATTTAAAACAACAAAAATCTATTTATTTTTATTAATATTACTTTTAATATATTTCACATATAAATAATAACCTCAATTAAAATAAAAAATTATGTAATGATCATATAAATATAAAATTATTGACAATACAAAATACTTAAAATGTTACAATTTCATCATATAATAAATAATTACATCAAATTATCAAATGATAAATAATAAATCTTCATGACTCTTTAACTATTACAATTTACAATAATAGTTTGTGCCGAAGAATCAACTGGAATTGAAACATGAAACAAAAATATTTTCAATTATATTACATTTATAGAATTTAACATCTACATCAAATATAAGTGAAGTTAAAAGTTTGAGGAGAAATAAAAACTTAGCACTTTATTAAATCGAATAGCTATTTGAATCGCGTTGACTAAAATTCTCATTTGGTACAATATCATCTTCATGGAGCTTCATCATCACCATCATTCAAATTCATTGCATTAAATGACATGTCAATACTTTCTCATCCAAAATTATCTTTTAAATTACTCTTATCTATCAAACTCAATTCTTCAAAAACTCAATCCACCAAAAGATTAATATTGTCAAGACAAATTGGATTTTAGAACTACTTGTGCTATTAAAAGTCCTAGTAAACAATAAAATTAAATTATTAAGAAATTATAAGTTTATTAAAAGAAACATTTATGAGTTACTTACACTTTTATGCATCTATGTGTTACTAACAGTTTTTAAAATGCATCTATGTTTAATAGAGTGCATAATTGAAAGCCTTCAATTGATGCAAAATAACCAGGTTAACACTACAAACTTTGTTTGCATTATAACTACAAAATTCCCAACTAATAAAAAATAACCTAGTTAGGCAACATCAATTGCATCATAAGTTCACAATACTTACAAAAATATCAATATGCTTCTTCGAATGATTAATAGACTAGAAGATGGATAGAGGAATCCAAGTATAAAGACCTTTTTAAATAACTTGGCAAAGCGAATAAAACCTGAACTTTAGCGGGATCATTACAGGATAACACAGCAGCCTTACCAATATCTATTTGAGATATGCCAATATTAAGAAGTTCACTGATGAGCTCTTGCATCTTCTCATGAGTTAGGGAATTAGATTTAGACTTCGCAATAAAAGCATTTGTAACTGTTGCATATTGTGAGGCCATCTACCTACAAATAGACTCAAACATAACGGTGAAGTTGTCTAACCTTGACTCAATAGTATTATGAAGTGTTGTTGGTTTTTTTTTTTCTTATAAGAACTTTTCTTTCATGGTGACAAGTTTTTTCACCTTTTTATTCGATGGCCACTTGAAGGAATAGCCGAGGACCCTTGTGTATCAAATACCACAAGTTCATCTTCACTGCCTAATGAAAAACTTGCTTCAACTATATCCTTAGCTTTGAGTCCCATCGCTCTATTTTTACCCCACATCATGTCCAGTTTCTACAAATATGGGAATTTAAAGTTCCACATTCCAATTGCATTCTTGTGATTCTATAAAAAGAATTATAAGAAGAAGAAGAAGATTAAAAACGTAATAATAAGAAAATGTTATAATTATGAGAAAAGAAATTACTAAAATAAGAGTTCAATCAACTTTCGAGTTAGATGTCCTTACCAAGCACCATTCATTAAACCATTGTTTCTCGCAATTGATCTTAGTCTCAACATCATCCCACTAACAGCCACTTTAAATACACATTTCAGAAATTGGATTGTACTTGTTTCTTAACCATTTAATCTTAGAGTTAATGTGGGGATCAACATCCTTATCAAAATTGGGAATCCTGCTTAGCAACATCTTGTGCACTTCAACCATGTAATTATTCTTAAATCCCCTATCTACTTTCCATAAAGGGTCACAAGCTAGTTCCCGCAAAACGTCGTCCAAAGCTTCAACCGCATCATCCTTCCAATATTGCTTATTCTTTCCCCTTCCATGAGTAGGCATAGCCATTCCTAATAAAAGTATGGTAATGTAAGAGTTATGAAAGAATAACATATAATAAAAATATCTTTGCTGAAAATTCTAAATACAACAATGTAATCTAATAACTCATGAACACATAGTCAACCAAATAGAGATGTTCACATGGGTGCATTTCAAAAGTAATCCATTAACTCTCATTTACATATTACTAATAGTAAATAAACAAAGATGTTTAACATTCAAGTACATTAATCAAAATTAAAACTTTTCAACAATCTAATAAGCATTTGAAAAAAACATATCTTAAATTACTACTCTACATCATTGTCATTGGATCTAGTTGTCCATACATTATACATGTTGGTTGCCATATTATTCCTGAAGGTCAAACACTCATCAGTTGGACTAATTTGTGTAATGTATTCTATTTCATCATCTTCATCACTCTCATCTTCCTCACTCTTCTCTTCATCTTCGGTTAACTTGTGGATCAAAGCTCATGAACTTGTGAATCAAGTTGTGTAGAAGGGAACAAGCCATTATAATGTGAACTTGGATTTGAATTGAGAAAAATTAAGGGGATGCAAAGATCTTCCATCTTCCTTTCAACAATCCAAAGCATCTCTTAATAACATTCCTTGCTTTGGAATGTTTCATATTAAAGTATTCTTCTTCCGTCTCTGGTCGATGGCCATCGAATTCTTTAGGATGATAGCGTTACCCTTGATATGAAGCAAGAAATCCATTTACATTGCAATATCCAGAGCCAACCAAGTAACAACATCCTTCATAATTAAACAATTAAGTTATGATTGAGCAACATAACTCAAAGAGAAACGAAATTGAATATTGTAATGAAAATTTACTTGAAAGGACTTATAGACCACTAGGCCTAGAGATCACATCTCGAAGCACATAACCATCATTTGCGAAGCCCTCCCAACCAAGCAATATATATATATGAATAGCATGTTTGGGCAACAAACACCTTAAACATTTGTTGAAATACATCATTTTCTTATGCGATATCAGGGCTTATCTTCATTAGGAGGTCTAAATTTAATTAGTGTCGCATGTAAGGCTCCTAAGCAACCTTACAAATTAAAACTAAAAGGTAATTTTATAGGTTAATTATAATGTTCAATCATCTGAAAACATTTCCATCTCTCATCTTTACAATCTTGAGCAATAAGCTTTGGCTTCTTGAGCAAAATATGATGCAATCTTATAATTGCATGAAGAACTTGATGAAATTTTCGACTCACGGTTTCTTTACTACGGAGAAAAGCTAGGCTTATTGTCTTAGTCTTTTTATGGTAAGCGACTGAGGTGTATATGATCATTGCTACAACCTCTTCTACGAATATGTTCCTAGTGTCTTTTAAACCTATGACATCTTTTACCATATCACACAATAACCTAAAAGTTGCTCTATCCATACAAAGTTCACTAATGCAGGCATTATCATAATCCATGGTCAATCTAAACTTTCATCTCATTCCATCAATCCTTTTTTCTTCCTTTGTTTTAATTTGACAGACCTTATCTTAAAGGTATAAACAATAGATAACACAATGAATAGCAAATAAGAAAACCATCATATTATTTGCTGTTTGTTGAAGTATTGAAAGTTGGTTTAGTTTGTGTTGTCGTTCGCTAAGAGGGGGTGAGTCATGTTGATCTACATTAAAAAATTCAGAAAATAATTATTGTAACATATAGATAGGGCATGTTGAAAAGCTAGGTATTGGCAGTGGAAAAGAGATAAATCAATAAGTGGAGGTAATACAGAAAGATGATCAAGAAGAAGATCAATTTCTATGCAAACTTTAAACCAAATAGCTTATGTACTTCTAATCCCCAACCTTGATAAAAAATATCAAGTTTTGGTCAATTGATTAATAAAGGATATGAATGAACTTTACTAGTGGTGAATGAGTGATAATTGATAGTAAAGGAGCTTAAATTGATGAGAATTTGCATGAAGAACAAACTTTTATAAACGTTGATTAGAATGTTACGAAAAGTCTTCTGAAGAGAATACTTTTATATATGCTGTTAAGTTGACTACAAATTAGTAATATACTTTTTAACAAAATGGAGTAATAGAAAAGAATATTAGAATCATCGTGAGAGTGACAAGGGAGCATAATGGTCGAAATGTAATATCAAAGGAGTTTTTAATTAAAAGAGTGAATATTTTAGTATTTTGGCTATATATGCTACCCACCAAAACACTCAATGGTAAAACACCATATTTGATAGTTTAATAAATATTGTGAATGGTGATAATATTATGGAGATGACTCTTAACCACTTCATAAAAAGGAAGAAGTTCTAGATAAAGGTTAAGATGAACTTGACATGAGATTTCAACTAGGGGAATAAGAAGCTTTATTGAAATTTTTGAATGAATGTACTTAGTAGATATTACCCTAACTATATTCAATAAGACAACAACAAAGAAGGGATGGGTTGCATCTATGAAATGGGAAATTTTAATAATAAATAAGAGCAAAACAACTCCAATAGTAGTAAAACAACATCAGCCCAAAGACAAAACGCAACTTAAAATTGAAAGACACCACATTGAGTTGTCTTATCCTTTTCCTTCCATATACAATCATATGGTATAAAGAAATTTAGTTTCTTTATACAAAGAAATTTATATTATGCATAAAATAGGAGCTCCGGAATCTAAGAAACACAAGTGTAAATGAAGAGCTTACAGGAACTCGATCTGGGTATTTCTTGATGATCTTGTTAGATTCTTGGAGTGGTTCACCTACATCATAACCACAAACATCATTTAATGTAAACAAATATATATGATTTCTAACATCGACTGTCTTATTGCCAAAGAAATTAGCAGAAAGCAATAAAAGCAATAAACTTGGAGATGCAAGACCAAACAAAATTGAAAGACCGTCATTGTAATAGAAGATACATTATATATGTGAAGAAGGGTGTTCACAGAGAAAATCATCAAAGCAGTTCTTCGGTACATGAATAACAAAAGAACATGCCTTAATCATACTCAACCTCCAATTAGTTCTACAATAGTACCACATATGAACTTCAACACAAGTATATACACACGGATATAATGTATTCAAGAACAGTATATTCAGATGAACATAAACAAAAGTGACTTCCATGGAATGGTGGTTCTAATTCAAGTACGATTTAGTTGTTAACTTATACCCTTTTTTTGATTGTAAAGCCCTGCATTATAAATAGCACATATGCATACTTGAAGGATAAGAAGTACCAAATTCAACCAATAGTTAAACTTTGTCAATTGCTTCTCGTGTAGCTTAAGAAAGGTTTTCTTTTTCTTTTTTCTTGATTGGGACACAAAGGTAGATAATGTAGATAAAAGGGTTTTAGTGTGAAATGAACAAGAATTACATTATTGCTCATTACTTAACTGCTACCTAATAACACACTGCTGTGGTCTTTGGTAGGAGAGGAAGACATGAAGAAGGGATTTGATGCAAATAAATTTTATATGTCTACACGGAATTAAGGCTTAATCTTTGGACAATGCAAATGTTTTTCTGTCAAAAGGACATACACACAATTGGCTTCATTCACTTCTTTTTGTTGGTTATTTTACCATAAAATACATGATTATTCTTGTATATCCTTAGGAAGACTCTGAAGTTACAACCCTTAATGGATTTCAATGTCTTACAATCTCATTAGCAACTAGTTGAACTATCACTTGACGTGCATAATAAGTATGGGTTCACTATGTTCTTTTCATGATTTGTTAACCTATCAAATGAACATAACTATTCTTTTCATCTTTTGTTAACCTTCTAGTTGAAATTTCTATGCCACATGACAAATATTTGTAGTTTCTTTTGTTTTTGTTGCTTCAAAAGTCTTGCCACTACCATCTTTCCATGGTATAGGTCTCCAGGTGTTGGAGGAACACTGATAAACTGTATACATAAGCATAAAATATGGATCAAGAAAAGACTCACAAATTGATGTTTGTCATAGCAGCAAGAACATTCATTCATTCGTGTTATCAACTGAAGCCAGTCAAATCTTATTGAAACCAGTATTGATTAAGAGAGCAGGAGATATGTGCTTTGAAGCTTACTAAAAGTAGGTTAATATTTGCATGTCAAGTTATATATGCATTATCCATTCAAAATAATCATTAAGAAAGTGGAGAAGGATATGGGGAACAACATTTATGGCTGATAAAAGCATATGTGGGCTATAGGTTTTCTGAGATAATGGGTAGCTTGAAACATCTTTGTATCTCTAGCCAGAATCTTATCATGCAATTCTACTTTTCATTTTTAACTAAAAATTCCTTAAGTTTCATTAGGCTCATGTATAATTTCCTTCCTGCAATTGGAAGTAGCCACCAACACATTTGTGCATAAACACAGTCCTTTCACTTCCTAGTCATTTCTTTGTGAAAATTATGCAGTGGCTCATGATATTTGCTAATTGTAAATTACCCTCATACTATAATCCTACAATCTTGATGGCTTTTAGCCATTTACAATTACAGGATTGACCTACTGACACGATTGACTAATTGTACATAATGTTGTTCATTCCAGTGTGAGCATAATAATTAGACAATTGCAAAAGGATGAACTAAAATTGAAACATGAAATGTTAACAACTACTACTTTATCTGTGCCCAAGCATGACGTGAATTGTTTAAGTTGGTTCGTTAGAATAAGGAGAAATATTCATGCACGAGACCTCATAATCTCATAACTCAATTTGTAAGTTGTGTCGCAGTCAATTAAATTTTTTCTTTACCTTTTTAACCTATTTTAGAACAACCAAAAAATAAGAGTTCACTAAAGAAAAAGCTCTCCAGTCTCTATTCCTGCTCATAACTTGTTTTTTAATGAAAATTACAAGCATAATAAACTTTTATTATTTTAGAATATGTAGATAATTCTAAATCTAATAATATAAATTGAACCAACTTAACTAATTTAATCATAATTATTTAAAATATAACACAATTAATTAATTGACTTCCCTTTCTTGTTTCTTCCTTTTTACATGTATGAAAAGCTTCAAGAATTGATCAAAGGGAATCACTTTGGCTGAGTTTAAAAAATTTATATGAAATAAGGAAACAACAGAGTAATCAACAAGGCTCTAACATATTTCAATATATCATCTTTAACATTAACTTAAATCCCAAAGAAACAACTTGAGAATAATTTCTAAATTCCCAGTTTTTCACATTTCCAATCACAAATATAAAAAAGGGCATTCATGATAGAAAAGAAAAGGCTCAATCCAACTTAAACAAAGGGATAAAAACATAAAGGATTGATTCATATAAATACCTCTTGAAAGGCCAAAATTCAGATGTCTTGATTGATAAGTTGCCCCACAGCTACAGTAAAATGGGAGAATTATAAATCTGGAAACAAAAAAATCATCAACTTGCATAACAATAAATCAGAAAAGTTTGAAGGGTTCCCTTTGTACTCAAGTTCTTTCATACTAAACAAAGAAGAAACTGGCGGGTGTGTTTAGATAAGATAGTGTGTGGATAAGGCTAACAGTTGGCAGCCATTGAAATAGTAAAGAAAACTCAACAGATAGACACATTTAAATATTAACAAGAGGGAAAGTCTTACGGAGGAGGAGAAGCAAAGGGTCGGCGGGTCAACATCTCTGAGTTGGAGGGACTTGGACGTTTGGTTTGGATATAACTAAAGATCAAAAGACACTGTTTTCATGTCTTTGGGCTTTCATTATAGCTGACATTACCACTATCTAAATCACAGTTTCAAACTAAAATTATAAACGTGATTCATGAAAGCAAAAAGATAGAACAAAATTTGTCTCTAGGTTACAAACATGAATTAGACTCCACCCTACAAGTTGAAGAAATTCAACACCAGCCCTAAATACAAGACTGAAACATAAACATGTTCTATGTGCACATTCAAACAGATGCAACAACAGACAACACGTAGCAAGTGACAAAAACAAAAGAAATAAACCTAACTTAAGAGTATAAGAGAGAGAGATTCAAACAATACCCAAAACAAGAAATGAAATGGAGGAAGAAGGAATTTGATAAAGATTCAAGAAAGAAAGTACAAAAGAAAATGGATTTAGGAATTGAATACCCAACCCTAGTAGAAAAGAAGAGAGAAATATGCAATTATATCAACAACAAAAAATGAAGAAGAAAGAAAGGAAGAAAATTATTAGTGCTACTTCTTGGTTTCGACTATTTCCATGATGGGTTGGGATTAGTTTGTGGAGAGATGGGAGCAAGAGTAGACGTTTATGGGTCTCGTGTAATAGAAAAGCTAGATAGATCCTAATCGATGTAGACATGTAGAGTAGAAATCTAAACAAAAGAAAACTTCAATCAAAGCAATAGAGAGATCCAACATAAAAAATCCAAAGACCCATTATCAAAAACTACAATCAAGCACCAAAAGTTAGAACACAAGTAATCCTTAAACCAAAAATCAACGTCAAAAAAAGGAAGGAACCTTACATTGAAACATAGGATTCATAAGAAACCAAATCGAAGAAAAAACGTGGCATGTAAGAAGAAAAGCGAAGATGGGTATTGTTACTATTACTTGCTTATAGAGAAAGAATGAAAGTAGAGAGTGAAGGAGGAAACTCGCACCCAAAACACATGCGGAAAATACAAAGCAATGACACACACACACACTAGGGAAATGTAACCTTAGTTTTAGCCCACAATCCATAGTTCAACACACACACACTAGCGAAATGTAACCTTAGTTTAAGCTCGCAACATTGTAATTTTATATCACAACAATGCAACACAACATAAGAGGGTGATGATTGTCAACCATTGTAGAGGAGAGGAGTTATCACTTAGCTAGCCAATTGTGGGCTACAATAGGCAGTGATTGGTGGAGGAGAGCTAGCTGGCAAAGGCGAGTGGTAAGTTGTGGGCTATTGGTGTGACGTGGAGAGGCAAGGGGTGGTTACGATTGGTGGGGGAGAGTTGTGGTAACTGCGGGGGAGCTACAACGATTTTCTTTTGCTTTTGTTCTACCATCTGCTTCTGAGTTTGATTTTATAGTTAGATTTTTTTTAGCATTCCAGTCCATGAACATTTTGAATCTCATGGTATCGATTGGTATTTAACTGATATTTCAAATACCAACTAATACAAAATTCTATAGTTTCATACCATTTTTCAACTGGTACTAACAGCATTGCAGATACCAGCCAATACCGACTAGACAGTATCATACCAATCAAAAAATGGAATGGTATCATCGTTGTTAGTACCGGCCTCAGGTACGAGTCGGTACCAAGTTTTTTCTCCTAGTACCGATCGGTACTCACAATGCTAGAACTTATTAGGCCGGTACCGTAAATCTCCGCATTTTGAGGATCAATTTGTAAAAAAAAAAAACCTTAATAACCCCCCCCCGACGCTTCTACATGTTTCTGCTTCTTATTTTTCAATTTTTGCTCTCTCTCTCAACGACTGAATCATCCTCTCTCTATCACTCTCGTCATCCTCTCCACTCCCTGGTGGTGGTCATGCTCTAGTGGTGCTCTCCGATGGTGCTTCATTGCTCCTCCACCACTCAATATCATCTTCCAAACTTCGGACATCTTCCTCCACCATGCGACGTCACCTGTTACCACTGAGCCTTCAGCCGTCCTTTGTGACCAATCACCATCGACTCTGCTCTCCAATCTCCTACATTTGCCAACCAACTAGCCGTCGGATCTGGGAATAATACCTAGATCTTGACCTGACCTGAGTCACCCATCACTGATTGTGAATTTCTGTTTGGTTGCATATGTTTTTTTTAGTTTCTATTAGAACGTTTCTGGTTAATTGTTTTTGTTGTGAATTGTGATTGTTTCTGATTATTGGAATGAAATTGTGAAGGATTAGTGACTATTTCTAGTTAATTGTTTGTCATTGGTTAGAGACTTGGAGTTGCATGATGGATATTATGGATTGGATTTAAAGTTGAATTGAGTGAAAGAAGTATGGTTTTGGTAATGGTTCAGTTGGTTTAGGTAATGAAAATGGTTCAGTTGGTTTAGGTAATGAAAATATGAAAGTGGTATGTTACTATGTGGTAAATGGTGATGGTTTGGTTCATTTGTGGTTTGAAACAAACAAATTTTGATTACTAAATTTGAAAATTAAAAATAAAAAAAACAATAAACAACAAACCTTAGTTTTATTATTAACTAATTCGGTTCCAAATTCTAAAGTTCCCATCGTTTATTGCCTGTAAAAGAAAATTTCAAAGATTAGTCCTAGTTTTCTTTGTAAAATTCACATGCCTTCAGTGTTTTGATCTTTGTTAGTGGGTTACTCACTTACTCAACGTTTGGGTAGTTGGTTGAGTTCGCTTGACAACAGGAGGTTATAGGAATGAATCAATGAAGTCTTCTAAAATCATAATTCAAAAACTAATCAAAATTATGGAGCCTTCCATAGTAAAATCATTTGTTCGTATCTGTCTCCTCTATTATGTAATTTTATTGCTTGAATTAGTACCTTGTGTTGTGTCATGATTTTGTCATTTACTAAAATTGTTAATATGTTAACGTATCTTAGAACACATTTTTCGTTCTTTTATCTTATAGCTGCTTGCTTGCTTTACTATTTTTTAGTTAAGAGTTAAGTTTAATGGGGGATTAAAGTTAGGGTTATAATTAGAATTAGATTCAAAGTTAATCATCTAATTAACACTTTTTTTCTTGAAAACTGGAAGTTTAGAAATTGCAATTTTTATGTTGTATAATAGTTTTTAAATTTCAATTTAATTCTAATAATCACCTAAATTTAAGTGGAATATTTTATTATCCCTATTCCTCTTTATTTATCTTGATTATTGTAAGAGGATAATTAGTTAAAAAAACTATGTGGTAATGGTTTGGGAGGTTCATTACATATCATTGCCTTATGAAGGACTTAGTGTTAGCACTGCTAACTTTGTTAATAAAACTACTAAATGATTAATTTCTTACAAAACTAACATCATTTTTTTTATTACAGATAAATGAAAGGAAGTTTAACTACTCCTGATCAAACTACTTCAGGAACATATAATGATCTAGCTTGGGCTCATGCTGCATTAGTCCCAAGTATGAAGAATTATACAATTTGCTTGTGTTGTAATAAGTTTGAAAGGTGGAGGAATCACCCGATTGAAAAAACATTTAGCTGGGGTTAAAAGAGATGTAACCCTAGCAAAAGTAAGTCATGGTATGAAGTGGTAAATAAAAATATTGCTTGAAGAGTATCAACATCAGAAAGATAGAAAAGAAAGGTAGAATTTTGAAATTGGTAGTGGAAGTTTGTTTTCTATTTTCCATGGTGATTGTAGAAATGTTAAAGCTGGTAATGGTAGTGGTGGTAGTGGTATTGGCAATGTTCCATCTCAGGCTCAAGAAAAGTACCTGAACTTGACATGAGGAAGAGAAGAAGGAAAGTGACTAGTTTCTTTGCACCACGAACAGCTGCTTGAGCTCAACCTTCAATTTGTAGTGCAATGCAATCAAAAGATGCTGCTCACAATATCGATATGGCAGTATCACTTCAGTCTTTTTTTTCGAGGAAGAAAGAGTTAAGACAAATATTTACAAGTAATAAGTTGATTACATCTCAACATGCTAGGTCTAATGTTAGAGTGGAGGTTTGTAATATTATACTAGAAGATAGAGAATTTTAGTCTCAATATCAATTTGTTATCCAAGTTTGTGAGCCTTTTGTGAGGGTGCTTCTCTTGGCTAATAGTGAAGAAAAGCCAACAGTGGGTTATATTTTGATGCCATGGAGAAAGCGACGGAAGCAATCAAGGCCAATATGAAACATAAGCCTTCTTTGTACACACCTTATCTTTCAATCATTAATGAGAGAAAGGAAAGACAACTTTCTTCTCCGTTGTTTGCAGCTAGGGCATTTTTGCATCTTAATGTTTATTTTAGACTAGATCTTAGTAAGCAAGCTGAAGTTAATAGAAGAATGCTTTTAACTATTACAACAATTGTTAACATTAACATCATGCAAGATCTCTTAAGCTTACAAATAGAGCTTTATAAGTTGTCTTATGGGGATTTTAGAAAGCTGATTGCTATTCAACAAAAAGGAAAACTTTCTCCTGGTATTAATTATTTCCTTTTTCTTATTTGTTAAAAATTAATCATCACTTTATTTTGTTTATAACGCTACTTTTGGTATCTTATAACTTACAATTTCTTGGTGGGATCAATTCGGAAATGGTGTTCTAGAGTTGAAAAGGTTTTTGATTCAGATTTTAAGTCAATGTGTGAGTGCAACAGGTTGTGAAAGAAGCTGGAGCACATTTAAGTTTATCCACTCCAAAAAAGGAATAGATTGGAGCATAAGAGGTTGAACGACTTGGTTTTTGTTCGTTACAATTTAAAGCTTCGGAAAAGATATGTTATTATCATTATTAATTTTGATATAATTTCTTATAATTTTCTAATAATTAAATTTTATTGTTTACTATGAGTCTTAATGGTACAAGTAGTTCAACTGATCCCATTTCCATTGATAATATTGATCTTTTGGTAGATTGGGTTTTTGAAGAACCGAATTTGGTAGATATCAATGACTTCAAAGATTATCTCGGATGAGAAAGCATTGACATGTCATTTGGTGCATTAAATTTGAATGATAATGATGATGAAGATTTTGTATCAAATGATAACTAGGGTCAGTGCAGTTATAACCGGTACCCACCCATTGAAGATTGAATTTCATTCCATGATATTTTTTTCCTCTTCTTTTAATTTTACTTATATTTGATGTTTATCAGTTTATGTTAAATTCTATATATGTAATGTAATTGTAAATATTTTTGTTTCAGATTTAACTTCTATTTGATTGTTTCCTGGTTATGAATTCTTTTCGTAAATTGCAATAGTTAAGAATATTTATTTTTCTTTTTATTAGATATTTTGATGTAATTATTATTTATTAAAAATGATGAAATCGTGTTATTGTAATATTGCAAATACTATGTATTATTCTTATTTTTATATTTGCATTATGATAATTGTCTTTTTTCGTATTAATTGTGGTTATTATTTATATATGAAATATTTAAAAATTATTGTTATTTCATATTCATTTTGATATTATGATTTTTAGAAACATGGTTGATGTAAACTTGTGAAGTATACAGTACAACTGTACAATATATCAATGAACTATTTTGCAAATTTAAAAAAATTTCAGGAACTATTTCATAAATTAAAAAAATTCCTCAAAACAGTACCTAGTATTGATCGGTATCAGTACAATATCATACCAGAACCTAATTCGGTCCCAAGTCTGATACGGTATTTGCAACTTTAGGTACTAGGGATGGTAATAGGGTGGGCCGGGCCTGGCTTGGCCTGATCCATGACATGTGAGGCCTTGCTCGGTTCATGGCCTAGTCAACCAGATTTATCTCTTAAAACTTTTTTGAAAAAGCAACATCATTTTTGACAAAACAATGTTTTGACTCTTTTAGTAGGGCCACTGGCCTAACTAAACTCGTTAACTTTGATCCCGATCAGATTGCCATGCCTAACTGATACAGTACTTATTAATCGGTACCGACCGGTACAGTATGAAATCCTATACATTGGTTACTGGAGAATCTGACTGGACATAGGATTAATACGCCAGACTTGATTGACTGGGCCTCGAGCCAAGCTTAAGCTTGGGCCGTCTAGGCCTGGTTCGAACAGAGACCTGACACCTATAACAAAAATGATGTCATTTTTTAAAAACATCATTATTTTGCATAAATAATTTATAAAATAAAAAATAGGTAGGATCAAGCTCAACTCAACCCATTTTCATTTGTAATAATTACCTACGGTGACTATTCTATTCTATGAAACTCGATCCAACCACTACTTATTTTAAATCCCAAAAGAAATCTTACTTTAAAATCATTAAGATGTTTTAAACTCCAATAATATATCAAAATTCCTAAGATGTCAAGAATCACTTTTAAAAAAATATATCAAATAATTTGATGGTTACACTAGTATTCCTATTGACTAAATTCCAGTGATCAAGTCATCTGCTCACAGTATTTTAAAGAGATTCTTTCTATTTTCATTCATTTATAAAACTTCGATCACACTGTTCATATGCTCTGAAAATATTGTTCATCACTTCACATCGCAACCTACTGGCATCACAATTCACAATTAACCCAACGATCTAAACACATTCGCAAATTTTTAGACAATATGCAAATACATTCAGCAAGTGATCCAATCGAACCATATGGACAGCCTCCAAAGAAAAGTCGCATAAGGAGTCGTGAAGAAGATACCCCACCTTTCCCTATCTCATACAGTGCAGCGGTGTTACGGGATCAGCAGGGTTGGCGGCAATGCAATGGCCACCCGAAGAGCCTGTTGAAAAAGAGGAAGGCGATATTAGAGTTACCGCAGAAGGCAAGGAAGTGGGCCTCGCCCTGTCTTAGACACTCAAAAACAAACTTGATCAAAAATGGTCCCAGGCGGTTGTAGTCAAATTGCTAGGCAGAAGCATAGGCTACCGGATCCTCAGCCAACGCCTACAAGTACTATGACAACCAAAAGGCTCGATGAAAATTGTTGATCTGGACTATGATTTTTACCTGATCAAATTCAAAACCAAAACCGATTTTCTGCACGCCCTAACCCACGGACCATGGATCATTTTTGGCCACGCCCTTTCAGTTTAGCTATGGACCCTCGGATTCAGGCCAACACAAGGAACAACTCCACGTGTAGTAGTCTAGGTTCGCTTCCCAGACCCTCCCATCGCCCGCTATCAACCCCAAATCCTTGAGGCTCTTAGTAACATGTTGGGAAACACGATCAAAATCGATGACGCAACGTTGCAAACATAAAGGAACAAATTTGCCCGAATAGCCATCGACATCGATCCGAGCTCACCCTTTCGACCCACAGTGGAACTCGATGCTGAGACGGTGCGGATCACGTATGAGGGACGCTCCCAGATCTGCTACCGATGCGGGATGGTCGGCCATGACACTGGGAAATGCATTCCTCGCCCTCCGACCAACCCTAGTGGCATCATTGACGCTACGAACAGAGGCGTCTCGGGCCAAGAGGGTGAGCGGACTACGCTGCGCCACGACGGTACGAGCAACACCTAACCCACAGCGAGCAGTGACATGTCAGCTATCAGTTTCGGACTATGGATCCAAGTCCAACGGTCGAAACCACGTCTCGTCCACCAACGTTCGACTACAAGCCAATTGCACTCCTCGAACACACGTGACCAGACACGAGGCTCCAGGTACGGAGCGCTGATGGATGACACAGATGCACCAAAACAGACCCATTTGGTTTTCAATGCTCTCAACCCACAAATGACGCTGTTCTCCATTCTGGACACGCAGGGCCCCTTAAGGGCAGGCGCGCACAAACCATCTCATGTGCTGGGCTTCTAGTCCCATGGGCCAAGACACAAGCAGCAATCTACTGCCAAGGAGAAAAATGTGGGCCACAAGTCCACTGGTCTTACCAACCTAGCCTAGCCCACATTAACCTTTTCTGGCCCAATAATTCCTACTCCACTGCAACCCACCCCCACTGATACACATAAAGTCATGACCATTAGCTCTCATCAGGAAGTGTTATGTGCGACAAATGCTGAGGGATCGGAAGTGGCTGAGGAAACGTAAGGGCACATCATGTAAGGTATTGAGAGGACTGCGGCTTGCCCTCCAGCCCCCGGAACCGTCACCACCCTTCCCCCTTCTGATCCCCCGGATCGAGGAGCCACTGACCCCCGAATGTGGATTATTCTGCTGAGTAGAGGCTGGACGACGTCATTGGACCTAAGAACCAAGCTGAGGCATGAGTATGGAGTCGATCGTAATTTCGACAACCTCCACGAATGTGGGGTGCTGATTCCAAATTTTCTTATGTCAATCCTCTTTTGGAATTGTCAAGGGGTCGAGGGCTCATGGTTCCTCCCTATCCTAAGGAATTACATTCGACAATATCGGCTAGGGTTAGTCGTCCTTGTTGAAACTCGCATTAGTGGGAAATGTGCAGAAGCAGTCATTAATAAACTGGCTTTTGACTTTTCTTTCCGTGTCGATGTCGCAGGTTTTACTGGGGGGATTTGGATCCTATGGAAACAAGAGTTTAACGTATTGATTGTCTTGGCTCATAAGCAACTGATCCATGTCATAATCGAGTACCAATCATATTCGTTTAAACTCTCGGCTGTTTATGGCAGCCCCCAACAAGCACCCCAAAAATTCCTGTGGCATTTGTTGAGAGGTATAGGACTTTCCGTCACACGACCCTAGATTGTTGTTGGGGATTTTAATGCCAAATTAACGATTGAGGATAAAACAGGGGGTCCCCACACACAATGGTAGTCTGCAAAGTGTTTAGCGATTGGGTTCGTGAGAGCAGCCTGCATTTAGGCTATGTCAACTCTAGATTTACATGGCGGCGCGGAAAAATCCAAGCTAGGCTCGACCACGCTTTCGATTCGTCGGCTTAGATGGAACTTTTCCCACACACGGTTAATCACCATCTTCCGTTTTTAGGTTCAAATCACAGGCCCCTGTTGGTTCACTTCCTTCGATCGGATTGGCGAGTAGTCGGCACAAACCCATTCCGGTTCCAAGCTACATGGCTTACACATACCGATTTTCCTAATCTGGTCGAGGGATACTAGCTTCCCTGTGATGTGTCATTCGCAAAATCCTTGTCCAATTTCTCCAGCCAACTCGAGTTGTGGAACAAAACAGTATTTGAGAATATCTTCCATCATAAACGACGCCTGCAGGCACATTTAGCAGGCATCCAGCGAGCGCTGCAGCAGGAGGAATCAGAATATTTGCTAACCTTGGAGACCAAGCTTAGTGGGGATCTAGCCCATATGTTGTGCGAGGAAGAGATATATTGGCATCAAAAAGCCCGGTGTGACTGGATAGCGCAGGACAATCGCAATATTAGATATTATCATACGATTACTATGACCAAAAGGAAGAAATTATCGGTGGAGTGCCTGTTTGACCAAAATAATACAGAAATCAATGATATTGTTGAATTGCATAACCTGGTGCGGAATTATTTTGCACAACTTTATACCACTGACACCAGTCCCACTTAGCCTCTCGCCACCCTCAGAGCTTTCCCTCGGCTAACAGAGGAGTAGATTACAGCACTAGCGCAACCAGTACAAGCGCCTAAAAACCGGTTAGCAATTTTTGGGATGAACCCGAATAAAGTCCCGGGATTTGATGGGTTCATGGCGCTATTTTTCAATCCCAGTGGGCTAAGGTGGGCCCTGAGGTGGTGTCATTCTTGCAGAAAATATTCCGGGAGGAAATCTGGGAATCGGAGTTGAACCACACCATCCTTGTCCTCATTCTAAAAATATCGTCCCCGAAGTATATCACTCAATTTGGACCCATCAGCCTTTGTTCCGTAATATACAAGACCATTTCGAAAGTTATTATTAACCGACTCAAGCCCTACCTCTCGCATTTAGTGGCGAATACCCAGCGCAGCTTCATCCCTGGGAGGCATATCATTGATAATATCATCATTGCCCAGGAAATAATTTATTCGATGTGGAAGAAGAAAGGAAAGACTGGGTACTTCACGTTAAAAGTGGATTTGGAAAAAGCTTATGACCATCTGCATTGGCCGTTTATACACGATACCCTCCAAGAAATCGAGATTCCCCCCATATTACTCCACCTCATTATGAAGTGTATTACTATGGTATCAATGCAAGTTGTGTGGAATGGACAGCTGTCTGACCCCTTTATCCCCTCACGAGGAATCCGACAAGGGGACCCTCTATCACCATACATCTTCGTTCTTTGTATGGAACGTCTGGGCCATCTTATTACACATGCAGTAGGCCAAGGTCAGTGGAAACCGTTTACATGAAACAAACAAGGGCCAACCATATCACACCTTTTTTTTAGGACGATCTAGTCCTGTTTGGAGAAGCTTCTGTGGACCAAGTGGATGAGATCTATTCCATCCTAGAGCATTTTTGCAGCGGGTCTGGGCTGAGGGTGAATCATGCAAAAAGTCGCATTTACTTCTCCCCGAATGTGTCACCTGCCTTAGCACGTAGCCTTAGCCGCTCCTTGAAAATCCAAAGTACAACTAATTTGGGTAAGTATCTAGTGGTCCCGCTAATCTATGAATGCATCACGAGGAATACCTGCCAGTATATCATTGATAGGGTACAACAATGTTTAGCGGGCTGGAGAGCCAAGGAATTATCTTTCGACGACCGACTTACCCTAACCTAGTCCGTGATTTCCTCGACCCCCCTCTACACTATGCAAACTGTGAGCCTACCTCGACATCTCTATGATGAACTGGAGAAAATCATGCGATCCTTCATTTGGGGGACGAATCATGAGCAGCGGTCCACCCACTTAGTTAACTGGTATGCAGTTTGCCGGAAACAAAGCCGGAGGACTAGGTATAAAATGCATTCGCGAAACTAATGATGCCTTCCTCACTAAATTGGGATGGGATTTGCTCACCAAACCCGAAGCATTATGGGTTCAAGTACTTACAGCCAAATATCGGCTCAACATTCACCCCCTCCCTTACTCCCTGCCTACAACTAGGACGTCAACCCTTTGGCGTAGGATATCAGCGACGTGGGCTTATGTCTGACACGAAATTAGATGGAAATTATGTAACGGGCACCAGATCTAGTTTTGGATGGACCAATGGCTGCCCGATTGGGGTCCACTTATTAATGAGACAGTAAGGCCGCTTCCTGAGAGGATGTTGTCCATGTACATGACCGAGCTTGAAGGGGACACTAACACTTGGAAATGGGATCTGATCACTCCGTATCTTCCCGCCCAGCTTTGCATGGCTCTCGTGACGGTCCAGCCTCTAGCACCTGATGAGGAAGTTAACCATTTCATCTGGGGCTCAGGGCACCATGGGAAGTTCACAGTCGAGTCTGCGTATGAGTTAATCACTGCAACAGCTCCAGCAAACCAAAATCAAATATGGAATATCATCTAGAAGTGGCCAGGGCCACAGCGAATTTGATCCTTCCTTTGGCTTTTAGCCCGCAACAAACTGCTAACGAATCATCAACAGGTCCTTAGACATATAGCCCCAGATAGTGGTTGCCCACATTGTGGACAAGAAGAGACCATCTTGCATGCTTTTCGTGATTGTCGCAGGGCTTAGAACTATTGGCAGAAATGGTCCTCTAGCTTGCAAGCGGAAACTTTCTACCAAGAGCCCGTAGACCAGTGGCTCCAATTTAACCTGACAGTCCACAACACTAAGCCGGGGGTCGATTGGGTAGTCATACTTGGGGTCTCCTGTTGGTACCTCTGGCAATGGCGCAACAAATGTATCTTCGAGGAGGGATTCGAGTGGCCGGATGTGGGACAATAAATGGTCTTAGGGTATGTGTCTTGGATTTCAGTCAGGCCCACGTAGTGACGAGTTGCATAATTAACCCCTAAAGACTGCCGGTAGGGGCCCAAGTACACTGGACCCCTCCGTCGAAGGGCTGGATTAAAGTCAATACTGATGGTGTGGTGTCTTCTGGTTCCACGGAGAGTATGGCGGGGGGATTGCTTAGGGACTGTCATGGCCAGTGGTGTGGGTTTTTCTCCTTATGGATTTCTACACGCACTAAAGGTGTATTCACCCCTAACTGGTTTGTTGGAATACGAAACATTTAAAAAGAACTTTAAACTTCAGTTTGAACATGGCATTTTTAGCAAATCTCTAACTATTTATCTCTTAAAATTTTTTCCTTTATCCAACAGCTTTTACAAAAAATAATTTACTAGACTTTTTTTAATATATAAAAGAAAATCATTTATTCGGTGATATAATTTAACATTATTTTCTGTTCAATTTACGAATTTTGCTAATTATTATATATTTCAATTCAATTTAAGAACTTTACTAATCATAAGATTTTATTAATATTCTTAATAAAAACTTTATGCAATAATTAAGTTGAATACACACATCATTTTCAGTTAGATGTTCAATTTAGATTTGGTTTTATATAGTGTAAGATATTTATTAAAAAATCAGTGGAAATTAATATAAAGTGGTTAGTAATAAGGATAAATTTAGATCTGTTTCACAGACATGTATTGGAAGAAACATAGCCATATAAATAGGTATATTAATTATGCATTAGGCGGCTTTGGTCATCGTAAAATTGGTTTGTTTATTCACTTATATTCATTGGAAAATATATATAACTATGACATAAAACTATTTGGTCATAAACATACAATCTGATGACATTTGATGACAAAGTCTTCTTTTTTCCCAAAAGGTAAGGTGCGAAAACTATAGAGATAAGTAATTTTAATTTAGTATTATATGTTTTTAAAATTTTCAATTGAGTGATTAATTTTTTAAAATCTTAATAATTTAGTTTCAAATATTAGTTTCATTAATAATTTGTTGACCTAATTAGCATAATTGTTGTTTTTGATGACATGTAAGTGTCTATTTAAGAAAAAATCTCTCTACTTTGATCTAGTTATAGTCATTATTTTTTAAGATAATTATTATGTCATGAATAATAAAAATTTTGTTAGTTAAATCAACATATTATTAATAGAACTAATGTTTTTAATCGAAATGTTAAGAGTTAGATAATTTAGGATTGGTTATTCCCAAAGTATATATAACAAGTTTTAAATGATAGAAAAGGTATTATAAAATCTTAAATATTTAATTTCTTTGCTTTTTCCTAAACTTCTTTGCCTAATTATTATAGCTATCTGAGTGTCGGTTTAGAGAGAAGTGTGGCAAAGTAGAAGAGAGAGAATCAATGAATATCTTAAAAATATTTTAATCCTTTTATTACCAATCCATTTGTCAAGTTTATGCATTTAATCCATATCTTTCGCTATCTTTTCAATTAAGCTCAAATATCTTAAAAATATTTTAATTCAAGAAAAACCTAAAGATATAATGAAAAGAATATGAAATTGTCTAATTTAACATAATACACGTAAAAGCAAAATTAACAAAGTGCAAATTTATAGAAAATGTAAATATTTTGAATAACAATTTGTTAGTTGCATTATTTTATGTAAATTACTTCAAAAATTACCATAATATGGAAGTGTTATATAATTAAGTGATAATAAGTTACAAATAAATGTTAAATTAAATATAGTCTTACTAAAAAGTTTCTTTTATTTTCAAGAAATTACAAGGAAAACTAATCAAATAAAGTATGCAATATTTAGAACAAAAGATAGAAAAATTGATTAAAATTTAGTTAAAATCAAATATAGGTGTATTACATACTTGTCAAAATGCTTCACTACTATTATTAGTTTTGGAATAAACTTGGTCATAAGTACAAGTTTACAAGGAGCAATGCAGCTTGAAGAAGGGGTTCCTCAACTTCTGCTAGAGAAACAAATTTGAAGCTCCTTCACCCACACCGTCGCCACCATCATCTCCATAAGCCATTTCTTACCTAAAACTTTTATTTTTGTTTGGTTTAATATCATTTGTGTGTGTTCTGTTTTTTGTTTGGTTTGATTTCTATTGTTTGTTTTTAAGTCATTTGTCTAGTTTTAATTTCTTTTATTTGATTTGATTTCATTTTCTTTCGTTTGGTTTAATGTCATTTGCTTGCTTCACTTTGTTTTCTTTAGTTTGATGTCATTTTCCCTTATTTGGTGATTGACTTGTCACATTGAGGACAATGTGATCTTTAAGTGTGGGGAGATGACATTGACTTTCTCAATTGCATTGTGTGCATTGTCTTAAATAGGATATATGTTTAGGCATATCATGTGCTTTGTGCCAGCAATGATCTTTTGTGATAGCAATGGAACTACACTTAAATCATTTTGATGAATATTGCCATGAAATTATGTAATGCTAGTTGGAATTAGATTGAATTGAACTCAAATTAGGCTACTTAAGTAAAAAGTGAACCATATAGAGTGATGAAAAGTAGTTGGTTACATATGTTTATTCATAAATTGACATTTAAGCGATGAGGTAGTGTAGAGATGCATAATGAGTTTTCATTTGAGCAAACGTGAGGATTGAGCCCTATGACTTCATTTATAGTCATCTTATTTCTTTGTTGAGTGATACTTCCTTAGGATATTACCTTCAAAACTTGCTTTGAATTGGTTTGAGTCTACTAGATGCATGCTTAATAGAGATGATTAAGGCTCTTTTGTGTTAACCTTTGGCTTAAATGACCAATCGTTGCATTATCCCTTGCTACCTCCATTGAGCCTTAACCTTTTATTTATTGAAAACACCCAAATTTTAAAATCTTAAACCCCATTAACCTACCCTTTTCACAAGTTTAGTAAAGTGTTAAGTAATACATTAGTTGGGATTGTCGGACCCCGTTTCCGGAGCCCAACTCTTGATCTTTATTGATTCATCTTCTTACTCTGGTACTACATCTCTTGGAACCTCGCTTCCGGAGTCCAACGTTCGGAGTCATACTTAAGA
>JAOSBN010000177.1:19388122-19398472 GCA_027563595.1 Erythroxylum suave
TATAAAATAAAATATAGTTAAAATTAATAAAAGTGCTTTTTATTTTTATGTTGCCAAACAGTCTACTGTATGAAGTTTTTTTAAAAAAGTTGTTTTTTAATTGCCAGCCAAACAGTCAACTGGCTTTTTAAAAAAGCTCTTCTAAGAAAAGTTCTGCTGACAAAAGCTCTACTGATATAAGCTCAACCAATCAGGTACTAAATTTTGTCATTTATAAGAGTTGTACTTATGATAATCGATTAATGAGTAAATATGAATAATGATATCATTCAAAATCATGGTTAAGGAGAATCGAAATCACATTCTTTCAAATTAAAAGCCCATAAAAAGTGATTTAACTAATTGAAGAGGAATGCGATCTAGTTGGTCGATGACTCCCTAAAAAGTCATCAATACTAAAATTTATAGGCTGAAGTCTTGAATTGTCTTTACAAATTTTTATTTACTTATAAATCTCATACTAATTAATGCAAATGGTGTGGGAATCGGTGTTGCAAAACTCAAATCGAACATGCAGATATATAATTTTCTTTCCCCCCAAAAATTTAAAATGATCACATCTCATAATGGCAAAAGTCACGTACTAATTACTAAAGTGGATGATCAATTAATTAGGATTCCTCGCTACAAATCAAGCATTTTGGCGAGTGTTAAAGCAGTCCTCCAGTCCATTCAGAATCAAAGGCAAGGACTCAATTCCTCTCCCACGCGGGCCCCACTCACCTCTTCCATTCCCTAGTCAGACCAAAATTATGGCGTTTCCAAACGTCAACCCAAAACCCTAAAGCCTCTCAGGGGTACTTCTGCAAATCCATAAAAGACCCTTTTTCTTCTCTTGCTTTCCTTGTAATTTTCTCCTTCATTTCCGAATCTATTTCTATTTCCTTAGCAACCAAACAGCCCATTTCTGGCGAACTCTAGGATTCCATTCTTCTCTTAATCGACTAGACTCTATCGGTACGTTTCGTTGTCCCTCATTCTATATGTTTCTTGGATTGTTCATCATTCTTTTCCTTGCTTGGAATCTTTATCTTGGAATCATGCTCAGGCTTTTAGGTTTAGGGTTACTGCTCGCGGTTTTCGCGGTACCGATCTTTCTCTGATTAATGTTTGTTAATCGGAGTTTGTCTTTATTCATGGCTGCGCTAATTTCTATAGGGTTTTGTGGCAGTTTGCTGCACTTTATGCTTCCTAGAAAGCGACCTGCTGAAAGAGCGCTTGTAGAAGAAGAGAACAAGGTTGAAGATTCTTCATCTATTAAGAAGCATCGGATTGATTGTCCCTTGGAAACAACGGCTAATAACAGCAGCAATACTAACGGTACGAAAATTATCAGAACCAGCAGTGATAGCAACCGCTCTGTTGGTTGTACTGGTGGAGGATCGGTGACCATGGTTCTTGGGGATGAGAATCAGACTTACATAGATGAGGATCTCCACAGCCGACAGCTCGCAGTGTACGGCCGCGAGACCATGCGCCGGCTTTTTTCTTCAAACGTCCTTGTATCGGGGATGCAGGGTTTGGGTGCTGAGATTGGTGAGTATAATCATACAACACAAAACAGAAGCCTTTAGTTGCATTTAGCGGTTGCTGGCTGGTCAATGATCCAGTGAAATTGTATGGCCTATATCTCCTTTGTCGATTTGTTTTCTGCTCCCGTAATATATGTTCTTTTGGTTGGTCAGTTGGCAAGGGCGGGGGTAATAGAGGGCATATGGTAAGAGAGAGTTTGGTTGAAAAACTTCTTTGCTTTATTGCAATAATGAAGTACTGCTAAATTTCACTGAATTTATCCTTGTTCTGATTGACATGCAGTCTTCTAATAGGGTTTTAATTGTTTATGTTGCTGCAGCGAAGAACCTAATTCTTGCAGGTGTTAAATCCGTTACACTGCATGATGAAGGAGCTGTGGAGTTGTGGGATTTATCTAGTAATTTTGTTTTCACAGAGAATGATGTTGGTAAGAACAGGGCGCTGGCTTCTGTACAAAAGTTGCAGGAGCTCAACAATGCAGTGGTCATTTCTACTTTAACTACGGGATTGACAAAAGACCGTCTTTCTAATTTCCAGGTACTGCATTCTGTTTATATTCAAGCCAGGATTGTTGAAATGAGCAGGGTGTTTGCCTTTTATTTAATCAAATTTTAGAGGATGCCCGAATGTCTCGACAGAGATGAATCTGCCTTTTATTATACCCACGGTCTTAACAAATCATTGGACAACAAAAGAAAGTTGCCTTTGTACGCATAAGATTCTTAGTGCCAAAGTGTAACAGCTACATCAAATGCCTTATAGTAGAGACCCCTTGTATTTGCCACCATGAAGGGCTTCCATTGTTGTAATGCCACTTTTTGATGCTACTAGTATTCTGGTATATGAAACAGGATACCTATCATTACATTGCACTATCTCGAGCATAATTTGTGGAGGAAAAACTTTGGAAAAAATAACAAATCATTAGGGAAACAACACAATGGAGAAATAGTTATTGAGGGAAACAACGCAATGGAGAAATAGTTAAGGAAGCTATTCTTTTGGTGATGTAATATGCTTCTTAAGTGAAAGTTGACCTGTGTGGGGTTAGAATTATAAATATCCCGACCATATGGTGTTATGCTATTACTGGATGGGTTCCTTTGCATTATATACACACTGTATTTATTGCAGTTACATGAAACAATTTAATTTTGTGTTATGGACCATTGTATTTACTGATATCAGTATTGGAAAAGCTATTGAGTTCTATAACTACTGCCATAATCATCAACCTCCAATATCTTTTATTAAGGCTGAAGTTAGAGGCCATTTTGGTTCTATATTTTGCGACTTTGGACCTTCCTGTGCGCTATATACACACTGTACTTAATGCACTTACATAAAACAATTGTTTTTTTTTGGTTACAGGCTGTTGTATTTACTGATATCGATCTTGAAAAAGCTATTGAGTTTGATAACTACTGCCATAGTCATCAACCTCCTATATCTTTTATTAAGGCTGAAGTTAGAGGCCTTTTTGGTTCTATATTTTGCGACTTTGGACCTGAATTTACTGTTTTTGATGTTGATGGTGAGGAGCCACATACTGGTATAATTGCATCAATCAGCAATGACAACACTGCACTTGTGTCATGTGTTGATGATGAAAGACTCGAGTTTCAAGATGGTGATCTTGTTGTTTTCTCTGAAGTCCATGGGATGACAGAACTGAATGATGGAAAGCCAAGGAAGATTAAAAGTGCTAGGCCTTATTCATTTATCCTTGAGGAGGATACAACAAACTTTGGCACCTATCAGAAGGGTGGTATTGTTACCCAGGTGAAACAGCCTAAGATTCTGAACTTTAAGCCATTGAGTGAAGCTCTAAAGAATCCTGGTGACTTTCTATTGAGTGATTTCTCCAAGTTTGACCGTCCACCTCTTCTACACATAGCATTCCAAGCAATGGATAAATTTGTCACAGAGTTCAGTCGCTTCCCTGTTTCTGGTTCTGAAGAGGATGCTCATAAGGTGATATCCCTGGCTTCTAACATTAATGAAAGCTTGGGAGATGGGAGAGTAGAAGACATCAACCCAAAACTTCTACGGCACTTAGCCTTTGGCGCCAGAGCTGTCCTGAATCCAATGGCTGCTATGTTCGGTGGTATGGTGGGTCAGGAGGTTGTCAAGGCATGCTCTGGAAAGTTTCATCCTCTCTTTCAGGTTTGTAATAGTTGTGTCTTCAATCCTGTTGAGCATTATCACAGTATGCTTCATAAATGCAGATTCATATGCTTAATCAAATATTCTCCTCCTTATTAGCTTCTCAAAATGGAGCTTTATTTGGACAATATTGTTAATCACGCATCCAATACTACTGATTTTGTGCAGTTGAATTTGTTTACATTGTGAATTGTTCTGCATTAGTGGAAATTGATTGGTTGTGTTGCTAAGCTGACCTTCCTCTTTTTACTATTGCAGTTTTTTTATTTTGACTCTGTGGAATCACTTCCTACAGAGAATGTGGATCCCAGTGATCTCAGGCCAGTAAATTCTCGATATGATGCACAAATCTCTGTTTTTGGATCCAAGCTCCAGAAGAAATTGGAAGATGCTAAGGTGTTTGTTGTAGGTTCTGGTGCACTTGGTTGTGAATTCTTAAAAAATATAGCACTTATGGGGGTCTCATGTGGCAAAGGAAAGCTTACAGTAACTGATGATGATGTTATAGAGAAGAGTAACCTCAGTAGGCAGTTTCTTTTCCGTGACTGGAACATTGGTCAGGCCAAATCCACTGTAGCTGCCTCTGCTGCTACATCTATTAACCCTCATCTTAATATTGAAGCCTTACAGAATCGAGTTGGACCTGAAACTGAGAATGTATTTGATGATGCTTTCTGGGAGAATTTAATTGTTGCGATAAACGCTTTGGACAATGTTAATGCAAGACTATATGTTGATCAGAGGTGTTTGTACTTCCAGAAGCCACTTCTTGAGTCAGGAACTCTTGGTGCAAAATGCAACACCCAGATGGTAATTCCTCACCTAACTGAAAATTATGGTGCTTCAAGAGATCCACCCGAGAAACAAGCACCCATGTGTACAGTACATTCATTCCCGCACAATATTGACCACTGCCTGACATGGGCTCGATCTGAATTTGAAGGCTTGCTTGAGAAAACTCCAGCAGAGGTGAATGCTTACTTATCAAATCCCTCTGAGTATGCTGCTTCAATGACCAATGCAGGTGATGCTCAGGCAAAGGATAACTTGGAACGTGTTCTTGAGTGCCTGGACAAGGAAAAATGCGAGACATTTCAGGATTGTATTACGTGGGCTCGGTTGAAGTAATGCACCTTTATCTTTTGTTACCTGTTTAATGCTCTTTTGATCAAACTCTGGAGTTATTGTCTTTTGTATACTCAGGTTTGAAGATTATTTTGCTAATCGTGTTAAGCAACTGACTTACACATTCCCTGAAGATGCTATGACTAGTACTGGTGCTCCATTCTGGTCAGCACCAAAGCGATTTCCACATGCACTTCAATTTTCCGTTGCTGATCCTAGTCATCTCCAATATGCTACGGCTGCATCCATATTGCGAGCAGAGACATTTGGGATTCCTATCCCTGATTGGGTTAAGAATCCTGCGGTGTTTGCTGAGGCAGTTGAGAAGGTGATAGTGCCTGAATTTGAGCCCAGAAAGGATGCAAAAATTGTTACAGATGAGAAGGCCACTACTCTGTCTACTGCTTCTGGGGATGAGGCAGTTATTATCAGGGAACTAATCACGAAATTGGAGAAGTGCAGGCAGAATTTACCAACTGGGTTTAGAATGAAGCCAATTCAGTTCGAGAAGGTCCATTCTTGTTTCCTTTTTTTTGATCATGAATGTTCCTAGGTCCTTGTTGTCAAGTATTTGCTTCCTACTTGATTTTATTGGTGTAGCTGATTGAATATATATGTTTTCATTCCCTTTCATATATGGTTATATAGTCAATTTCTGATCTAGATAGTGACACAAAAATGCTTCTTAGGGGCCATGTAATCAAGCATGCTACTTGAAATTGACAACCTTGAGTTTATTCAAGCTCAAATAACTTGTTTCTACGGGGCATGCAGGATGATGATTCAAACTACCATATGGATCTGATAGCTGCACTTGCGAACATGAGAGCAAGGAACTACAGCATTCCTGAGGTTGATAAGCTGAAAGCCAAGTTCATTGCAGGAAGAATTATTCCTGCTATTGCAACCTCCACAGCCATGGCCACGGGTCTTGTGTGCCTGGAGTTGTACAAGGTTCTAGACGGCAGACATAAGCTGGAGGATTATCGAAATACGTTTGCCAACTTAGCACTTCCCTTGTTCTCCATGGCTGAGCCAGTCCCACCCAAGGTCATAAAGCATCGTGACATGAGCTGGACTGTTTGGGATCGGTGGATTCTGAGAGATAATCCTACACTGCGGGAACTTATCCAATGGCTCAAGGACAAGGGGCTTAATGCCTACAGCATCTCGTGTGGTAGTTGCCTACTTTTCAATAGCATGTTCCCTCGACACAGAGAGAGAATGGACAGGAAAATGGTGGATCTGGCTAGGGAGGTAGCCAAATTAGAATTGCCTTCATACCGTCGCCACTTTGATGTTGTTGTGGCCTGCGAGGATGACGAGGACAATGACATTGATATTCCTCCAGTATCTATTTACTTCAGCTAGGTTGTATGTTCAAGATTTCAGTCACAGGTTCATTACCCAATGCTACGAGGATGAGATAAATCCTGTGAAAAACTCGGTCAATTGTATCTCATACCCAATGCTAGCGCTTGATCTTTTACCGTTTCATCAATGGTCACATAAGGATTCTTTATCACAACAGTTTCATAGGCTGATTGCAAACTGTATTCTTTTCTTAATGTTCCTTCGTATTGGTGTTTTGGTGTTGCCGCTTTCTTTGTATAACAATTATCTTTTATCTTTAACATCTTAAGTATCTTCCCAACAAGATAATTATTGTTAGTTACGGCTTTGTTTGGTAAATGACTCATCAGTCATTTTGTGGTGGATTGGGAGGTATTTGGTTTGATTATTTCAATTCGTTAATGGGTATGTTTGGTAATCAACTGATTATGTAATTGGGATGTTTGGTGATCAATTGGTTGAGTTGGCGGATTAAACCTAATCAGGTAAAAGTAAAAATGCTCTTATATAGGAGTGTAGAAATAAAAATGCTCTTATGTAGGAGTATTTTATTCCAGCTAAAATTTAATATGCAAAGGGACGATTATGTTCTGTCTTTGCCGTTACTTGCATTCAAAGCTTGGTCATTTTTTACGGATTGAATTAACGGATTGAATACAATCAGCTGGAATCTTATGTAGTAGCGGTTTGCTTCATTAGCTAAAATTTAACTTACGAAAAGACGATTATGCCCTTTTGAGTTTTTGCTGTTACTTTCCTTCAAGGCCTTATCTGCAATCAGAAGTCAACGAAGAAACTAACACCATTGCCTTCTCTTTCATTCAATCTTCATCTCTTAAATTAAGTCTCGCAGATAAAAGAAGTGAAAGAAAACAGCAATAAGAGAGAAGAATTATGAATTTAGTTTTTATTATGCTACTAAATCCTTAATTCATCAACTTCTTTATTATTCTATTTTCTTTCACTAGTTTACCCTTAAAAAGCAACGGGTCATTTTATGCTTGTAGTGGGCTTATAAGATTTGGTTCCGCCCTACCTTCAACTTGAATTTTGAGTTAGCAAAGTGGTATCAGAGCTTATAGGTGATTCCCAACGTTGTAGGTTCGAATCACAGCGATAACGAACTGCAGTCCCATCTGGGATAGTATGGGTTGCCTCAGCAACGTGGGCTAGCGCAGAAACGTGGTGGGCTTATAAGATTTGGTTTCGCCCTACCTTCAACTCGAAATTTGGGTAACAAAGTTGTTCTTTATGTCCTTCCACATCAACATCAAAAGAAGACAACAGCAGTACAGATGAAGTAATTATTGAAGATAACGTGTAAAGTAACTACAGTGTTGTTTTGGCCTGATGTAGTTATTTAGTACTTTTGGCCATATGTAATTATTAGTAGGTGGCCGACAATGACAACTGGCCAACCCCTTTTATCTTTTACTTTAGCTTTTCCTTTAAGCTTTTGCTTTTTATCTCTTCTACTTAAGGATGTCAACGGGCCAAGCTGGGTCTGGGTCGGCGATGGTTCGGTCGGGCTCGTCGAAAAATTGTATCAGGCCATTTCAGCACACGGCTTGCAGAAGGCCGACCCGCGGCCTGGCTCATACGAGCAGAAATGGCCCGTGGGTCGTTTCCAGTCTACCGGTGGGCGGCCTGCGGAGAGGCCCATGACCTAGCCCGCCTAGCCTGCCCGGGTCACGGGCCTCTTGCGGGTCGTTTTTGGCCTGTCATATTTTTAAATTTTTTTAAATTTTTTTTAAAATTTGTTGCTTTATTTTTTAAAAGTAATAAATTATAAACTTTTTATTTTATTTTTCATATTTACAAAAATTGTATATTATGCATATATGTATTTATGTTTTGTAAAACTTTTTATTTTATTTTTCATATTTACATAATATAGACATTATGCATATATATATTTATATTAATCTTAAAATTAATTAATCACTTTACTAATCCTAATATATCAATTTCAAAATAATATATAAGTAATTTAGTTATAAAAATAAATAGATAGGTATAAAGCCATAATTTTTTATTGTGATAATTTATAATAGGATTGAAAACTTGATCAATTAGATATTGCTGTAAGATAGGTATAAAGCTATAATTTTTTAAATTTTAAAGAAATCAATAATATCAATTGGTTTTAAACAGATAAGACTAACTAATAATATGAATAAATATGGTTGAATATAAACAATAAGTATGAGTAATAAATGAATAGAAGTAATAAGTGTGAATAATATATGCATTAAGTGATGAAAGAAAACTGTTAAATCTAACCTGTGTATCTCATTTCCGTTTTACGCCAATCCTCAGGCTAAGATGGAAGAGAGAGTTTACAGAGAAAGAAGTAAGATATTCTATTTCATGGGTTCAGCAAGTGCCGAAGGTTACATTATAGAGGCAAAACTAAAGAGAAGAAGACAAACGACTAGACCTTTGGTAAGAACAGTATAAAGTAAAGAAGAAGAAAGCTAAAAGCTTAAAGTAAAAGCTAGAGATTAAAAGCAAAAGCTTAACGGAAAAGCTGAAAGTAAAAGATAAAAGGGGTTGGCTAGTTGTCATTGTCGACCACCTACTAATAATTACAGATGGCCAAAAGTACTAAATAATTACATCAGGCCAAAACAACACTGTAGCTACTTTACACGTTATCTTCAATAATTACTTCATATGTACTGCTGTTCTCTTCTTTTGATGCTGATATGGAAGGGCATAAAGAACATTGATGTGTAGGATAATTTCGTAATTGCTGGCAGATTGATTCTTTCCAATCAATTGATAGTTCTTCGAAGATACCTGCTGTATGTGAAAATTGTGCCTCTATTTGTTTAATGAGCAGCAAAGATTCAACTGCAATACGTTGTCTGTAATTTGAAGTCATGAGTAATTGCATTCCTTGATAATTGAGCTTGATAGGTGACTCCTTGGTGGTTTGTAGACATTGATTGTATAATCCTTCAATACAGTGGAGGTTAAAGTGGTTAATCAAATCCCATGATACTTCGTGTCGAGGCTGTTCATCAATTGGTGGATAAAGTCCATTGCTAATACCAATTTGGATATAAGCAATCTTTGGAATCTATAAGGTAGACTCCTGAATATTGTCTGCTTTAGTAAAAATGGGGTAAGTACTGAATACTTTGAGAAAGATTTCTCAGTCCTTGGCAAATCTATCTTTGTAATTTTTTATTGCTTGGATAAAACCAACAAGGAAGTTTGTTAAACTGTTTAAATTGGAGAGATAGACAGTGTCAATAAGTCCACTTTGAAAAAAGAGGTAGGTAGCTAATGGTTCTGCTTCAGGTAAGATAATTGCTTTGGGGCCATATCTACCTCGGTTTTGTGGGTAATATTGGAATTGTTTTTGTGCATTAGTCCACTCATTGAGTGCTTGAAAGCATTCATAAAACATATCTGGAGTGATCTTTTTCATTTCTTCCTTGACTGCCCAAGTGGGAATAGAATTAATTCTTTCCATATTGATGGGCTTTCATAATAGTTTCATTTTGGTTTCTACAGGTGGTTTTTCTAGGACTTGTTTATATTGTGGCTTGAGAACTGGGTTTTGAAATTCCTTGAAGGCTTTTTCGGCTTTGGTTTTAGTGGTGTAGGCTTTATGAATAATGGATGGTTTTCCTATGATGTGTAAAGAGGCTTTATGCCATTCATCATATAGATCGGCCATAGGTCCATTAAAAATGACATAGGTTTTATTTTCTTTGCGATCTATTTGTTGTTGGGATTGAAGTTCAGTGGTAGAAGAACTTGGTTGAATATTGGTTGACTGAGCAAACTGTTGTGGAGTAATGAGTGGGATAGGTTGAGTACTGGGAGGTAGTTGTTTTTCTGATAGCTGAATAGTAGAATGAAGTTGATTTATATCCTTCGTTACAATGCTTACTTGATGTTGTAAATCCAACAATTCTGCTTCCTTTTTATTTAATGAATCCTTCAAGCTAGCTATAGTTTCTTCCATTCTCTTGTCAATATATCTGCAAGACTGTTTACAGAGGATGATATATATTGGATATGAAATGAATATTGATTTAATTCCAACTTCTATCTAATCAAACGACCTTGAATATAATTAGTTTTTATTTGATATTTTGTAAAATTGCATAAATACTTGGAATCAGTTTGAATGTAAAATTCGACTGGTAATAAATC
>JAOSBN010000177.1:19407430-19428614 GCA_027563595.1 Erythroxylum suave
TTTTCGTACTTCAAAAATCTACCCAGCCTTCCCCTCTGGATAAGGAGTTCGATTTCTTTCTTCAAGTCCCAGCAATCTTCCGTGTCATGACCGACATCTCTATGGAAACGACAATATAAAGAAAAATCCCTTTTGTTGAGAGGAGTTTTCAATTTATTGGGTTCTCGAATGGATTCTCCCTCTGCTCTCATGACCTCCAATACTTCCGCATACTGCCTATTGAGCGGAGTGAAGGATTCTCACCGTTGGTTCTTTCGATCGGTCGGCTTCCTCCAGCTAGACTGATCTTTCTGTCGCTTATGCGAATCATCTGCTCTGCCACTTGTTCAGCAGTCATCTGCTCTACGTTTTGTGTTTTTTAACACTTCCTCTAGCTGGATATACTTGTCCGCCCGATTTCTTATTTCTTGAATAAATTTAGGCTGATCGAGGGCTAATGATTTCTTGAATTCCTCATCCTTCGTGTTGCTCATAAGAGCGGCCAACATGGATGAGCAGGTGAGGTCAGGGACTTCGACAGCTTCATTATTAAACCGAGTGATGAACTCCCGCAAACTTTCGTTGCTTCTTTGGGTCAACTGCATCACTTCTAAGGCAATCTTTTGTGGTCGTTTACTCGTAGCAAATTGGTTGAGGAATAGCAGCTTAAAATCCTCAAAGCATATAATACAACGTGGGGGTAGACTGTTAAACCACCGTCAGGCTCCTTCTTGAAAAGCTGTACAGAAAGCCTTGCACTGAATTGCGTCAGGAATGCAATGCAAATTCATCATTGATTGGAAGTGCTGAAGGTAATCGAGGGGATCGGTCTTTCCTGTGTATTTTTCTGGCGTTGGTATCTTAGTGCCGACCGCTGGGAGGCTGTCCAGGATCTCCGAGATGAAAGGAGAGCTGTATTGTGCTGATGGTTGACCAGGACAGGAATTCATGGCTATATTGATTCGGTGATCCACGATTTTTCTAGGGCTTTAGCAGAGTGCCGATCGGCCATCACACCAATCTGCTGAGCGGGGGTTTGCTGCTGTACCGGTTGAGACTGTAAGATTTGGCGAATCAATAAATTGACCGTTTCTTCTATTTGCCTTTGTGTGAGGAAGGCTTGCTGTGGTGCAAGAGGATTCGTGTTGAGGGGATATTGGGTGTGGGGATGTGAATTGGTTCTAACGTCATCCTCTAGGGCCACGCTTTGCGCTTCTTGGTCTTGGTTTTGGGATTGTTGCGGTTGATCCTGCTGATGTGAGTGTTGAGGAGGTAGCTCGTTTATGTTAGGGTTTTGGATGATGGGCGGAGGGTGTGTCTGGTGATCAGGGTGCGGCGATGGAAGGGCGACGGGTAGTCGTAAACCCATTCGCTGTAGTGCAAGTGCCGCAACGGCGGCTACATCAGGATTTGTTGCTGCCGCCTGATTGATCTGAGTGCTTCTAGACGTGGTGCCCTGATGTCTGGCCCCACGGTGGGCGCCATCTGGTTCAGTCTGATTTTGATGAGGCTGGGCGTTGCTGCTTGAATCCATGAGATTGGTTGACTTTGGCACAAAAACACCTGCAAAATAATAAGGCATACCGGGGGTTGACTGCCAGTAGGCTCCTCCGACGCTCAAGTTAGTCTTTTTGTGAGGGTTTTGGCGGCTAGTGAATAAAGAATACTAGGTTTTTCGAGAATCGTACCTTTTTCATGATGAGGTAATGAATTTATATAACTAATATTTATAGGAATTAGGTCAATCATCAAGGGATGGGCCGATCGGTCCCTACGCCGTTTTAAGTCTGAGCTTGAGCCTAGCACGACCGACCCAACCAGTTTCAAAACTTTTTTTAACACCCTTAATTCATTCACTTCTCTTGTGCCATCCAAAAACTAATAGCTTCCATTTTCATGCTTGGAGCATGTCTGACTTCTCTGTCAAAGAGCTGCATTTTAAGCCTATAACTCACATGATTGCTCGTTAAATAGAATTTGATTGACATTTTACCCATGTTCTATAAAATGTTTGGATTGGCTGCTCATTAGTCCAGAAGAATTCCTCATTACCCCGCAGTCTAAAATGGATGACATTGAATTCATATTTATCCCACTCAAGGAAGCAGAAGACATGGCTCGCTGTGTAAGTTCAAGCATAGCAATTGGAATGCCATAAAATGGGGAGCAGACCTCTGTCCACCCCGTTCTGTTCCTTGAAAATTGTTAAATCGGCTGTACAAATCGAATAAACACATGCTTTGTCGAAACTAGTATGGAAGACAATTTTGAGTCAGTGACTTCTTTCCCCTTCGAGCACCTGGCACCCTTGTCATTCTTGAGGAGTAGTGGGAAGCATTAGTTACCAATAAGCTCTTTCCGCTTGAATCAGGAACAACAAACAAGTAGGCTTCTGTTTCGAGCATAAACTCTGTCAAGCATGATACATTGTAACCATGTGGAGATTCAAAAGAAAATATTTAAGCAGAGACTTGCTGTGGTCAGGTACGTAAATCTCAAGACTACATTAAGTTAATAGACAGCTGGAATGCCTCGACATTTTCTGGTCCCAATCACCTCTAGGTTCTACTTGCTTATAGTATAGAAGAAAACTACCATGCAGAAACAAGAAGAGTTCCTTTATTGAACTTTGTTCATGTACAAGATTAACAGGAAGAAGGGAAGAAAATATCTGTTCCTAATGTGACAGTAAATCTCTGAAATCTATGCCATTTCAAAGAGCATTTATGGGAACCTCTTTCACCTGAATTTCTTACCACTGACCGAGTGACTGAGCCTGTCCATTCATAACCTGCTTTACTATAAATTGTACACATAGTGTAGGCTATTCAAAGCATTCCTTCTGCCTTCATCAACTTCATAGTGCAAAACATCATGCATAGTCCTTGACTGCATTCTTGCACTTCCTCTTCTCCCTACCCTGAACAAACCAACACAAAATCGTGCTCGTTCAAGGTACATGCTAAATGTGTTTGAGATACATGAAATGTTCAGACAGATTCTGCACTGTTGTTTCCCTTGAAACCAGCAGTTTAGTGCTCAGACTTCATCACAATTAGGATGGTATGTCTCAAATTTTCTGCTGATGAGTAGCTTGGACCTTTGTTCTACTATAAAGGTCAAGTGTGTCTGCATGGTTTGGATCCAGGCACAGAGCCGCTTCACAATCTTGAAGAGAAGATTTGAGGTCTCCCATGGACTCATAAAATGCCGCCCGAAGATGGAGCATAAGCATTTCAGGCTTAAATGCTATCGCCTTTGTCAGCTCTTCTACAGCTTCATTTTCCCTTTGGTCATCCATCAGCACTGAAAAATTGGCATCCTCTGTTTTAGTCGAAGTTTTGTTTCCACAGGAAAAGAAATTATAAGATAAAAAAAGTTTAAGGAAATAAAAACAGAAACAGGATCATAACAGGTTTCAGAAATTATCCTTAATGACAGAGAGGACATCTTAGATGCTGAAGGAATTCATGTATTTACGTTTCCATTTTCCAGCAACCCAAAAGATCCATAAAGAAATGTCAGATCTTAACATTACATTTCTCATGAGTTGAATTAATGTAAACTTGGAGGACAGAGATTAAATTAGAAATAAAACGCCTCTAATTGGGTTCCCTGTGTTTATTTAGATAGATACGAAAAAGGACAGGGTTACTGTTGTCCCAGGAAAACCCATAATAAACAAAGAGTGAAACATATTAAACCCATATCAGCAGTCATCCTTATTTGGTAATTCACAACTTTAAAATCAAACTGCGATTAAAAATTAAGAAATAAATCAATAAAAAATCTGTCATGTTCTAACTCAAACTAAGATTACTTCATAAGCAGTAATGCAATCCTTAAGAAGAAATTATGCGGTAAAATATGGTTGAAGAACACTTGAAGATCGCACAACACTGTCAAAATGGCTTCTTGCTCCATTTAGATCAATGATAAAACAAGACTTTCTTGTTCCATATCTGATGGTCCAGCAGAACGTTGCTAAACAAATGGAAAGAGAAAAGGCATAAGTAATGACTGCTTGCCTGAAAATCACAACACCAGCCAGTGGATGTATCCTTAACCTTTTTAAAACCCATTTCTTAATCATTCTTAGTGTCCATATTAGATACTGTTAACAATGCAAAGTTCTTTATACCACCACCACCTCCCAATAAAAGACATACATAGAGCAATCTCCCTAACCTTGTATGTCTTTCAGATACATATAGAAGCAGAATGTAAAACAGTCTGAAAAATATGATTCATAACAGGAGAGAGAGAAGGTGATGAAGTAAGGGTTGTTGACAATTACCAGCTGCTCTATATCGATATGGATATGTTCTTAACGGATCCAACTGAGTTGCCATGTTAAGATCATTCTTTGCCATATCACGATCACAATATTCAGACCGTTTCTCATATGCTGAAGCATTATTATATGCCTTCTCTATCAGCATGGTCATTTCGTCAAATGCAGCCTTTCTTTGATTCTTTAAATGACAGACACGAGCCAATCCTTGATGTGCTCTAGTATGCTTGATCTTTAGAGCATTCATGTAGCAGTCTGCAGCCTTGTCCAGCTTACCACAATCGACATAAATACTCCCTAAGTTATTCAGTGCCTAAAAATATAAAAATATAAGATCAAACAGAAACATCAAGCATATTTGACCTTAACATAAAGCATCAGATATAATTAATCCGTACTTGTCCTTTCCTGAGACCATCTGAAGGGCATCTAAGAGCTTCCTCCAAGAGTTGGATTACATCAGATGAAGTTTGAGGATCCAGATTTGTATCAGCCAATGTATATGCTTTAAGGAAGAAAGCTTCAAATGACCGCTGGATTGAAATCGATTTTTCAGCTCTTGCAAGAGCTTCTACACGATGGCCAGTATCATATAGAATCCATCCTTCATAAACCAGCCTCTCATGCTCCGTAAATGAGTTATTTCTAGCCAATCGCAAACAACGCATTGCTGCCTTCTGACAATTCAACCTAAAACATTGATATTTAGACTACTCCCGGTTATTGACTAGAAAATGCTTGGTGCTTTTCAGAAAGAAGAAATTACAATCCTACACGGCCATTGTAGATCCCTTAACAGAGCCTATGAAGGTTCAATTTAGAATCCTTGCAGCAGTGAACTATACACACTGAAATCAAATTTTAGTATTTCACCATTTAGGATGAACATGACTAATTTCTAACCCTAACCACAATAACATCAAATGAATTTGGGAGTCTGGCCAATTCTGAAGATTAGAACAAATTCAATAAGATGATTCAGAAAAGAAATATTATGATAATTACCGCAGAAGTAGCAAAGATTGTCGAAACTGTAACAGGCTGTTCCCAGGGTCATTTTCCAGCATCTGATGTATTACTGCGACAGAGCCAATGTCATCTACAGATGACCATCTCTCATATAGTCGCATCCAGCAGTCAGCCAGATTCTCCTGCTGAAGATGTTGGCTGAGAAGCTCAATCAACTGAGTAGCACTTATCTTCCCATGGAACATCTTATATTTGGGTTCCATAGTTAACATTGCTCGAATATCTCTAACAGCATTTTGATAATCCTCAACTGCAATGAAAAACCAAGCCCTTAACTCGAGGCAATCAGGAGAGAGCTTGAATCCAATAATTCTATCTATCTCTGAGATGGCTGATCTGATCTCCCTCTCTTCAAGCTTTTTAACAGCTCTATATTTATATGGGAATGACAGTGTAGGATCTAATTCAGTGGCAGTATTCAAGTCTGTTATCTTCTCTCGTCCAACACCATACAAAGATCTCTCTTGGTACATCCAACCAAGTGGTTTATGCTCAAATATAAGAGAATTTATTAACCTAAAAGCTGAATATTGTTCACCCTGTTTGAATTTGGTCCTTGCAACTCCAGCTAATGAATAAGAATGTCCTTCCCGAGCAGCTGCTTCAAAACAAAGTTGTGCGTGCTTGTAATCCTGTCTGTCAAGCAAGACACAGCCAAGCTGATGTAAAACAAGTATCTTCTGCCACTTTTCTGTCGCAAATACTTGCATTCTCTCCAACAACACCAGTGTGATGTTGGATAATATATTCTCTTCTATAGCCACCTGGCTTAGGAAATAATAAAGCAAGAATGATGAGCTCCCCAGCGTGGCAAATCTCTCCCCAGCCTCATAGCTACAGAAGACTTCCATAATTTTCTGATTAGACAAAGACATTGGGAGCTCTCTCAGTAAAACTTGTAAACAAGAGGCCAAAAGGAGATTTGCCCTCTCTTCAAAACCGTAATCAATAAGTACCAATGCTTCCTCAATACTACAGACTAGTGAAGCTAAATGACCATCACAAGTAGATTTCATCTCCTCACAACAAAACCTACTTGCAAATGAAAGTAATTCCAATACAATCTTGGGTTGGAAGAAATCGACTCTCCTAGTCCTACTATAAACTTCCACCGCCCTCATTCCCTCCACAGATATTCCATCCTTAGAAAAGTCTATGGAATCCCTCCTTGACTCAGCAAAACTACCATATAACATTGCATTTAAAGGGCCCGAAAGAGCAGCAATTTTGAGTCTCTTACAATGAACCACCTCATCATTAATGCAAAATGTAACTTCACCATCATCCTTTAAACTTAGGGACTCATTCCTCGTCAAGGTCATAGCATTAACCACCTCCGAGTGATCTTGATTACATTGGCAACCATTGTCAACGGAATTAGAATCAAACCCAGAAACCAAAGCAGCCTTCGGACATTCAAGAATGTAGCCGCAACAATCCATTGATGATACGCCAATTAACTCATCTTCCCTCTTCTCAAACCTTAACCAAGCAGATAGCACTACCTTTGAGTGCACATCACTAGCATATTGCCTTGCAGCACAGAGGCACTTTCTGAGCAACTTAGGATCACCTAGCCCACGCAAAACCGAGTATTGCTCAATAAATAACAAGGATTTTCCCGATTTTGGGCAATTAGCAAGCCGGCAATAAAGGTCAGCTAAGGACTCCACATAATATATTGGTTTTAGGTGAGGCTCTATGGGGGGTTCAAGGAGCTCAGTTGAAGGGAGGCCATAAGGAAGCAGAAATCTAGCTACTGAATCATAGCTGGTCAATTTGGATTTAGAAAGTTTGCTTCTTGATCCAGTACTAGTATCTGTGGAGCTCAAGGCGTGAACTTGGGTGCTCTTGAATTTATCCAAGAGTTTAAGGGCACGCATTATTCACTAGAAATGCTTTAGATGCGCGTGCGTATATCTGTATAGAGAAAGAAATTCCAGATTGCCAGTCATCAGAAGCTAAAACCCAAAAAACATTTTAAAAATAAAAATAGATAGAAGTCAGATGACAAACACTGTTTATCTCAAAGCATCTCCATTACAGAAGAGAAGAGGAGAGTTAGGGAAGCAAGGAATTGGCTGAAAAGGGTGTTTTTCTTTTTCCTTATATCCAGAAAGAGAAGAAAGTTGAGAGATGAAAGTCTTTTGACTTCTGATATCCTTTCTTTCTTTCTTTCTTTCACGGAACAGATTGCCTCAAAACTCTAGCTTTCCTCAACACTTGTTACTTTCTAGTAACCTTTCCCTGTCAGAGATGTTCCTCTTACAGAAAACGCCTTATCTTGAACTTAAAGCAGTGTGGTGGAGAGGAATTTCACAGCTTGGTTTGGTGACTGACTCCAATGCGATGGTGTTTCAGATGAGTTCAGTAGCCACCCGATAGCCACAACAAATTGTCATTATCAAAGCCAAAGCCTACGTCCGAAATCCTAAACCTGACTCGTGGCTTTGAGTTGGGATATGATTGTTGTTTCTTGAGGGAATGAAGAAAAAAAGAAATTGATTAATGCAAAAAACAGTAGTAGAGACAAGAAGATATTTGGTTTTGGTGATGATTTAGAAGAAAAAAAATTGCAGGTTAAGCAAACTTTGATAAACCAACCTCATAAAATAAGTTATTTGGTCATCGTCGATACCAAACTAATCCACATGTTTTTGCAATTAATTTAAGCCACCAAAGAGTGGTTAATTATGGAGTAGCACAAAAGCATCAACCAATCCAAATTACTTTGAAAGACCACGCTACTTTCGTTTGATTTGTCACCTTTAAATCTATTAATGCGCAAAGTTTAAGCCCTGGATATGCTTTCTTCAAGTACAAACTTAGGATCTTTGCACTTTTAAGCAAATGACCTGAAAACGTCCAAGATCCTCGAGATTAGATTGTTTCTGTTCTGTGTAGGCCAAGTTTTTAATTGCCTGCTGAACGTTATTGCTCGACGAAAGTTCATCTTTAAGTGGTAAATCTTTTCATGTACAATTAAAAGTCTTTTTCCCTCACTTTGAGTGTGAGCTGGATTAGTAATTTATCGAAAGAATTGGCTTTCATCACTGTATGTTTGTTTACATGTCCAAATCACGCATGTTCTCTAGGAGCTGTAGTTAACACTTGCATATTTCTACACGTGGGTTATCGTCGAACTTGCAAAAATAAAAGCCAATTAATAGTTAGGTTCTTCATCAGATCTAATCAGGTCAATTCGTGGATCATGGTGTTTGCTCTTCCTTTATATTAAATTATTACATGATAAAGACTAGAGTGCTCTTCATTATTAAGAATAAAGTTATTTTAAATCTTGTAAAGGAGAGCTTTGATACTTAAAAGAGTCCTATTTCATTCGAATATTGAATAGTAGGTGGTTTAATCCAAAAAAGAAAATATTACATACATGCTTAGGCACACACTTCATAATAGAAATGTCAATCTGTATTACAAGTTGCAAAGGATAACCATAAGAGAATAACCCAAAATTATAGGATATAATTAATATCAAATGATTTCAACAAAATTATTTTGTGATTGGATCCAATTTGCCAATTCCATACGTTTTATTATAGGATATAATATCAAATGATTTCAACAAAATTATTTTGTGATTGGTTGTTAGAAACTTTTTGTTTTTTTAATTCAATGTTAATAGTAATTTTTGTTAAAATTTTAATAAGTTTTGATATTATAAGATTTATTTAGAAAACCTAAAATAATAAAATAGTTTTAAAAATAAGAAAGATGATTATATCTTTTACAATTAAATATAAAGAGATATGAATTAAAGGGATCCAAATCCTCTATTTTTATTAGTGTTTTAATCATATTTTATTTACATATTTATATAAATTGATAAATATATATATGATATATCTTATAAAAGGTAACTACTTGTTATAAAAAAAACTACTGTCAACTGAAAGAAGATTGGGTCCGTCCGTCAGTTCATACAAACTTGCCCGAAAATCGGAATTAATGACCAGTGGGTATAAACAGCAATTTGTGAGAAAATGGATTTGATCGAACAAACATGGGCGATAAGAGAATGTCATCTCAAAGTGAAAGATACAACTCCGGCAAAATGTGATTGTTCGGGATGGAATTATGACGACCCACGAGATGCACATAATAATGAATTACCACACCGCTAGAAGCAATGCAGGGCCAGGTCCTTGGACTTTTAGGAACCACTGGACTACATGTGATGCCAATCACTAAGGAAGTGTTTGTCCTGATGTGGCTTATCGATTGAAAAGAAAGAGATCATAGGACATCTCTATGTATGTCTACATATTCTGATTGATAAAAGATGCATCAGTGCAGTTAACCTTTTTTTTTAAAAAAATAAAAAAATAAAAATGAATGAATCATTACTATAGTGAATCTATTACAAGAAGTAATTTGAGTTGATGGCATTTATCCTACAACTGACTTTCATTCAGCACAAATATGAGCCTCTTATGAAGTGAAGAGCTCCCGTCCTCAATCAGCCCACCGAGATAAGAGCATCCCGTCGGCGAGAAGATCTTGCTGATAATTCGCAACAAGCCCTACGTTCTGTGTCTCAATTTCATGTATAAAACCAGACTTTGCAAAATCTACCTTGTGCATTCAGCTCTTTTACTAGGATTATAGACCTGGGGCTTCAACCCATTCTCTAAGAATTACCATCAACCTAAAAAAAAAAAGAGACACAATTTCTTGCTAGTAGTTTAAGATCTTTAAGTTGATATTAAACTAATAACTATGCAAAGTATTCAGGCAGGGGGGAAAAAGTAAACAATTTCTTGCTTTTGATTCTTGTAGAACGACTAGCTCAAGTCATATTTTATCCTTCATAATTCACCGCATTTTTTATTATTAGAAATTTGCAACGCAATCTAATCATGAAAAGAAATAAATTTTTTATAATTTTCAAAAATTAAGATTACTTTAACTTCATAATATGACTAATCTCTAAATGTAATCATTATAGACAATAAATCAACACTTTATTACAAAGCTTAATTTCATTTTCTATAACTCCTTTCAACTATGTAAATTATCTAAAATATCATCATAGTTGCATAAGCATATGACTTTTATTAATATTCACAGAAATAAGTTTAGAGAGCTCTGCAAATAATGTAGAGAGAAAAAGTGAATAGTATTAACTCTTGTAAAGCCTACACCTATTTCATAATTCAATTCATCAATAATGTTTTATAATTTGGACCAACAAAATTTCTTAGGTTATGAAATTTCTCTATATCAAATTACAACTATTTTTAAATTAATCTATCAATATTTATATCTAACTAAAACCACCAAGAACTTATTAAGATTCGTGAAATTTTCTAAAAGGTGTGACAGTAACACAAAAGTTTATGTAAATCTATTTATAGTGTCATATGTAACTTTTAAAATTTAAGTTATGATACACTCAGCTGTAAGTTCTCTAGAATTGTTTCACAAGTAAATTATGATTTGATCTAAACCCTAGCTTTAATTAGATTGTAATTAAGAGCAATAAAAAATAAATCTCACAAATAAAATGTCACTTCATAGATAAATTTAAGTCAATCTGTAAAAAGACAAGAATTAAGATTCACCTTATTTACATATGACATATTTAGCTACTCAACATTTTTTGCACCAACAAATATGAACAAAATATTGAAAGAAATCAAAATGGATAGAATTCTAGATCTAATCTCAATATTCCACTAATCTCTACTTCGTTTGGTTGAATTTGATTATCTCCTTTCTTGAAACTGACTATTCGATGTCTCTCTACGATGAATTTACTCTAACTGTAATCCTATTTTTTAAAGTTATTCATTCCAATTATCAATACACCTTAGTCATACTCTTATTGTTTATTTTTTTAAAAAATATTTTATGCATGTATTTTCTTTTTCCTTTAAGTAACCCTCGACTTTTTTTTTATTTTTTTGTATATTAATCCTTAACCACAACACAATTCAATCACAATATTTGAAAATTTTGAAATCTAACATCTAAAACTCATTCATCATCATCATCATCATCGTCATAATAATAATAATAATAATAATAATAATAAATCTAAATTTTCTAAAAAATATGCAAATTTTGTGAATAAAGGAGGAATCATTTGAGAGAAGCTTTAACTCCCTTTGTTTTGCTTGTTTGCTCTTGTCTATAAATCCTTTTACAATCTAGGTTTTGCTTTCTCCTTAAGCTCTTCTAGATCTGGTTCTGGTTGCATCTTAGTTCTTCCTTAGCTACTTATTAGACCATTTGTTATGTCTCCTTTCCTTTGCTGTTCTAAGCCTCACAAATGCCACCCATGAGTTCCCACCTAAGAACTTGCCATTTTTAGTAATAAGTTTTCAAATTATTTTAGTTGGCCTTTATGTTTTAACCATTTTTAGTAATATTTTAGTTATGTCATCTCTTTCGAACTTACCCCTAGCTTTGATCCAGCTGATTTCTCTCCACTTGTTACTTAGTCCTTAAACTCTAAGCCTCCAGCCACTACTCCTTCTTGTTCTCATATGATCCTTCCTTCTTCAAAGGAAAAATTGGCACTCTTAAAACTTGTGCCGTTGTCTACTACTTCCACTAGGGTTCCCTCTGGGACAATCCTTACCCTTTTACTCAATCAAGCTCTTATTTTAAATTTCCCTCTTATGAAGCAATTCCTTACCCTTTTACTCAATCAAGCTCCAATTTTAAATTTCCCTCTTATGAAGCAATTCCTACCAACCCAAGCTCAGGTTAGGGAGTGAGAAGTAGTCTTAGTTGGAAATATGTGGTGGGCGAGTCAACTCTTGCTAAGCTCTGTCACTGCCATTTTTCTATTATTGAGGGTTCTCTAATTATGGCTCCTCTTTTTGAAGTACTTAAAAAGGGTGATATTAAATGGAATACTATTATTATGGGATTCTTCAAAGGTAAAAGGTCAACCTTTCTCCTCTTACAACTTAGGAAACCACTAGAAAACAATAAGATTAAAACAGATATTGCTAATAAAAGAAAAATTATTCTTATTTAATTTCTCCACAAAAGATTATGCTAAAAAACATTAGAGGAGGGATTTTGGTGCTTCAATAGGAGACATCTTAACTTTCAAATCTAGCAACCTAATATGAAATTTGAGTCTATTAGGCATATATGTTGTTGTGGAATTATGAAAGGAGATTTCGTATGTTATTCCTCTACTTAGAATTGGTGCAAACGATTCTTTTTAGGAGGACATAGTTTGGCTGCCCTATTAATGGATGCCATTACTTGTAAACCAAGGCAAAGTACGTAAGCCAATAGGTAGGTTTTTTTAAAAAAGTGATTACATGGAGCTTATGAGACTAATGGAGTCTGATATCGTGTTGATTTGGAGCAAACAATCTCTCCAGTTCTAATTGTTCCCAAAGTTGAGTTGACTAAAGAAATAATATCCCAATTGTAAAAGGATTCAACTTTAATGAATCAGAACCTAAAGGACTCCTATAAGATATTAGGAAGACGTTACAACTACTATTAAAAAAGAAATTAGATATGATAACATTAATCTCACCAAGGGAATAAAGGAGGAGTAAGTTAGAGAGGGATCCAACCTTACTTATAACTTGAGTAAGAATTCAAAAGAACCAACTGATATGGAACATGACTTTATTGAGTCTAATTAAGTGATAGTTGAGCTATATACCATTTCTCCTCAAGCTTTATAGGAGTCAATGAAACAATTTAGAAGACGTTTGAGGAAAGGGAATAAACTAAAGGATTTAAAAGCCTAACCTAACTTCATGTCGATATTATCATTGAACGTTAGGGGGATTAACTTCCCTAAGAAGTAATATGCTTCAAAATCGATTTAAGGAGGTAAAGCTTATTCTCATATGTTTGAATTGAAATAGGAGAACTATCAAAAATTAAAATTCATTCCAAAACATTGGAAAGTCATCACAAACCACTAATCTCATTACTATGGTATGATAATGATTACATTTGATCCTAATAAAATCCAAGTTAGTACTTTTAAAATGCCTGATTAAGTAACTCATCTAGCTGCAACTCTACTTGCTAAAGGTACTAGTTTCCTCATCTCTTTTATCTATGGCTATAACCATTAATTTTAGAGGAATCTACTATAACAAAATATTAAAAGATTCCATATTCCTAATGATTTCCCATGCTTAATCAATGGAGACTTTAGTAGTACTTTATACAACTTTGAGGATAATGGGACTAATATTTTAAGGAATTTCAATGAAGATGTTAAGGAATGTGTGAAGGAACTAGATGTCATAGACCTCAAATCAGAGGGTCTCTTTTATAATTAAAGCAACAAACAAAGTGAAAGTTGGCGTGTTAGAAAGAAATTAGAAAAAATGCTAGTGATTGAAGTTTGGTTGCTGAAATTTTTAGAGAATAAAGTCACATTTTCCAATCATTCTTTTTCAGAACATTGTCCAATTCTGATATAAGATCATACGCAAAACAAGTCAAGCAAAACCCCTTTTCAATTTAACTATCATCTTGTAAAGATGAAGGGGTTTGAGGAAGCTATTATTAGGGGTATTATATGCCGCTTGTAATGCAATTATGCTTATATATCAATGACAAAATTTGAGATGATCAAGATAGAACTCAAATTACTTAATAAAAATTGATGCAGTAACATTAAACTCTCTTTAAATAATGCTGCTTGATGGTTAAAGACAATTCAAGAGAAGATTTATCTCAAGTCTGGATATCCTTTACTTGTTAAGGAAGAGAAAAGAGAACTTTTAGAATATGAGAGTCTTAGAAATCCATATTCATTACTTAGGAAAAAAGCCAAGGTATTGTGGTTAAAATAATGGAACAAAAACCCTTCAGTTTTTCACAAATCAATCTTAAATAGAAGGATTTTTAATAGAATTACCACTCTCTCAAAGAAGGATGGAAGTGTAGTTCATTCTTTATATGAATTTAAGCTAGAAGCTTTTGAGATTTTTTTTAAATATTAGGCTCTTCTAGATCTTTAATCCCTTCATCCCTATCTTTAAATCATTTATAGTAGATCAAGTTTCCTAAGCAGATGTAGATTGTCTTGTACAACCTTTCACTCCAAGGGATTTTGACAAAGTGATTTTTAAGCTAAATCCTTATAAATCCTTTAATGTTGATGGACTTAGTGGTTTATTTTTCTAAAAGTTAGGGATATACTAATTGTATTATTGCGAATACATTCTTAGACTTCTTCAAAAATGATAAATCATTGATAGAAATAAACAAAAAATATATTTACCTCATCCTTAAGATGCAAAACATGAGTTCCTTTAAAGAATTTTGACACGTTTCTTGTTGTAACACTATTTACAATATCATTTCTAAGCTTATTGCTTTAAGGATGAAAACTTTCCCAGAACCACCAATTAAATTTTCCTAAAGGGCTTTCATCTATAGTATTATGTGCTAGTAGTGTGCCTTAGGCCAATGGTCATATGTGACTTTTGTACTGACATTCTGACTTATTATTTATATATTATGAGGTATTCTTTTATATATGCATGTATATTGTTTATGTAATGTGATTTACATTCCATGAATAGTATTAGGCTTATGTCATCAAATATGTGACTTAACAGTAAAACCATAAGCATTATAATATTATTCTAAATTGTCCTTAGTCGATCATTATTGGTGGAACAATAATGAATTAAGGCTAATATGTGTTCTGATTGATGATCACGTTTTACTGATCATGGATATGAATTATCAAATTAGATACATAGATATATGTTAGAGAACATATATTGAACCGACCTATAGAGAGAACACTACATGGTTTCATGTCATTAGTGATTCTTAATATGGTTTGACTTTAGTCCTTTGACCTGAAATCATCATGGTTCCCTACATGAGGAATTTAGTATTTTGACATTAGACTAAATGAGGAATTCAGTGTTTTGACATTAGACTAAGTTATCTTTAACCGGATAAAAAATAGTCTTATGTCGGACATTAAATGAATCATACAGAGGGATATGAATGACGTAGATGGGATTTGTATCTCTCTTAAATGAGAGAGATATCATTTGGGCCTCTTGACAAGTTTAACTGAAGAAATGCATGGTCAAGCTCAAATGAATTGATGAGGAGCTATCAATGTCATTTGTTATAGTTAGTCAACTTGGGAATCAAGAAACTATGATTAATCAAAGGTTGACATGTATTATGCCTTATGATTAATCTTGCTATCCTGCTACAAAGGGACTGAGTTAGTAACCATGGTTATAGGTTAAATTGGATTACCGATCCTCATTTGATTTGGGTAGTCATAATGTTTTGCTAGAGGCTGTTTACGACTTATGGGCCTTGAAGTGTGATCAAGCCCATTGCCAACATCAAATAATCCTTCAGGGTCGCACACAAAGAGTGATGTGATTTGGGCTTATTCTCTTGGGCCTAATTTATTAAGCACTTAATAAATATATGTGGATATATTTATTGGGTTAGATTGAATTAAGTTGTCAGGCTTTTATTAAATGAGATATGTCGAAACTAATTGGGCTTCCGTAATCCTAATGGGTTTAGGATTATGATATTCTTATTCCTAATTGGTTTAGGATTAGGATATTCCTAATCCTGTTAAAATAAGTTTTTCCTATTCCTATCAGGAATAGGGATAAGGGCTTCTCTATAAATAGAGGGCTTATATCTCATAGATGACACATGAAAAGCCTTAGCCACCTAGCCACTTATTCCTTTTCCCGAGACAAAAACTATGTAGCGTTCTAAGTGTTTTTAGAATGTGCTAGCACACATTAGCCGTTACCCAGATCATTCATCCTCGTGTGGATACCGGTAAAGAATGTTTGCAAGTTGTAGCATCAAGATATCTGAAAAGAATCCCAATCCACACACTTCATGAGGTAATTTCGTACACTTCTTGTTGTGAAAATTTAGTTAACCAAGGTACAAGACTCGAAATCCTATGGTCCATTCAGCTATGCATTGTGCATTCTCGAGCCCTAAGCGATCCAACATTATGATTAGAGGTGATATTTTGATTGCTTAAGTGCTTATTAAAGGCCATGCTAGGAAGAACTCTAACAATGATTCCATTTATTGGATTTTCATAAAACACTTATTGGAAGCTCTTTGATTTAATAAAATATTCATTATATGAATCTCATATATCATATATCCTTCTTATACAAATTTAGTTAATGGTGAACCCATTAATTAGCTGAGGAGTGGGAAAGGCCTTAGGTAAAGAAAATGTACCTTTTCTTCCCTAATCTCTTTATATTGTTTAAGGAATCTCTGTCCAGATTGATTGATCACACTATGAGACAAGATAAAAACTTTAATTTCCACTATAAATTCAAGAAGTTGAGACATTTTTCAAACTTATATTTGCTGAACAAATGTTGCTTTTCTCCTAGGCTAGAAATGACTCTATTTATCTACTTAAAAACCTTCAAACTCTTATTTGATCTCTTTATTAATCAAAACAAGAGCTACATGATTATGGTAACTAATTCATGCTTAATAGCTATATGGTTATCAACTATTTTAGGTTTTTAGCTTAAAGATCTCCAATCCTTTCCCTTTACATTCAAATTACAACCAAATAATTGAACTTTAGATGATGCATCCCATTACAGGAGCAAATCTAAAAGAGAGTCAATAGTTGGTGTAATAGATTCTTATCCTTTGTAAAGAGGATCTAGTTGATCCACTTAATAGTCGATTCTCTATATATATCCTGGCCATTACATATTTTCCTCTATAAAGGTCTAATTAAGGTCATTAAAAGAATTTTGAGAAGCTTCTTCTAGTTTGATGAAATGAATGAGAAACAATATGCCAAGATAAGATGGTTTGAAGTTTGCATGCCAAAGAAAGTAAGGAACCTACGCATTATCTCATTTTCATGGCTGGTAAAACTTTGTTGTCAAATATAACAAGATTATAACCCAAAAGGAAGATCTCTAGGGTCAATGGATTCACCATTACTTTCTCAAATGAAAAAACTGATGGGAAGTGAAGTAAGTGAAGTATAAAGTTAAACATTCATAATTTATTAACCAATTGCTAAAATTTAGAGACTGGATAAAAGAATGCTTTGGTTGTAGAATTGGGGATATGTAGGCAACCTACTTATGGTAAAAAAATTGAAGAAAAAAGTTAGCTATGAGTTTTAGTAGTTGTAATAGGCTCTTCATTAAAAAAACATTCCTTTGCTACACCAATTCTTCTATTTGATTCTAGTAAAGATTTTGCTAGACTACCTGTGTGTGCTCCTTCATTCTTGGAACCTTCATTTTTGACTTATCAACCTACCAAATTTTGTACCATCAATATAGGAACAAGATTATTAAAATTCATTCAAAAAAAGCATTTACAAGATCTATTCATTGCTCCACGATTCACCAATCTACATTCATAAACTTAGTGTTACGCTAGTAAGACTTTTAAGAAAGAATCACACTAATAGATCCTTACTATCAATGTAAGTTTTCATCTTACTACAAAACATCGTTAAATGAGCCTTAAGTTCTATATTGCCATCATACGTCTCAAACTCTATAGTTTTCGACTTTAGGGGAAATTAGATATTTAGTACTAAATAGAATCCTCCTTTTACAATCTCTCTAATCTTATCTCTTTAATGTTGGGCTCGTGCACTTTATATTTTTTAGTTATTATGCTTTAATATTTTACTTTAGACAAGGTATATTCATCTAATTTTCCATTTCAAAGATCTATTTTCTGGAATGAAATGATGAGGTTAAAGTATATCACAAATGAATTATGGCTCATGTTATAGTATTTTAATTGCACAATTTATGTTTTGGAATCTAAAGGTTTAATATATGTAGGTAAACCATATAGATAACTGAGCTTTTTTCTTGTTATCTTGAGATGGTGGATATCAAATCTAATAAAACTTCTATACATAGAGTAATAAACAAGAGGGACCTTGGCTTATAAAGAAATTTGATAGAGCTTTTGAAAACTTGGACTGGATTCAAGAATTTCAAGAATTTAGAGCTTACTTCAATAAACCTCTGCTCTTCCCACTCACCAATAGAGATATATGATCTTCATGGTGGATTCAAACATGCTTACCATTTTAGATTTTCAATTACTTATACAATGTTGAAGATTATTAAGAGGATTTGAAGGAGAGGATTAAGGTGAACTTTCAAGGCATTGCCTCTTATAAGTTCTATAAGATACTAGCATTAATATGGAGCTAAAGGAATTCCTTTTTAAATCTCATCATAATATTAGAAATGTTTTGGAACAAGCTAGGGAGAAACTATCATCATGCCAAATGGAGATCTATAAAAACCTGTAAATCCTTCTTTATTGCTTAATAAAAATGATACTTTTTCAATGTATAGCAAAGCAATGGAGGCTCACACTTCAATAATTACTTAGAAATCAAGAGGGCATTGGATAAACGAAAAATATTGCAATACTGACTTCTTTCGTTAATCTTTGGTAACCTAAAAATTGAGGAATAAAATAATTGAATTGTAGACTAAATATGGGACTTTGATTTATAATCAAAAAGAGCTCCATCATATGCTAAGAGCTACTTTATGGTTATCTTAGGAACTCCTTCAGGTATTAATTCCTCAACCAATTCATTTATAACTTTATTCCCTAATCTTTTATCTTTATAGTAGAATGAACTCCTACTTAGACCTTTTACCACTAATGATATTGAGGGGGTGGTCTTTAAGCTTAATCTAATAAAATTGTAGGGCCTAATGGATTTAATGCGTAATGTAGGGCCTAATGGATTTAATGCGTACTTCTTTCAAAAGTCTTGGGATTCCATCAAGACTTTTGCTTATAAAGCTATCTTGGAATTTTTATTTAATTATAGAATGTTGTTTGCATGAACTAACATTCATCTATGCCATGTTCCTAAAACTACAAAATGGAAATCTCTTAGTTTAGGTTATCTCTTACTGCTCCAAATTTATAAGATTATATTCAAAATGAAGGTAGAAGTATAGGAAATAATGTTTTACTTGTGAGTTTCTCAGAAATTATCACTTGGAGGGATTAAGGGAACTGATTCATCAAGATAGATATTCATAAGGTGTTTGATATGGTTAAGAGTTTGGTACTCTTTTTCGCGTTAGATCAATAAAGGGTAAATCTTTATAATTATTTCATCTAATGCTTCATCCATAGCTCATAACCTTGCTAAAATCTCAGTTTCAGAATCAAACCCCTATTTACTTTTTTTGGTAATACCCATCTCCTCAAGGACAACTTTTTATTTTGAATACCATCCACTCTTTGACATAGTTAAAAGGAGAATTGGAATTGATATTCTAAATATCTCTTTTTTACAAGTAGGTTATAACTCATTATATAGTGTTAACAGTCTACATACTTATTGGTATGCCTATCCTTGGCTTCCAAATAGGTTAACTAGGGTTACTGAAAAGCTTTCTAGTAACTTCCTATGGATAGGGGACTTGAACACTGAACCTTTTGCAAAGGTTAGGTGGAAAGATATTTGTGTACCCAAGGATGAAGGGATTTAGGTATAAGACCTATCCAACTCATTAACAAAGTGTTTCTAACAAATAAGGCTATGAATACTTGTCAATAACAAGGAATCTCTTTGGGTGAAATGGGTGAATGAGCACTTCTTGAGAAATAAGATTATTTGGACTATCAAGTTGAACAGTGACTCATCTTAGAGTAAGATGCAAATCTTAGAGATTAAAGGACTTATATAGCCCTTGATACTCTTATAAGATATTTATTGGTGGTATCATATGGTTATAAATTGATAATTAGAGCCCTTTTAGCCGTCCCAACTAGCTACCTAAGTTTCTAAGTATTAGGTTCCTCTATCTAGCTAATGCAAAAGTCAAGGAACTAATCATTGATGGTAGGTGGGGATGTAATAATAGGCAAGTTGAATTTTTTAAAAGATGTTTCTCTCCTTACTCCCCTAATCTTGGTATAGAGGATAAATTTACTTGGATTAGGAAGTCATTAGTACTTTATCTAATACTCCTGTATGAACTCTATAAAGGAAATGACTCGTAAATTCCTTTAATAGTTTTTAGTTTGGAATGATTTAAAAAATCAAAAGCCTCATTTATCTTATGGCTAGTAGTGAGGGAAATACTATTAATATTAGATAGAATTAGAGGTGGTACCAATACCTCAACTCTTTGCCAATTATGCATAGGCTTTATTACCTATCTATTCTTTGATTTCTGTTTCTTTAAATGAATGTGAAATGACATTTTTGCTTGATGTAACTTAAACTGCCAAGCCATGGGCTGGTGATCGATTCATCAATTGATTTCATGTATAGCTCATATGCATAAGGATGACCTTATGGTGTTTTACTTGTCTTAGATGCACTATATACACCCTTTGGAAGGAAAGAAATTTCAAGTTGTTTAAAGGACAATCCAACTCACCTGAAGATGCTAGAATGAAGACCATTAATTGAATAAGATTGGTTGACAATTAGGGTTCCAAACTCACAATATCTAAAAGAACAAAAACTATTTAGAATATTCATTAATGACCAAGAATCCTAAATGTATTAAATGAAGGTTAATTTGATTTTGAAAATTTTCTAGTTGATATGTACCAGCCTAGTTATTACTGATAACATATTATCAATTATATTGTTTTAATGCTTTGCAATAATTTTCTTTAATTTCAAAAAAATATGATTTTCTCTTTACTATTTTTCTTATTTCTTATAGGGCGCTATAATGAATCAACTCTAAAAGAAAACAAAAATAATGTTGCAAATTAATAATAATAATAATAATAATAATAATAATAATAATAAAAATAATAATAATAATAATAATAATAATCAGAAATAGTCAAAAATATTATTAAAATAATTGAGAGTTGAACCTTGGAAGGTTC
>JAOSBN010000177.1:19428714-19444906 GCA_027563595.1 Erythroxylum suave
TATTAAGGAAATTAATCAAAAATCCATTGTTTTAAGAATTCCTATATATCATACCTCTTCTTATCAACAATTAAGAAATGTTCAAGAAAAATTATATACATTACACTTTTATCTACTCAATAATATATCTATCCAATTAGAAGTTGATACTTTATTAGATCAAGTATGTAGTGAAAATCCCTTAGATCCAGAAAAGAATCACAATCAAGAAATAATTGAAATTAAACTTAAGGATCCTCTTCACGAAGTTAATATTAAGAATAATATACCTTATACACCTCAGGATGTACAAGAATTTGTTCAAGAATGTAAGGATTTATTAAATAAAGGATTAATTATCCCTAGTACTAGTAAACATTCAGCACCCGCTTTTTATGTAAACAATTCAGCAGAACAAAAAAGAGGAAAACGAAGAATGGTCATAAATTATAGAAAATTAAATGAAGCTACTATAGGAGATGCCTATAAATTACCTCGAAAAGATTATATTATTAATAAATTAAAAGGTCATATTTGGTTTACCACATTAGACGCAAAATCTGGATATTGGCAATTAAGATTACATGAAAACACAAAAGCCTTATCAGCATTCTCATGCCCCCCTCAAAAACATTATCAATGGAATGTATTACCTTTTGGATTAAAACAAGCACCTAGTATTTATCAACGTTTTATGGATAATAATCTTGCAGGGTTAGAAGAATTTACGTTTGTCTATATTGACGATATTATAATTTTTTCTAATCAAGATAAATTAGATCATTTAAAGAAAGTCAAAATAGTATTACACAGATGTAAGGATCAAGGATTAGTTCTCAGTAAGAAAAAGGCAAAAATTGCTCAACAAACAATTGAATATTTAGGAATACAATTTAATCATCATGGTTATTTACAATTACAACCTAATATTCTTCAAAAATTACAAGATTTTCCTAATCAGTTTGCTAATCGTAAACAGATTCAGCAATTTTTAGGATTATTAAATTATATTTCTGACCAAGGTTTCTTGAAAAACTTAGCAAAAGAAAGAAGAATATTACAGAAAAAATGCAGTACCAAAACTCAATGGCAATAGACTATGGCAGATACCGAAGCAGTTCAACGACTAAAAGAACTCTGTAAGAAACTACCTAAACTTTATAATTATCAGGTCAATGACCAATTACTAGTCCAATTGGACGCAAACATTGATACATGGGCAGGATGTCTTTTGGCAAAACCTCCTAAGCACAAAAAGTACTATCTTTGTAAGTATATAAATGGGACATTTAATGCTTCAGAATTAAATTATCCCATTCATGAAAAAGAAGCACTAGCCTGCCTCAAGACATTGAGAAAATGGCGTATTGATTTATTACCAGTGAAATTCACCATACATACTGATTCTCAGTATTTATGTGGATTCACCAAGTATCAATTAAGCACTACAAATTATAATCAAGGACGACTTATCCGATGGCAGCTTGAATTAGGTCAGTATCAATTTGATATTCATTATATTAAAACTGCTACTAATGTTCTTGCAGATATATTAACCAGAGAATGGAAGGATTAATAACACAATTGAACACTACTATTGCATTGAAAGAATCAGAATTGGTAGAATTACAATTACAAAGCATGAATATTCAAGGGCAGATTGAAAATATTCAGCAAGAATTAGAAAGACTCAAACAAACTCTCCTTATGTTTAAACCAGAGACCAAAACTTCTTCTATCCACAAAGTACCCGACACCATTGCTAAACCACCAATTCTTGCACAAGAATCCCAACCATCATCAATAGTCCCATAAACTTAGCTATCTACAATACCTAAAACAGCAGTTTCATTTTCAATGAAACCTTCCACACCAATGAAACTTTCCACACCACTATCCTCCATTATACCACAAAAGCTAGCCGATCACCAAGAATCCAAACATTATGTCATCTATAATGGTCCTTTTGCAGGTATTTATGATCAATGGCATAAAGCAGCCATTCATATTAATGGCAAAAGTAGCATCATTCATAAAAGTTTCTCCACCAAAGCAGAGGCTGAAAAATCTTATCAAGAATTTCAGCATCCATCATTACGACCACAATATAAAGCTGTTCTTCAAGCACCAGCACCACCAGTGTCTAAAATGACCTCTTTGGGCAAAGCAATTGATATGGAACGAATTCATTCTGTTCCAGCTAAAGCATTACATGAAGAATCTAAGGTACTAACATATGAAATGTTCCTTGATTGTTTTCAAGCATTAAATCAATGGACTTCTGAGATGAAGCAATTTCAATATTATCCTCAAAATCGAGGAAGATATGGACCAAAAGCAGTCATATTCCCTGGAGCTGACCCTTTGACTACTTATCTACTTTTCCAAAGTGGATTAGTAGATACTATCTATCTCCAAGATCTCAAATTAATAGCAGATTTTCCCTCTGGCTTAGTCAATGCTATCAGGCAATACAAGGAGCGTTTTGCAAAAGAAAGAGAATTATATATTAAAGTTTACAGCAGTTATCCTATATTTGAAGCAGCAGAAGCAGAACAAGCCATTCAGGCAGCCATTAAAGCACCAAGAATTGCCTTTATTCAAATCGGAGTAAGCAATCTTCAATATCCACCTATTGATGAAGCACCACAGTACGAATTCACTTGGGATTTAATTAATAAGTTCAATCTGAATTGTCTCGAAGGAATCTACAATCAATGCATCAAGATAACTCCTGAATCCACTATCAAGATAAATTATCGAGGCAACTACATTCTGTTAACTTCTACATACAAAAATCCCATTTTATCCAATGAACTACAAGTACTACAACGATTTCGAACACCATTCGACGATCTCTCTGATTGTTTTCAAGAAGTCAGTACAGCATGGAAAGAAGCCATATGCAAACAAATACAAGAATATCCTACTCATCGTTGTAAGTATTGTCCTACATCATCCAAAATACCAGATGCCAACAGTACAATGGATGACGACTTAGCCATTATTGAAGAATAGTCCTATTGAGCAGAAAGGACAAAGCATCAAAGCATCAATAATGTAGCTCTTTAGCTACCAACCGTCCATTTGTATATAAGTGTCTTTTCATTTTCGAATCTTTTCTTTATGTCTTGTAAGATGTCATCTTTAGCATCTTATTTTCTTTTTCTTTTCTTTATGTTATATCCTGTCTGTCCTTTTGATTTCTATTGTTAATATAAATAGAGAGCTTTGGTGTCTGTCAAGGACACATTAAGCATTTCAAAAACACTCTTCTCTGAACATTCTCTCTCGCGTATCAGTCTGTCTTTGACGTTTAAGCGCTCTCCGAGAAGTATCAGGTTAGAGTTGTTTATGATTTTCTTTTTGTCACTATGATCAGTTAAAATTCTTCATAACATTATCAATTGTTTAACACTCACATCATTTTAATCTTTCAGCATGACATTATCATATTTTGAATATAAGCATCATCTCAAACGAAAGATAAAAGCCTTAGATGATCAGCAAGATCATTATGAAGCATTAAAAATTAAAACAATTGCTCGCAACAAAAAAGCTCATGATATCTGTAATGATCCGAAGTTTCACAAACATCCAACTCATCCTCTTTATCAAGAAGCACAGCAGATTCTCCAAACAGCAAGACTTATGCAGGATCAAGCAGCAGAATTAATACCATATCTTAATGAATGTATCCAGGAAATTATGTTATTACGTTCCTCTTTTGTATCCAAACTATCTACTCTTATCGATTAAAAGTTTCAATGGCTTATTTTGATTACCGTTGATCTTTAAAGCAACAAATTCAGTTTTATTTAAAAATTGAACAGGAACAACAAAAGTTTATTAAAATATACAACGAACACATAAAATTAGCTAAAGATAATCAATGTTTTCAATTGTTAATTAACGCCAGAATATTATTAGACCAAACATTATATATCTATCACTCTGTAAAAGCAGATAGGATAGCACTCCAAAAGGACATAAATTTATTAATAGATTAAGCATGATTCATTTAGCTTATTTCTTTAATTATTGTTTATATTCTTTAATTTCTCAAGTATCAGTTTATGCATGTTTTCTTTATTATTTACAATCTTTATTATTCTTTATCATTACAAGTATTATGTTTATACCTTCTGATATTCTTCATTTTTATTTTGCTCTCAGTTATGATTATCTGTTTATCTGTTTAGATTATTTATGGACTACTATTTTTAAGCTATCAACTAATAATATTTATATTGTCCATCTAGATGAACATAGTATAATCTTTGATTTTACTCATAATATTGATCCAGATATTACTTACGAATTAGATTTTGAAAATAATAATATTGATCCAGATCTTACTTACGAATTAGACTAAATGACCTGTCCTATATGTCTAGATCTTGAAGCAAAAATACAATATACCAAACAGGCTATTAATTATTATTCCACTCAAATAGAATATAATAACACCAGAATTAATTACCTCAGTTTTGTAGGTATCAATAGATTAGGTCGACGTCCATATGAAGAACATCTCTCTACAGTACAAGAATTACATACTTTATATAATAATAATTTAGCTCAATTAGAAAATATTCTTTTTATTACACATATACAATATCATCAGTCATTATGACCTCTACAAATTCTTCGACAGTACTAGATGTTGATAATCTAGAATTAACAAAATCCTTAGGAACATTTAAAATTTCTACTTTAATAAATCAAGAAAAACAAAAACAAATATCAAAAGCTCAGTTAGATCTGAAAAAAGGACAAGATATCCAAAAATCCACATTAAAACAAATTTTTAATAGACAAAATCTTATTTATTTTGGAAAAATTATTCAAGAAACTCCTATTCGCATAGATCAATGTAATGGTAATTTAAGAGTAAGCTTAATTGATCCAGATCAAATTAATAGACAACTCCTATTATTACCTGAATCTAAACGTAAAAAGATCGGATATATTCATTTATCTACTATTCAAATTTTATTAAAATCTACATTTCAAGAAGGAATTGATACCCCAATACGAATGGCAATTTTAGATGAAAGAATGAATAATCTTAATGATCAAGTATTAGGAATGATGAATGGTAATTTACAATATGGCAAGATAAAATTTAATACCCGATTAAAATTAGGAATACCTTTATTATCATCTGAATTAGATAAATCTATCACCATAGCATATAAATTTTATAAAGAAAATCTTATGACACAAGGACAATATCCCTTTTCTTTAACATATCAAATTAGTTATGCCCTAACCAATTCACATCATAGCATTGATTTCAAACATACTGAACAAATTTATTTAGATCAATTATTTCAGGAAGTAGCAAAAGTCGGAATTAAAATTCAACCTAAAATACAACCCCTTCCAGCAATACAACAACCTTTTTATAAGGTTCCATTAATTGAAAGAAGACATTCGTTCTCTGAAACATCTTCTAATACTATTGCCCCTCTTTTAAGATCAGCATCAGTCCGATATCAAAGACCTCTTTATATAGAAAGACCTATTAGAATTACAGAACCTACATCAAATAAACAATTGGATAATATTCAAAATCAATTGTCCACATTATCTACTTATCTTATACAAAAATTATGACAACTTTAACAAGTCTTACACAACAATTAGATGCCCTAATAAAAACACAGGAATTATTAGAACAACGATTAGAAACAATTGCACATACTCAAATCGAAATATTAACTCTCATCCAGCAATTAAAAGAAAAAATAAGAAACCCGGAAATGCCCCCAAAAATGGTATCAGAGCATAATTTTGTATTTATTTATATTATTATTATTAGTAGGTGTATTATTATTATTATTATTATTATTAGGTGTATTATTATTATTATTATTATTATTATTAAGCATAATTCTATATTTATATTATTATTATTATTATTATTATTATTATTATTAGGTGTATTATTATTATTATTATTATTATTATTAAGCATCATTTTGTATTTAATATTATTAATATTAATGTTAATATTATTATTATTATTATTATTATTATTATTAAGTGTAATTCTGTATTTTATTATTATTATTATTATTATTATTATGGTTATTATTATTATTATTAGTAGTAGTAGTAGGTGTATTATTATTATTATTATTAGGTGTATTATTATTATTATTGTTATTAAGCATCATTTTGTATTTAATAATATTAATATTACTGTTAATATTATTATTATTATTATTAAGCATAATTTTGTATTTTATTATTATTATTATTATTAGGCGTATTATTATTATTAAGCATAATTTTTTTTTATTATTATTATATTATTATTATTATTATTAGGCGTATTATTATTATTATTAAGCATAATTTTGTATTTATTATTATTATTATTATTATTATTATTATTATTGTATTGAGTAGGTGTATTATTATTATTATTATTATTATTATTATTATTATTATTATTAGTAGGTGTATTATTATTATTATTAAGCATCATTTTGTATTTATTATAATAATAATAATTATTAGTATTATTATTATTTTATAATCTGTATTAATTATTATTAAAATTTATTATGATTATACATTTTTCACTTATTTATTAATTCAAATTTATATTGTTGTTGTTGTTGTTATTATTATTATTATTATTATTATTATTCGATCTTAATTTGAAATTGTTATTATTATAATTTGTTAATATTTTAACTAAAACAAATCATTCCTAATAAACTTATCAATGAATTACATATCTTTAATCATCTTAAGGACCAGGGGCATTTTCGTCATTGACACAGTTTTTTCGTTCCGTCCCCAGCAACCAAACACATTCTGTCCTTGAGACGGAAACATATTTTTCTGTCATGTCCACCACAACCAAACAGCTCACCATCTCCAGTTTCTGTTCCGTTCCGTCTTCAGTTTTTGTCTCCGTCATCTATCCCCACTCACGGGGACAGTAACCAAACGTAGGGAAGTAGTTGCTAGAGGACAGGCACACTTCCTTCATCTGTAGCATCCCCCCGCCCCAAAAAAAAAGGCTTGAAGTTTTTAATGGTAGAAAGGGAAAGGAGAGAAATTCCTTGAGTTTACAGCACAAGGCCATAGGAGAGGGAAAGGAGAGAACGCAAGGATTCAACACATTTTCATTCTTATCAACTGTGTGTTCTATTGAATGAATAACATAGGCAAAACTAATGCGCTTACTTACTGCTTAAGGCATTGTACAGGACCCAGTAGAACTGACACGTATCGCAAAAGGATGAAGCATTCAGAGTGTTTATGGTTTTATTTATATTTTTAAAATTTTAAAAGGTTTTTAAATACACTTAAATTATTTATTAAATTTAAAAAAATTTATTTTTCCAGATAAGTTTGAAATATAAATTACTAGAAAAATAAAGTAAAATAAATTGAATAATTAATTGATGTTAACAATAAATTTTGTAAATAATTGGTAAAAACAAATAAATAATATTTAATAAAATTCATGATAAAAATAAAAATAAAATCAATTTGTATAATTTTCCATAAGTTAGACACATATAAAGAAGCTAAAATTTAACTAAATAATTTTAATAAAAAATAAAAATAAAAACGAACAGAAAAGTAAAAGATCCTAAACAAATAATTTTGAGTATGAAGTATTGTTGACATACATGGAAATCATGGATTCAATATACAAGTGCTTAAATTAATTAATGAGCTTCCAGCAACTAAATTATCTTTCCTTTTTTAATAATTTGAATTATATTTGTAGTAATAATAAAATAAAAAATTATAAAAATATAAGAACCCTTTTTATAATATCAATGTTAAGCACTTTTCGTATTTATTAGAGCTCACATTTATTTCTTCCTTTGAATCTAACTAAAATTAATTAAAGAATTCTCAATATTAACAATGATGTTTCTAAGACAAAGATTAAGTAGAAAAGCTATGTTTATCAAAAATTGAAAGAGGCGTAGACTTAAGTTCTGTTAGAACGATGAATAAGGTTCTTTTTAACAAAGAATAGGTAAAAAGAGTTGAATCGGACCCCAAAGTTTTAACGAAATTTTAATGTAAACTCAAATGTTTCACGTATATAGAGAACAAAAAAACCCTAACACTTTACAAACGTTCAAAAAGAACTTTGACTTAACATCTTCATTTAAAATATATATATATATATATGTGTGTGTGACATTATTTATTAATTTTTTTAGGTCCCATACAATATTTGTATTCTATTTTTTATGTCCCATACCTTATTTGTATTCTAACTGACAAAGACCTTAAAAATAAAAAAAAATTGTATAGGTCACATATCATATGGTCCTCTCTCTCCATACTTCCTTTATTTAGCTGTATGTTTGTTTATTTGGTCTTTTAATTGTTTGCCTATATGTTCAATGTTTTTGTTCTTTTATGTATATATCTGAGGTTAAGAATTTGCAAAAGATTTTACTTAGTTTTATTTCCATGTTGAAGTTAAGATGTTGATCCATTATTACAAACACCATTTAATTTCTGTTAAGATGTCGATCCATTATTAGAAACACCATCTAATTTTTGTTTACCAGTCAAAAAATTGTGCATACGATCATCATCATCATGAAAGTAACTAATAATTCTCCTATTATTTGTATTGTATTTAGAATTTCATCAATCACCACTCTTTTAAACCTTGGTTATTTCCTTTTTTGGTTACGCAAACATGACTTTTTTTTGGTTACGCAACCAATCAAGCAATGACAACTCTGAAAATGCTACGAGAAAACAAAAACAAGTATGATCTTGTTATAAGTTACGTTAATATGTTAGATATGTTATGTTAATATGTTAGACATGGATGGTATTAAACTTTTTAAGCTTGTGGGGCTTCAAATGGACTTACTTGTCATTAATAAGCAAATGCCCCATTTTTCTATGTTTTTAATTCTTTTTTCTTTTCTACAATAATATTATAGTTACATTTGTATCAATTCTTATAGTTCAATTGTTGCTCCAGAATTTAAAAAAAACATTGTTATTTTAAAAGAGTGATTTTATGTTGTTTATTTTTCATTAAATGGGCTTATTGTTTGAATCCAAAAAACAATACTATGTGATCATCATCCCAAGTTTAATGACTACCCGATCACATTTCAATGAAAATTATGCATGTAATCATTATAATGAAAGTAACTAATAATTCTCATGTTATTTGTATTGTATTTCGACTTTTAACAGTCACTACTCTTTAAATCATATTTATTTCTTTAACCTCAAACATGATTTCTTTTTCTAGTTACAACTACTAATCAAGTTATGATAGGTTTAAAAAATTCCATAAGAAACCAAAAATAAGTATGATCTTGTTATAAGTAAAGTTAACATGTTTGTTAGTGATAAGAACTTTAGGAGAGTCATACCCTAAAAGCTAGCTTGTGAGGGTGGAGAACCCAAAGTCCTTATAAATCTCACATCAACTTTGTGTTTAATCAATATGGGATCCGAGTCTCACACCACACAATTGGATCAAACCATAATATTGGTCCCCTCATAAAGACCAATGTCCTCGTTGGTCACAGCTGACACTTCTTAGTCAGCGCTCCATGGACCACCACTCTGAGATCCTTGTTGGTCACGGCTGGCACTCCCAGGCCACCACTCTGTGGGCCACCACTCCAAGACCAGCTCTGATACCAATTGATAAGGTCCCAATCAGAACCAAGAATAATTGAAGAGTAAGTTTATATTTTTTAGCTAGAAAGACCAATGATTTTTGAAAAAATAACCTATTTTATTCAGGAACTAAGGAGGCTTTAAATAGAAAAGTTTACAGCAGCTTATGGCTATTCTAAGATATAAAATAATTCAAATAAGAGATAATAAAATGATGAAGAAAGATAACATTTGGTAATTCAATAAGGATTCAAAGAGATAAAGCTAACGTTCAAAAACTGATAAGATAAGCTAATTTCAAAAAGTTGATAGGATCATTGGTAAGGATCTTCAATCCTTATCATTGCTTCTCCCTTTTTTTGGAGCCTTGTCCTCAAGGTTCAGGAAGTTATTTGTCCATGTAGTTTCATCTTTTTCACCTTCCAATAATAGCAATTGGGGTTTATGACATCGGTGGCCCAAGGTGAATGGCTCATCATAGTTAAAGCATAATCCTTGTGTTCGACGCTTCTGCATTTCATCCCAATAGATTCGTTTGGCAGTGGTAGTTGGCAAAGTTGTGGGTTTTGACGACAAAGTTGCTAGCGCTTGGTATGGTTAAGTGATCATACCTTGTCCAGACTGGTTAGACCGGTGTTGTCGATTCAATTGATCCTCTCTCGCGCGGGCCAAACTAATCACTTCCTTCAAAGACTTAGGTCAGAACATTCTGATTTTGTCCGCTATTTCAGATTTAAGTCCATCGATAAATTTGCCCACCAAGGCGTTTTATGTCCGCCCTTGAACTCGATTACCCAATCGCTTGAATTCTTTTTGGTGCACACGTAATGAACTATTTTGTTTTACTCTGGACAAGGCTTCATCAAAATCTTCACTTTCAGTCGGCCTGACCAGAATCGAAAGCTCCTCTTCAAACACTGCCCAAGTGAATTCTTTCTCTTCTTCCTTGCAAACTCGACGAAGCCATTGCCACCACTTGTTAGCTTCTCCTCCCAAATGGAAAGAAGCTAGCTGCATTTTTTGTTCTTCTGGAATTCTCTGGTAGTCAAAGAATTGCTTAATATGACTGAGCCATTCGATCGAGGCATCGCTTGCAAAAATAGGGAAGTCAAGTTTCGCAAACTTAGAGATGAAAGGTTGTCAGCCCTTGTCAACTCTCTCAGCTCCTTCACCGTGGTGTGGCAGCGTTCCGCCACTTCTGGTTGAGATGTTGCTGCTGAAGCCTTCACGGTTGATTAACAAAGTATCTGTTAATCGTTGGAGATTATTCTCCAGTTGTTGAAGCTTATCGGTGACCCCTAACTCCATTTTGCTGAAGCTGTCCTAGAGTCCTCTGGTGCTAGCTTCTAAGTTTTCAATCCTTTCTTTGTTGGCAGATATGACTTTGATACCAATTGATAAGGACTTTAGGAGAGTCACATCCCAAAAGCTAGCTTGTGAGCGTCCTTATAAATCTCATACCAACTTTGTATTTAATCAATGTGGGATTCAATTCCCATCCCTTACAATTAGATCAAACCGTAATAGTTAGCTATGGATGGTTTTAAGCTTCTTGTGCTTGTAGGCCTTGAAATGAGCTTACTTTTCATAAGTAAGAAAATGCCCTATTTTGTAATGTTTTTTTAATTTCTTTTTTCTTTTCTATAATAATATTACAGTTACATTTATTCAGTTCTTACAATTCGGTTGTTAGTCCAGATTAAAAAATAACTTTGTTATTTTTAAAGGGTGATTTTATGTTGTTTATTTTCCATTAAAATTGCCATCATTTTTTGGGTGCAAAAATACAATATTATGTAATCTTCATCCTAAATTTACAATTCCATAAAAAAGTAGAAAAAATTATTGAGAGGATAATCTTTTACTACTAATTATGATATAGTGATGTCGACATATACTATATTTGTATTCTAAGTAGCGAAGATCTAAAAGATAAAAAATTATTTATATCTTATGCCTCTCTCTATATTGACAAGGAGTTTATGTACAAAGGAATTATACACGTTGTTGTTGATTATTTGATAAAACCTATTAGACTGGAGGTATTGAAGCAATATATAGCAATATGTAATTAGGAAAGAGAATTTTATCCCAAAGGATCCAAAGGGGCTTTAAGTTTAAGAAAAGACTTGTGTAAGGCTAGAAAAGGTAGAAAAGAAGAATCAAGTGGTAGTTTTGATCAAAATGGTAAAGTGAATAGGAAACAGAAGGACCAAGAAGAAGAGGAGGATGATGATGAGAATTGTCATGAAAATGAGGAATTTAGGGCTTAGAAGAAGCCTTATGTTATTTAGTCTATTGAGCTACATAAGAATTTTTTAGCTACTGTCAATCAATTAGGTCCTAAAAGTAACTTTGCTTTATCGATGGCTAATGTTTCTACTTATTTTACAACTTTTAATCAATCGTTTTTATTTTGTTCTTAATCAATTTTTGAAAACTGCTCCAAAAGAAATTCTTGACTTAATGAACGTAGAAAGGCTTACAACATTAAACATTAGCAAGCCATCTGTAAGTAATTCTCTTCATTTTCTTTTACATTTAACTTGATATTTTTTTTGAAAGATGCATTTTACTTCATAATTTACTCATACCTTGCTAATGTTTTTCAAGCACCTGTAATGGAATTACGAATTTTCATACTCATCCTTTATAAAGTTGCAAGCTTTCTATGAGTTCCTTAAGCTTACGATTCCATATATATATTTTTATACTCTATATAAGATTTACCTTTTAAAAAAATTGCACCATCCCAATAAGGTATGGCTATAGCATTTGGAACTAAAGATTTTTTTTACTTCTACATGAGTGAATTGGATGAATTTGGAGATTTTCGCAACTTAAGTTGATCGGGAAGATTTTCAATTGCATCTATATCATCTTATACACTAGAGATGTGCTTAGGAGATTAAATTCTACAACTCTTTTAACAATGCGAGGAATAGCTTCTTTTGGCCTACTCTAATCTGTTAGTCCTCCAAGCTTGAGCATTTTATTCATTTGATTAGAAAGCTTCAAGCATTTTTTCTTCTAGTAAACTAAAATGTTAATTTATTTTGAGTAATCACTCCTTAATTAGAGAGAAACCAATAGATAGGAATGATGGAGATAGAGGAGAATATGACATGGGACCGTATAAACATTTTTTTTTAGGTCTTTGCCACATAGGATACACATATGGTATAAAAATAAATAAATAATGCTACCAGTATTTCTTTCAATGGAGGATTGAAGGAAATGTTAAGATAAGGTATTTTCTAAACATTTATAGAATATTAAAGTTCTTTTAGACGTATTGAAATGTTAAGGTTTAAGTTAAAATTTGGTTAAAACCTTAGGGTCCAATTTAACCCTTTTATTTAAGAGAATATGAAAGTTTTTTACAGACCATGAATTATGAATTATTATAAGTTCAATGGATTCACATTGAATTCTTACAAAGAAAATGTTTGTGTGAGGAAAAGATTTATTTATAGTTAAACCTAAGGTTAACACATATTAGACTCTCAGATAGATTCTAAAATTTAAAGATATCATTGAGAATAAGTTAAAGTTCATTATAAGAAATAGAAGGAAAACTTAATTATAATTTGATAATTAACATTAATTAGATATTCTGCATAGACTCTTGAATTTAACAGTTATGAGTATAAGTTTGTTAGCGTCAATAAAAGTGAGAATGATCATTAAAAAGAATCTTGAAATTGGCTCATTGTTTATTGTAGATGTTTCCTTTCCTTTGGAGATTTACTTTCCAAGCTACACTCATAACTCAGTTGTAGAATTGCTCTCATAATATTTCATGAAGGAACTTAATTTGATTCTTAATAATATTTCAGAAAAGCCTAATTCATTTTTTGGTTAGCTATCAAAAAATTCCTTAAAATAAAATATAATCAAGTTTGTCTTTATCAATGATGTAGTATGTATTGTATGTAATTACGATGATAAATATCATAATTAGTTTCAACCACCATCTCATTATTGGTGTTAAAAATTCCTAATTCAATACAAATTGCATTACTGTGCAATTCAATGGTTTAATATTATAAATTGGGTAGATAAAATTCAATTTATTAAGAAAAGTGATCTCACTTTAATCAAAATATCTCTTAATTGCACCATATCTTTATATGAAAAGAGAAACTTAAGAAGATTTAGAGATTCACAAGATGTAACAAAAATAATTCATAGATTGTGGCACAAAAAACAATATATTGAGAGAGAAGATCTTTCTTCTACTAGATGTATTCTATGTATGGTCTTGTCAATTCTAAGCTTTGATCCACTCTAAGCCCTCTTTACACTATACTTTTGTTCAAATTTTCTTATTAAGCTTTGACCTCCTTAATTATTTTATCCTACTCCAATATTTTGATCTTCCTTTAATCTTCTTCTTCTTCTTCGAACTTCACTCCTTGGCCACTTTGACATTTTCACACCTATATTTCAAACATCGATCATTAAGCTCCTACTAAACTTAGCAATGTTAGAAATAAAGTCATTGTTAGATAAAAACTTTCCCTATTTATGAAAAGAACCTACAAAAGCTACAACCTCAGCCAACCCTAGCCCTCTACACACAAACCTACATCAAACTTCCGCTCTTCTCTAGGCCTATACCCTTAAGACCTTGGAAGTTGAGCCAAATAGTATTATAGGAGAACCTGTTAACAACTTTTATAATATAATAATAAAACTCTCAATACCCATAAGTATACGAATCTATCTTATAGTATAACTATCTTATAGTATAAGAGGTTATTATTCCTATAAGGAATATGCAATAGCTGGAATTTTGAACCTAACTTTGTCTAAGGTAACACAAAATTGATTTGAATAAAATTAAATAAAAATGTAAAACAATTTATAAAACAAAACAATTAATAAGTGAGCTACTAATAAAAATTAAAATTGATCAAGACTGAATATTTAGGAACTATTCTTTCTTAATCCTTTAGTCTTGTTAATTCAATTTATTTTTTTGATCCTAGATTTTATAAGATATTGATTACTCACTCCCAAGATCTAATTACTTAACCCTTATTGAATTCAAAATTCCTATATTTGTAATATCTCGATTCATAAAACTATTCCTATCATATTCAATTAGATCTTAAGCAATCTACTAGATAGTCAATTTCACAACCAAGATCTCTCTTTAATTGATCATTAATTTGATAATTATAGTTCTATTAAATTTCCAACTCTCATTGTACAATCTAACCCTAATGACTTTTAACTCACTCTCTTCATTTATTGTCAAGTTTATACATGAAAAATTATTACAAACATCCAGGAACATATTGAATTCAACAATGAATAAAGTTACAAAATAAATCCAAAATAATACCTAATATGAGTTTAGAACTCCATAGGCATGTTTAACATCATAGAATGCCAATTACACATTAATAATAATGAAAGAAACAAGGGAAAAAGGATGAAACCTCTATTTTCTCCTTGATTTAGAATGTTAGAATTTTCATATGCTTTTTTTATATCTCCACTTTGATCCACTTTGATTTAATGGTTCCTTTGTTTTTAGTGTCTTTCTTGTTCTTAAATAGTTTTTGAGGCTTCTAGGGTTTCCTTACTTAATTTGGTTCCCAAAATAGCCTCAAAACGTCAAAAGACCAAAAAAATGAACTTACGAGTTGGAAAAGATGAAATATGTTGAAATTACTCTCTAACACAATCGTGCTCAATTGTATCACCTTCAAACTTCCTCAATCTTATTCATTCTTCAATTTCTTGATTTGCATCACTCACAAGTACATGAAACACCTCTTGAAACACAAAATCCAATTCTTGCTCTAAACTGGACAAACACTTAAAACATAATCAAAAACTAACAATAACATTATTCTAAGCTTATACACATGATAATCATTTAAGAAATACTTCAAAGCAAAGCCCCAAGGTATTACCCCCATAAGAAATCTTGAAGGTAGGTAATTGATGATTTCTACACAAGTTTTAAGCTTAAATTTTGCCCCTTAATGACAAATTATGGAAGAACTATAATAACTCTAGATCTGGAACTCAAGAAAGGTATGCAAAAATGGGAAGCAACCCTTATAGTTTTTTTCATAGACATGAGGCCTTCATTTTAGGCCATGAACTCCTGGCTATAAAACAAAGGAGAAATATGGGACTTTAGGAGGTGATATTGGATGGTGACAATATTTTTCTACTCAAATTCACTTCTTTTGAGTTAGCTAAAAAGATACTTGAAATAGGACCTTGGCACTATAACTATAATCCATTACTTCTTTAAAGTTAGAAACCTGGGATCACATTTGACCATTTAAGACAAAAATAGATTCCTATATAGGCTTGCATGCATAACATGCCCTTAGAATACTAAACTACCAAGGGGCTAGTTAGCAGCTTTATTAATAAACCCTTATGTTTAGATGAAACCATAACCAATGTAAAGAGTGTAAGCTTTGCTCGTATATGTATATTTATAGAGGTCTTAATTGTTAAGTCAGAATTTTGACTTCACGTATAAAGTGATTTTAATGACAAACAAAGATAAGACAGAATGAAAAGCAGA
>JAOSBN010000177.1:19461192-19480022 GCA_027563595.1 Erythroxylum suave
TATTAAATACCATATTAATTTACCCCATTAATCTAATCATGCTTGATTTATCATAAAAAAAAATTCTGGGGGTAACATAGGTTGATGATCATCCACCTCCAGTGTCTTCCCTATCTTTAAACTTCCAATCTCTATCAATTCTGTGCACTTTAAAAATATCTCGAATGTCTCTTCATCTTTCTCCTTTTCGTTTAATTTCCTCAATCTACTATGTAAAGGTGAAGGGTTAGTCTAAAAAATAATTATTGACTCAATGAGTACCTTCGAGTCAAATGATGTACCATTTTCTCCTTCAAGCTCCTCCTCAACTTCTTTTTTCATAAATAATTCCTTAAGTAGTTCTCTTAAGATTCTCAAGCGCCTTTTCACTCTGTAAGATCTCCACACTAATGTCTATTAGGTACTCCCTCAGGTAAGATGGTTGTATTTCTTCAATTGTGATGCTATGTGGTCGGGAGCTTCCACTAGCTAACCCATCTAGCTTGCCATATTCTAAATTCTCGATGATGTATCTTGATAGGATTACATCACTTCCTATTGGAACTATTATACACCTTATTGAAATTGCAAAGTATTAGTAGTCATAACATTAACCAATTCTTTCAGAGATGCATCTTAGTTTTGTTGGCTCATCAAATCTTGGACGCTAGACCTTATATCCTGCCAAAATTGCCTTCCATCCTACTGGAATTATAGAGCATTCTTCCAATCTGTAAATTATCCTATTGAATTTGAATATTTTTAATAGCCCTAACATTAAGCAATGCTTTTAGAGACGAATCTGAGTCGTAATAAGAAGGTTCTAGTCTATACGGGAATTATTTTTCACCCTATAAACTATAATGGAAGTAATTTCTTTAGTTATTCAATCCATAACTAAAGTTTGTATGATCACTCCAAACATAGTTAGAGGATTGAGAATATGAGTTATTGGAAAAATTACTTCCATCTATATACTTTATTTTTTAAAAAAAATACATAAACCTTAAACAAAAGTGAAAAGATCATAAAATAACTAAAAAGAAACTAGTTATAAAAATATGTACAAAACACCAATTAACATCAAGAACAAAAACTAAAGCACCACATTCCTCAACAATGGTGTCAAAATTGTTGGCATGTAGTAACACTACTTAAAATAACTAGACTTATAACTATAGCAGTGATAAGTCTAAGTCGATCCCGTAAAGAGTGTTCGATTATCTTTTGTTCTAAAAAGAATCAGTGTTTACATTATAGGGGGGCAGGGGTTGGTTTGGTTTTAAAACAAGAAAATAGAAAAACTAAACTAACGAAAACAAATTAAAGAAAAAATTCAAAACTGATGAAAAGTGATGAATGCATTAAGGACCCAGTCATCGATTCAATCTAATCCTACACTCAATTAAAAGTTCTTCATTGAATTGTAATCCTTATACCTATCCTAGCAACTATTAATCATAGGTTAACAACAAGCTCTGTTAACACCAGTTTTCCCTTAGGTAGTGTTTAATTAATAAGAGCTTGTTAATTAAACCTAGCTATCGAAAAACCTAACACAAGCTCTTTAGATTTAATTGGACAGGTGAATTACAAATTAGGAAAACAGATTAATCAAGAAACAACATATATTCTCGATCGAGTCATTTAACCAAGGTTATATTATCCCTAATGATTATGAAAGTCTGAATTGCATCATATTTTAGGGCTTAGTTTGATATGTATTTGTTTTTAATTTAATCGTTTAGTATGTGTCTAGTTTAGAATTGTGTTAGTTTGTTAATTATTTATGTTTTAAGTGTTTTATGAGTAAGTACAAGTCTTTGAGCTTAATTATTATGTTTTTGAGGCACCTTGATGTGTTTGTTAGTGTTTCAGGGTCAACATCGAAGAACAAAGAAGTTTCGAAGACATTCGGGCCAAAACAATAACCCACAATCGTGGCACAATAGGCTATCATGGTAACAGAAGCACTAGAGTTATCCCACAATCATTACCCATATGCCACAATCATGACAAAAGCCCAAGACATGGCCTACAATTGTGGCCTGCTTGCCACGATTGTGACAAAAGGCCGGCCACAGTCATAGCTTGTGTTGAGCAGACGTGTAGACACTAAAAAATGTCAAGTTTCAAGGGATTTAGGGATACTTAGAACAAAAAAGATATTTAAAGAATAAGATAAAGATGAAGAAGGAGTTTTTGCAACAGCTACTTTTAGAGAACCCTAGAGAGAATTATCGAGGGATAAAGAAAGAGAAGAAGTAAGAGAGAAGAGGAGAAGACGCCGACTCAACGTACTTCTCATATCAGGAGTTTGCTGACGTCACTGGCTCTTGTCGTCCATTTAATTTCGTATTTCCAACTATTTTTAGTTTTATTATTGTATAAAATTGGAACAAAATTGATGATAGGATTTTTGGATGTTGATGATGTTCTAAACTCACCTTTGGGATTTTATCTTTGATTTAGTGAAATATAATTCTTTATGTATTATTTGGATTTATTGTGATTTAATTATGGATGTACATAATTCAATAACAAACTGAGAGGGTGAATTGAATGAAAAATAATTAAATTGGGCTAATAAGAGTTAGGTGATTTAATATAACAAGAATTAAATCAAATTGGTAAATTGTGTGAAGAGAGATCTTGCATAGGTTTTCGATAGTTTATTAAACAACTTCAGATCTAATTAGAGTTTTGGATGGGTTGTTAATTAAGAAATTGCAACTTCCATAATCTAATAAAAGTTTATAATTTAGGGTTAATGGTTATAACTTGAGAGAGAGTAATCAACCCTAGGATCATCTATAATCAATAGTCTAACAATTCATAATGGATTAGGTTAGCTATAAAAATAGGTAAAATTCCCTTTCTCTCAATTGGTAATTCCTTAGGTTAATTCTTGAGTGTGTGTTGCAACAACTAAATTGTAATATTTTTATGATTGAATATGGAATTGATTTGCTTGATTAAATTGAATTCTCATCTTAGTTCCGCATTATTTTGAATGTTACAAATTATTTTGTCCTTAGATTTTAGGATTAGATTATCTGTCCTCATGGGATTGACACCTTAGGTACCACGTGAATGAACCGTGCGCTAAAGAATTATAGTAGCTAATTAATTAAAAACTTACACACATCAGACAACCTGATCAAGTTTTTAACGTCATTTTCGGGGAGGTGATTAGTTTAGTTATATAGTTTAAGACATTTAGTCACTACAAGAAAAATGTCGTTTTACGATGGAAATTATTGACTGACAACATCAACATTTCTTCAAAAAGTAAGTTTAGTGGTGGACTTTACCAACGGATAAAGGCATCGTAGAAACGGCAGTAGCTAATAATTGACGACGGAATAGCATTATCCATCGGACCATTAATTAGGTGTCAGTAAATATAACGATGATTTATTTTTGACCATCGGTAAATTTACCGACAGATGGCACTATTCCATCAACAAATTTACCGACGGTTTGCTCATTTGTGACTATCGGTAAATTTACAGATGGATGATATTATTATATCGGCAAATATACTGACAGTTTGCTAATTTCTGTCAGTAAGTAAGTTTATTAAAACATTACTGATGATGATCTGTTCTTTCATCTGTAAATTTTACAGCGAAACTGGTTATTCTGTCTGTAATTATCAACAGTTAGTCGTTTTCTATCAGTAAATACAATTGTTTTTACTGATGGATCAATAATCTTTTGTCAGTAAATCAATCAAAAATTTTTTAAAAAAAATATCTCAATATTTTTTATTTGATGATGTTATGGTTGATACATAATTTAAACAGTTACAAATTTAATATTATACATACAATTTGTTTAGATAAAATTTGATTGATGATATAAAGTTAAAAATATCTTAATTGATAATAAAAACAATATATTGTACGTAATAAATATTTCTAATTCAAATTAAATGATCAAAAGTACACTATTAATTTAGAGACGGCTGATGCTCTGATAGTTGTGATGAGGTACTACCTTTACCCTTCAACTCATCCACCTCATTATGGAGCTGATCCATCAACTGTTAAAACTAAGTCGCCAATGTTTACACTGTGCTCTGAAGCTCTTGCACTCCATTGGTTGTGGACCACCTACTAAATGTTGTTGTACTGGACATAGAGGATTGCAAATAACATATGTTCGCTAATGAACCTAAGCCGAATATCCTCCCACGACGGTCCCTACCACTCACCGCATGAAGATAAGTTTCAATCTCATCAACATCTTCTGATTGCTGAGACTGTTATTAAATACTTTCTTGTATTTGGTCCTATCAGAAAGCAATGTTTACATTAGTAAGTAATAATTATCAAAAATTAATATTAAACCATACATTTCACTTACATTTAATTCTCTACAACGACTGTTGACTAATGTTACACTATCATTTTGCCTAAATGGATGATCTGGAGGAAGACATTTCCTGTAGTTGGCAAACCAACATATTTTACCCCCGTTTGGAAGATAAAACGCATCAGAATCATTGCCACAATAAGGACAAGACAATTTCCCTGCTATGCTCCATCTAGGCAACATGGCATATGTCGAAAAATCACTAATTATCCACATCAAAGCTGCTCTCAACACAAAATTTTGTTTCAGAGACACATCATATGTCTCAACACCATATTCCTAAAGATGTTGCAATTCAGATATCAACGGTTGTAAGAATACATCAATTTTATGCTTTGGATTTGTAGGCCCTGGCATAATCACTGTCAGGAACATATATGCCTCTTTCATACACATCCATGGAGGCAAATTATAAGGAGTAATTATGTCTGGCTATGATGAATATTGCTTACCGGATTGACCAAAAGGTTGGAATCCATCTATCGACAATCCCAACCTAACATTTCGACTTTCAGCTACAAACTCATAATGGGTGTCATTAAAATATTTCCATGCCAATGCATTTGATGTATAACTCATTATTCCATCTTCCTGTTGGTGTTCATTATGTCATGTCATGTGAGATGTACTAAAATCAGAAGTATATAGTCTTTGAATTCTCGGAGTTAGTGGGAAATAATACATCCATTTCTAGGGTACTAACTTTCCTTTCATAGAATGCTTTCTATGCTTGAACCTAGATCAGCCGTAAAATTTGCACTTTTGGAATTCCACATCATAACCCCAATATAACATACATCCCAATTTGCAACAATTAATCTTTTCAACAGGCAAACCAAGACCTCTAATAAGTTTCTTCATATTGTAAAAACTATCAACCATTGTGTGATCATGAGGCAATGATTCATTATACCATCCAAGAATTTTATCAAAACTACAATCAGAAATATGCCCTTCAGACTTTATGTTCAAGATATGAGCAATTAAAGACAATCGAGTAATTGTCTCATAATTTGGCTATGGTTCTTGGTAAGCTGTGTGTAGTAAGTCAAAAAACTTCTTGGATTGTGGGTTAGGTTCTTCTTTAATATTTTTTATGTTTTTCTGAAAGGTATAACCGGCTGCATCATAAATCATTTGCATGTAAAGAATTTTATTTGTATCCATATTATTTGTTCTAAATCCAATTCCCCCTTCAAACTCATTTAAGCTCACTGACAAATTTGCTTCATTACCCCTTGAGGTGTTACAAATAAATGATTCCTCATATTATGTCCACTAAAAATAATCAAGGACAAACCCTCTTCTCAACAAATGACCATTCACTTCATCAATAGGAAGGAAACGAATGTGTTTGCACTTTTTACATCGACATCTGATCTTTGGCTCATCCATATATGCAAGTTGAGAACATGCATAATGAATAAAAGCTTCAACTCCCTCAACAAATTCAGGACTAATGAAACCATCACATGATAATTGTCTACACATCTAAGTCCTATCAACATTACTCATTTTTGCAAAACTGTTAATTTAAAATAGTGATTCCATAGTTAGTATCCTTCATTGCACCCCAATATTTACAGAACATCTAAACATTACACATCCCCTAATTATAAACCAATTGAATTAATCATCCACAATTGATTTCAAAACTATGGTACGTGGAATTGTTTACACCTGTGAATTAAAAAAATAGGTTCTTATTGTAACTCCTAGGCTCTCGGAATTTTTCACCAATAAGCCTCACGGGAGCTGCATCATGATTTTCCAACCTATATACCATTCTAGGGGTTTATTATGGAATGAATTATCTTATCTATAAAACGTATTAATTCCTTGTGTTAATATTATGTTTGCAGTAATCATATCGAAGTTGAATTATTAACCGATCGAATTAATTACCTATGATTAATCGATCGAATTAATCACCTAGAATTGATTTCAAACTCATTCCACATACAGTAAATACTTAGACTATTAAAGAAGAACATTAAAAAAAATCATCAATGATTATAAGAATATTCTAAATAACCACACAAATTCAAGACCCCTTTTGTGTTCACATAAAATCCAAAGGTATCATAATCGTATAATTAAAGCAATACATATGGTAAATATTAGTTGTACGACTAACTTGAATGGATGGACAACTTCAGACTATAACGAAGAAAGATGAGTGCCGCTCTTCAAACCAATATAGGACATGAAAAAAAGAATATGAAATATTTAATATAATACATTTGTCCTAATACAACATCATAAACTAATGTGGTCCATCATGCTATAGGAGTAAGACCATGAACAAACTTTCATCAGCCTATTTAATCCTTTTACTAGAGTAATATTGAAGGAGACATTTGCAAAATCACATTTAAATTGCTACTGTTGGAGGCTTATAGTAAGATGACAAATTTGACTAACTATATATATAATTAAGTGATGCCTTCTAGTTTACTTTGATATGCATAACAAAAGACAGTACTATATATTATTTCTGTGTTGTGTTGCATAAGCTGACAATAACATGTAAACATTAGGAGCTTTCAATTCCACACCAATTGTGACAGTTCAACTTTTCAAAATAAAAGTACAAATTCAAAAGCAAAGAATTTTATATTTCGTGTTTATCAACACAAAAAGTCTCTCCATCATGTCAGGATTCCTTTCGTCAGTTTTAAGCTTTTACTAATGATTTGAGTTGAATATCAAACACAACAAAAAAAGCAAAGAATTACCAAGGCAAATCAAGTATTTCCAATATTATTTACAATCCTTTGTATGTACAAATAGCTTGGTATATTATTCTCTTTCCCATATAAATCAAATATTTCCTTCTTATGCCTTTTACACCATCATCTTGAATTGAACGAAAAACAAAAGGAAAAGGACAAGAAGAAGCTCTATTTTTTGACTAATAGCAAAAAGGTCTGCTTACCTTCCCCACTTAGCTACTATTCTTCCAATTTCTAGGTAGTAGAGTAGACTATTAAATTGGCATCCTTTCCCTTACGAAATCATACGGGAAAAAATGAACATTTGCTTCATTTCACTCATTTACATACAGAAGTACACACATCCAAAAAGATAACACCACTTTGGTCCCTATTAAATAGTTTTCGACATTAGTATGCCATTCAAAAAGATGACATCAAATGATTAATATATGGTGAATTGAGTAAGCACCATGAACAGAGTAAATGGATCACATAATCACAATCCAATATACATGATATACAGTAACTTGTATCCAGATACATTAAATCACTTATTCTTCAAATGCAACTATACACTAATCATTTCATCGAAAATTTAACAATTGTCTCACCAATATTGTTAAGAGATTACCTCTTCTGTAAGAGGTATGATGATTCTCTTGGATTTAATAGATCTACAGAAATAGATCTCTCTTACCCAAAAAAAAAAAAAGAATCCCTGCATTTAATCAAAATCTAGATCATCTCACTTTATTGTTTACAAAAACACAAACAAAGGGTCAAATTGCTAGAGGGACCAAGATAGTCATTCGATAAGAGGGAAGCAATAGAGTTGTATTGCAGAACTAGAATTTTATAATAAAAGAAGGATAGGAAAGATTATCACAAGTTGCAAATGACAGTAATCTACACATTTAAGATAGCAATATTAGAACCAAATTTGCTTGTTATACATTCCCTACAAACTAATATTGTTCATTCCTTATAACAAAATTAATAGCTAAAATAATTAAGCTTGAATGTTATAGCATTATTGCCACAATAAGGTGAGATTCATCGAATGTGAAAAATGTGAGGTACGTGAACTTATGCACATGTTGACTTTACTAAGGTATGATAGAGCATCTAAGGTTGTAATTTACATTATGAGAATGAAGGACATAGCAACCTAAGTGGACTACAACCTAAGTGGGATTGAAAGCTTGGTATATTTTTTATAGTCAAAAGTGATAACTTGAGCAAAGAGCAGTATCCTAAAAATAAATTGAAAAAGTATAGAAGAATTATATTCCTTTCAATAATGCAACTAAGAATTTGATATATTCATAGGTATGCAGTAAACTTAGCATTGCCTTTGTAGTTTTTGTTCTTGGTAGGTATTTGAAAAATTATGATTATGAATACTAAGTTTCAATGAAGAAAGTCTTGCGATTTATAATAAAAATAATGATTATTAATGATTTATAGATGTGTAGATGATTCTAGAGATTATTAGATATGTCAATGCTAATCTTAGCGGTGTTCTAATGACACTAAGTTTACTAGTATTAGCTATGTGATTTGATCCTTAGAAAATCTCTAACTAATATAGTATAGTGACTTTATCCACGAAAATTGATATTATAATTAGTTATGAGGTAAGAGCATACACCAAGTTGTTGAAGAACTATATGGGAATACCTATGATTGTTGATTCAGTTTCTAAGACTATTAGAATTCATTGTGACAACTCATATACTATATTCTTTTCCAAGAATATAAAGAATAAAGTATTTTAAACTTTAAGAATGAGTTAATGATGGTGTTATATTTTATGAGTACATTATCACCACAAATATGTTAGTTAACCCAGTAACTAGGGGGCTTAGCCTTATAGCTTTTCTTAAAGAAGTAGGCAATATAGGTATTATGTTATCATATGATGTTTCGATGTAGTGGGAGTTTGTAAGTTGTATCTTATACGTTCATAGTACTTAATATTAATAAATTTTTGAAATTTACACTTATTTGTTGTATAATGATGTTTGAAATTCATGTACACATGGGATTCTTTTTTTATCTAGACGTGTTATAACTTCTTTATAGAAGGAAATGGTTTGTTCTATAATTGATCTTTATGGGTAATGGCATTTTTATCATGCAAGTTATATTTTGGATATTGATCTCTATATAAGATTAATGGTCCTTTCTATGACTCATAGATCATGTTTGAGATTGGAATAATTTGATTATATATGATTTATGATTTTATGAGTCATTGATATAAGTCACGCTGTACTAGCATCTACTAATGAGTTTAGTCAGTGATTTGTTTATGCTCAGGATTATGGAGACTTGCATATATATTTTTGAAAGTTGAAAGTAATTAATTGATAAATGAGAAATGGGTACATAAAGTAGCCTTTATTACACAAACATGGCCTAGAGCATATTAGGATAATGACTTGTATGCTTATTTCAACATATTAACTACTATGGTTTAGTGTAAATGATTCACTGAATTGAGTTCTTTATGTTAATTTTTTAAAACTACATACAAACTTATTAAATTTATTATTGACCCAATCAAATTGTTTTCAAAATATTTCTAAAAATTATATATTAATTATTAATTAATTAGTTTTACTCAATTAAGAGAATGTTATAAGTTTTTTTAATGTGGACTAATGTGGGATTACTCTTTTGTTGTACAATTGGATCAAATAGATACCTATAAACCTTCGATATACTAGTTATCCTTTTGTGACCTTGGTCTTCTTAACAAGTTTGTTAAGTGTGATATGGTTATTGTATAAGTTTTCTTTATGATAGTGCCCAAATTCTAACTAATTAGTTTAATTAGGTTCCTCTTGCTTATAGCCCTACATACAAATGACTTATAAGTTATTAGGTTTGCATAATCTATAATCTAATTTAAATTAATGGAAAAGGCAAAAAAGAAGAAGAGAGTATTGACTAGTTTCTTTATTTTATAATTATTACATATATATGATTGAACAAAACTTAAGAATAACGATTATGTCTTCTAATTTAAGGATTCTTAATACCATTTTATTATTAGAAAATTAATTATTAATATGCATTAAAATTTTATTGAATGTCCTATAATCACTTATGTTTGATATATAATTTCTATAGAGTTACCTCATTTATTACTCATGATTAAAATGGGTCTAGAAAGGAACTTATCAAATCTAAACACCAACAAATTTCATGATGAAGAATTTGGAGGATTAAACCTGTTCTTATATTCATTTTATTTATTCATAATTGAAAAAGAAACAGAAAATAGAAATAAATATTTCTAATCCATTAAATTTTATCTCCTTTATTTTATTTTTCACACAAGAAAAAAATCCAACATTCCTAATTTTAATATCAAAACATTAAAAAAATTATACTCAAGTCTAGTTATATCCCAATGTCAAATAAGAATTAGGTTAAACTTAAAAATCTATAGATGTGCTTCAAACCTTAATCAAAATCCCCAAATTGAAACTAAAATCAAAATATACAAATTCATACCCTAATCAGTTCAGCAAATAAGTTGGAACCCCAATGCTATGCAACTTGAATTCAAGATGGAAGCAATTGAATTTCAATGGACTGCAAATCAAAAGCTAGTAACAAAAGAACCCTAATGTCATTATTATTGGGATGGATAATGATCAAAACTGAACCAAATCCATTCTCTTTAATCTAAAATACACAATTCAATCTCAAATTCAAACTTCAAATACACACTTCAATCTCAAATCCCTTCTCTTCAATCTCAAATACACATTTCAAATACACTCTTCAATCTCAAATACACACCTCAACATTACAACAAATTATATTAAGTACAAAACCTTATATTCATAGACAATATTCGTATATTGTTTTAAACATTAATGTTAACTTACGATGGATGACAATGGTGAGGCGAGGATACACTGTAAATGTGCGACAAATGGCAACAACAAGCAAAGGAGAAACTGCAGAAGGCGAGGAAAAATGACAGCGATAGTGTGGTGAGGAGAGGAGAAGGCTAGCGACGGATGGAGAAAAAATAGAGAAGGAAAGAGGAGAAAACTAGGGGAAGGCTCAAGGTGTGTTTAACCTCCGACCTAAATTATGTCATTTGTTATTAAACCAAACAATGTCGTTTTCAAATTTTTTAGATCGACTAATCTTAAGTTAACAATGAAAACCAATGATTGTTAGAAATTTACCAACGGAACACATTACCATATTTGTCGGTAAAATTCTGACGCTATTTAATTACGAGAAGCATTCCCACCTAATTTACCAATGGCTTGCCCATGTCTGTCGCTATATTCCTTCGATAAATTTGTGCGAATGTTTTCCCTCCACATTTACCGTCAAAAATTTTGTCCATCGCAAAATGAAAATTTTCACGACTATTTTACTGACAGATATTGATTTTTTGTCAGTAATTAGCTACAAAATTAATTTTGATGGTAATCTTCTGTCTCTATTGTATGGTTTTCTTATAGTTAGTTAGTTTTTAATTTTTTTTAATTTTTCATTTTAGTTAGTTTTTAATTTTTTTAATTTTTCGTTCTTTCTTTCTATTTTTGAAACCGTGCTCTTACATGAATACAAGAGTTATGAGAAGTTCAATTCGTGTAGTTGAAACCTTAGATTAAGACATTACTCGACAAGAACGATCCATTAGGAAAGCTTGACGTGAGAAGAAGAAGAAACCTTGAAAGCATCAATGGCTGAGGAATTTCAACAAGATTTGGACCAAAGAGCAAACCAAAAATGTAAACAACGAAACCTTATGGACTTCATAAGACTAGGGTTTAATGCAGCTAACCAAGGAGTAGCTAGGTCATCTATACAATTAGCATCTTTTGAAATCAATCTAGCCCTTCTAAACATGCTTCAACAGAACATGTAGTTCTATAGACTAACAAATGAAGATCCTAATGCACATATAGTGAACTTCCTTGAAATTTGTGACACCTTTCAGTACCATCAGATGTCGGAAGATGCATTAAGAATTCGACTCTTTCTTTTTACCTTTAGAGATAGAGCAAAGGCTTGGTATCATTCCATCAACCTAGCCAATTTCACTACTTAGGATCAGTTAGTTCGTGCCTTTTTAGATAAGTATTTTCCCCTTACCAAGACCACGAAAATCATCAAGGAGATTACCAACTTCTAGTAAGGTGACAGGGAATCGATCTATGAAACTTGGGAAAGATACAAGGATATGCAACAGAAATGCACACACCATAAGTTACCTAAGGAATTCTTGTTGCAAACATTTTATAATGGAGTAACCCCATATACGAGAGGCAAGATTGATGCAGCTTCAGGACTATCACTGATAAGAAAGATGGTAGATAAAGCAGGAGAGCTGATAGAGGAGATGGCAAGTAATAGCTACCTACGGACAAACGAGCGGAGTAGACAAACCACAACATTCTGATAACAAAAAGGAATTGTAGCTATTGATCAAATGACAGAGATGCAAGCTAAAATTAACAACCTAACTCGATAGCTCAACAATATGAAGGCTTCATTCTCAACTCTGGTGAAAGTCGAACAACTTAAGTATGGACTTCGTGGACAAATTGACCATGATACGATGGATCATTTCTTGATAAAGAAAGTGATCTAGAGCAAATGAATTATATGGGAGATCAATATGGACGAGGAGGGGAAACAGTCCCTACTCTAATACATACAACCCCGGGTGGAAGAATCACCCTCACTTCTTGTGGATGAACAATGCTGGAGGACAGTTCAGACCTCAAGGATAGCCAAGCTTCCATCAAGGCAAACCAAGCTCAATGGAATCTAAGTTGGATAAGATTTTAGATAAAATTGGATGCATGAAGGATGCACATAGGAGGCTTGAAAGCAAATTTGAGCAAGTCACTAAAAACCACGCCTCTTCCAAGTGAACTCGTAATCGAGCCAATCAAAGAACCTTGACCTGAATTTTTGTACCCTATTTTAGCTCAACAGAAGTCAATTTCAAGTAGGACAATGAGGAATTCTAAAGAGGTTAAATTAAACAAGGTTAAAGATATAACGAAACATCTACAAACAAAGCTCAGACTAAAGGAATCAAAAAAGAAGAAGCTTAAGAAGCGTATAGCGGAAGAAAACCCTAACATAGCACAGAAGAAAGAGGACCCAAGGGATTTTTACATTCTTTGCAAAATCAATGGGGCCGAAATAGACAGGGCATTCAGAGATTTGGGAGCAAATATCAATATGATGCCTTATATCTTTAGTTAAAAATTAGGGTTAAGAGAGTTAGAAACCACAAAAATGCTAGTGAAGACGGCGGACAGAACAGTTCATCGACCGAAGGGGATTATTAAGGATGTACAACTACAAATTGATAAATTTACCTTCCCCATAAACTTCTATATATTGGATATTAGAGAAGATGTGGAAACCCCTATTGTCTTTAAACAACCATTCTTAGCTACTAACCACTTTATAATTGACATTGATAGGGATGAACTAACTCTGAGGGTCACCAAGCATCAAGTAATCTTCAAAATGTCAAAGAAAGACAACAATTCTCCCTTACGCCCAACAAATCTCAAAGAAATCAAACCTCGAGGAAAATGGGAATATATTGAGGATCTTAGGGATGCGTCTAAAAAGAAATGATCGCGAAGAAGAAGACGAAGGAATGAGAAGCAGAGGGAGAGTGGTATCTAGGGCATGGTAGCTCATGTGCAAATTGTAAGATCGATGACTGCGCTACCATTGCACGATTCATTCGAACTACCTTGAGCACAAGAATAGCTTCAAACTACTGACATTAAAAGAAGCGTTACATGGGAGGCAACCTATGGACTATTAATTTGATGTTATTTCCCTTGATCTTTAGATAGATGAATTTCTTAGTTAGGTTATTTCATTCCAAATAAAATCAGAAACCAACAAGTACTCAATAAAGGAACTTTTCTTATTATGGTGCATGGACCACAGCATCCCAGTGTTCACCCCACATATGTGCTGAAAGCTATTGTTGCAACTTCACGTAATAGGAGCAACAATTTAGGTATGGGTCACTTGGTTTCTGCCATTGTTGAGTATTATGACATGGACAATAGTGGTTTAACTATCCACCTCCTAGGTTTTCTAAATCATCATCATATATGCCGTGCCGAAATCCTTAAGTCCTATAACATGAAACTTTAGGATGCTAGCTAAAAGATGCATGTGAAAATTAAAGCTAGTCAGGTGAGTTCGAGTACAATGCCACCTTAGTAGGTAGAAGGGAACTTAACTAGTGAAGAGTCCGAAGGGGAAGTAGAAATAGAAGAATTGGGCTGGAAGAAAGTGTTTGATACAATCTCCGCAAATACCAAGGTAATTACTGATATACTTGCGAAGAACTCTCGATGAATGAAGGAGATGGCACAATCACAATAATGTCAGAACCGAGATATACGTCATATCCATCATTACTTTGAGGCTTAAGGTGTCCAACTACCACCTTCAACACCATCCCTGCCTCCATCACTGTGAGGCTTTGTTCTAACCCTTTTCTTTTTAAATTTAGTCTTCATTTTATTTTTTTACTTTATTTTATGTTTCTTCTTTCCATGTGTGTTTGTTCGTCCTCTTCTCACATTGAGAACAATATGTTGTTCAAGTGTGAGGAGAGTTATATGTTTTTCTTTGAATGTGAATTTTGCATATTATATGATAGTTGTTAAGTTGCATTTTTTAAATCGTGTGAATGTGTCAATGGCTTATAAGGATTGGAATTGATTTAATTTTGAACATAGTATATTAGGTTGTGAAGAATCATTAGCTTGCAAAACTAGTGAATTGGATTCTTTCGCTAAATATGCAATTTAATTAGGAATTAGTGTTAATTTGTAGCCTTCTATATTATCACATTCATCATAATTTTAGGTCTTTCGATTTAAGTAGCTTTGCTAGTATTTTTCATGAAAATGAGTACTATAGCAATAAGGAAGGCAAATAAATTAGTATTCTGCTAGCTTTCAGGTTATGAATAGAGCTAATAGCCAGTTGAGAACATGATATAGCTGAGTAATCAGAACGACACGTATCACAAATGTGTGCCTCTGTGTTAAAAAGCTATAATGATGTTTTTACCAAGCAGCTTAATAAAAAATGACTTATTTGAGTAACCAAATCGACATTCATCACCAATGTTTGCCTCCGAGTAAAAGATTAGGTCCTTATTTAATTAAAAAAAGTATTTCCTAATAAAACCGACTAAACTTGTAATAGCTTGAATTTTCATGTAAATGTACTTAGGAGTAGTTTCAGAGTTTGAATGGCCAAAGAATTATTAATATGTGTGTGCAATTAAAAAGGGGTAAATAATTTGAAACTTGGATCTGGATTAATATGTATATTTATTTCAAAGCCCCCAGACGCAGATTTTACATGTTAATGACTTGATATAACTTGAATGATTGAGTTTAAGATTAAATTTATTCATAAAGTTGAAGCTGTTGTCTCATCACTGCATTGTGTGTTGTATGTTTGTTGTTGTTTTTTTTTTGCTTAAGGACAAGCAAATGTTTAAGTGTGAGGATGTTGATAAGTGTGAATTACATTGTGTTTTAGGATTTAGTTTGATATTTATTTAATTGTGAATTCAATTGTTTAGTCTATGTTTAGTTCAAATTTGTGTTAGCTTGTTAATTATTTATGTTTTCAGTATTTTATGGGTTAGTACAAGTCTTTGAGCTTAATTATTATGTTTTTGGGGTACTTTGATGTATTTGTTAGTGTTTTAGGTCAACATTAAAGAACGGAGAAGTTTCAGAGACATTCAGGCCAAAACTCTGGCGCATGATCGGGGCACAAATTGCCACAATGGTGACAGAAGCAATGAAATTAGCCTACGATCGTGGCCCATATGCTACATTCGTGATAGAAGCTGAGGACATGGCCCACGATTATGGCCTGCATCGGGCACACAATAGAAAACGTTAAGTTTTGATGGATTTTTCAGACCTTTTGGACCACAAAAAACCCTAACGATGCTCAGAACATAAAAGGTGTTTAGAGGAAGAAGGAGCTTTTGCATCAACCACTTTTAAAGAAACCCTAGAGAGAATTATCAAGAGGTAGAGAAAGAGAAGAAGGAAGAGAGAAGAGGAGGAGAAGCTGACTCGACGTACTTCCTAGATCATGACTTTTTTGACGTCTCTACCTCCCATCATCTGTTCAATTTCATATTTCCTAATATTTTTAGTTTTATCATTATCTAGAATTCGAATAACAGTTGATGATAGGATTTTTAGATGATGATGATGTTCTGACCTCACCTTCGAGGTTTTATCTATAATTTAATGAAATCTTATTCTTTATGTGATATTTGGATTTATTGTGATTTAATTCTAAATGTGCATAATTCGATAATAAACTGAGAAGGTGAATTAAATAAAAATAATTAAATTAGGCTAACGAGAGTTAAGTCATTTAATAGAGTAAGAATTAAATCAAATCAGTAAATTGTGCAAAGAGAGATCTTACATAGGTTTCTGATAATTTATTGGACAGTTCAATTCTAATTAGGGTTTTGGATAGGCTATTAATTAAGAAATTGCAACTTCTATAATTTGATTAGGGTTTATAATTTAAGGTTAATGGTTATAACTCAAGAAAGAGCAATCAATCTTAGGATCGTACAGAACCAATAATCCAGTAATTCATAATTGATTAGGTTGGCGTTAAAGATAAGTAAAATTCCTTTTTTCTCAATTGGTAATTCCTTAGGTTGATTCATGAGTGTATGTTGCAACTGCTAAATTGTTAATATTTTCGTGATTGATTCTTAAATTAAGTTGTTTGACTAAATTGAATTCTCATTTTAGTTCTGTTACATTTTGAATGTTACGAATTGTTATGACCTGAAATTTTAGGATTAGATTATCCCTCCTTGTGGGATTGACACCTTAGGTACTACGTGAACGAACCATGCACTTGTAGATTATTGAGGTTAATTAATTAAAAGTTGCACACATCAGACAACCAGATCAGATTACAAACCACTAGTTGTCACAAATGAATATCTACATAAAAATTACGAATTATATTGAAAATTCTAGCAATAAAGATCATTCATACATGCATACATGAAAATAAAGCTCATGCATACGTGGAAACCCAAATCCATAAGCATATGATAACATAATCAACCCCTAAAGAGAGAAAGAATAAGAAACATAATGAAAATATGCCTAATCGAGTTCTTCAGCATCGATGTGACCTCTGAACTAGTGTCAGGATGTCTAGCCCTCCATGGGCCTCCAAAGGATGAGAGGTTTGCACCTCTTCTTCATTAAAATTAGGTCCTCACACTCTCCAGATGACTCCTTAAAACCTTTTCACGAACCCCTAAACGATTCTCTAAAATTTTCATCACGTTTTGCCGTCATAACATATTCTTTTTATACTTAAAAATGTAGGTTTTTTTGGTGAGGTAGCATCACACGCATGACACTAGTGTCACACCTATGACAAGTGTGTCATGTCATGGCCATGACAAATTTTTCATGGTCGTAAGACACATCTCATGCCATAAAAAAGCTATTCTTCATTATTTTTAGTGCTTTCTTCTCTTATCTTCTTTCTAATCCTTCTTCTTCTTGTTATATGAAGAAAAATGACTATAAACCTTCGGAAAAATGTCCCAAATATAGTGCTTTCAACTCACTTTAGCTCCTTCACTTCCAAATTGTAACTAAAACCAAATATAAACTAAAGTGAATGTTCTAAGCTTTCGTATCATTAAACACAGTATGTTATAGAATAAGTTCATCATAACCAATTACAAAGATATCATTTGTGCTCCTTGCTTACCTTTTATTGATTAATTTAATTCAACTTTATCTAAAAAAAATTGCAAGCCCATAGAACAATGTTGTCTAAAAAATTGTGGTCGCATTTAATACCAAATAAAGTTATGATTAATTCCCATTTTTTCTTTATAAAGTTCCATTTAAAGAAAATGTGGTTGAGATCTCTCCAAGATATGAGCAAATCAAGCAAGATTTTTCCTCTATGTGGAAATTTTTAGAACATTTTAAGTTCAGCTTGCCTGTAGTAGCCATCCAAAATAGTACAGAACAGTTGGGGGCACAACAGAATCCCAAATAAGCTTATACTAAATAACTTGATTTAGTGGCTCCCTGATTAAGAATTTGTATGACTGAATTATGAATCTACCTTGCTTACCCAATTGCCAGATGATGTTATCTTAGTTTGATAAGTCACGTAAGTAAGTAGGTAATTAGCTCTTAACCTTTAAACCTAAACAATTGAATCTTAACACTTTTTAAAGTTCAGTTAATTAAACTCCTATTGTTTACTAAATCATACAATTTAACTCTCATTTATAATCCTATCAATTGACATATATATAAATTATTAATAAGATTATCTTACATATATAAAAGCACTTACATTAAATTTAATGGACTTAAAGAAAGACAAAGATCAGGATAGAAAGATTTGAAAACTCGTCGCTTTCTTTTTACCACTGGATTTCCCAACCAAATTCACCTTTATGGAAAAGTAGTGTAGCACTGCACCCTCTATGGTGAAAGTCCATCAGCTAAAGGTGTAGTGCTACACTACTTTGCCATATAGGGTGCCATTGATGTTCAGGTTGCCTATAGGTTTGGCCATTAATGCCAGAGTTATTGGATTGTCTTGGTTTTATCAATTCTGTGGTGTTTAGTGAGCCTGACATAGGTTCTATAAAGAACAATCCCTGTT
>JAOSBN010000177.1:19485187-19527073 GCA_027563595.1 Erythroxylum suave
GAGTCTCTGGGTTTCTGGGTAGAGAAAAAGAAAAGCAATTATGTGATGCTTGTTTTATAGTCTTGTTTTTGGTGAACATGCGATCTCTAGAGATCCGACTGAGGAACTTGCTGGTTCCATTCTTAACCTGGGGTCATAGAATTTTCGTTGCAACTTAGGAATTGGATTTTTTTTTAATTACGGGCCCTAAGCAGATGACCTTTTTTTTTAAAAAAAAATTTAGGATGAATAACCCGAGATCCGTGTGAAGAAAGTAGAATAAGTCCAACTTGTGCCTTTCTTCTATGGTGAGGAATCCCTCCCTCGTGGGACGCGCGTCCAGATGTCACGTAGGACGTCGGACGTGTGTCTCCCCGGGGAGGGGTTCCAACATCTATCTCTCTCAACTGTAATACAATCAGGTCTGCCTCCAACTCTGCTTGATCAATCCTAATCAGACATCTCTTACAAAATTCTCCTATCACTGTAGTATTACCTATTGGTGTACTTACTTATAACCCATACTGTAATAATTCCCTCTCATAATGCAGCCTACATGCCAAATGCAGTGCGAGAAAGAAGTTTGTGGACCTTAGATCTAGTAGTGCAAAAGCTTCAAAATCATAAATGAGAAGCGCACCTACAACTACATCTGGTGAGTCTTGGGCCTCTTTCCTGGTCATAGCATAGACCTTGGCTTAGGACTATGGTTGGTTACCCCGCCCCTCAGTGCTCATGAATGAACCCCCGACTCTTCCTCTGTCTCCACCTCGACCTCTCTATCTAGATCCACCATCCCTACTCTACTGGACAGTAGTGTTACTCCCAGCTTGCCCACTAACAGCAGACTAAACTCCCAAAGTATTTGGGCAATCCCTAATCTGGTGGTCCATGGAGCCGCATTTGACGCAAGCTCTAGTCAGTCTCCAACACTCACCACCATGCCTCTTCTCATAGTGCTCATAAACTGGAAATTGATTCTATCCTGTACCCCTTCCACTGCCAGTCTGTGAAAACCTACCCCTTTGCCTAGATCCTGACTGCCTTGATCTAGCTGATGGTCTAAAAACTCTGTTCTGGCACTTACTGAAACTCCTGCCAGAACTGCCCTGACTCTCACTAGGCCTTTTCCTCTGGACAAGGGTCCAATCTCAGCCTATTTCTCTGTCATCAGCTGTTCAATTCTAATCGAAGCAGTCCTCAACTCCATGAAAACACCCAGATCTAACCGTGCCAACCTTGTTCTGATCTCCATATTAAGCCCATTCTCAAACATCGTACACTTGTCTTCTTCTGTAGGGATCAAAGTAGTAGCATAACCCATTAGCTTATTAAATCGAATCTCATATTCAGCCACTACATCCTACCCTGCTTCAAACCCAGAAACTCTTCCATCTTCCTATCCAAGTAGATCTTGGGCATGTAGTTTTCCTTGAAGACCCTCAGGAAGTCTTCCCACTTTAATTGGCAAGGCTTGATGGTACTACCAGGGATAGTCTTCCACCACTAGTAAGCTGGGCCTTGCAGTAAGGACACTGCATAATCGAACCTCTCATCAGGCTCGTAATCCATCTGATCAAATACCCTATCTGTCCTCTCTAACCATCCCTCGGCCTCAACAGGGTCTGTGCTGCTATAGAACTCCACAGCTTCCTACTTCCGTAGCCTATCATACCTCCTCTCCCTTCTCTCGGGAACTCTTGGAGGCATCTCCTCAGATCGAAGTACCGAGGACTCTCTACTGGCTCCTATTGATCTTTGTTCACCTGGTTGATCAACTTGATCACCTAGAACGGAAGACCTACAACAAACAATAAACTTCATTCATCTTTCTACACTTCTTACGATATTTCATGCTTAACATTCTATATATCCCACCTAAATGTAACACCCCCTTACTGCAGGATACACACTGGGACACCCGAAGGTCATTCCGATACATATCCTACGATAAGGGTGAGCTACTTTTGATCACTACTTAACTTCACATCGCATCACATTTTGCTCATTTCAGTCCACAAAATCGAAAGTCTACATTGTATCTTTCGACAATTTCCATATGTACATCATCAAAACCTAAGACAATAATACTACATAAATGAGGAAAATATACAAATCTATCTAATCTGTCCCAAAGTCCTAGTTGATCGACCTTTGAGCCATGACTTCTCGTGCCAAATCACTATCCACACGGCTGGTGAGCCTCTTAGTAGCTAAAGTTATCTCTCGGTCTTGAAAAGAAAACGTTGCAATTTTGGTGAATTTTGCAAACTTAATGAGGTATCCATCATCAATGGTTCACTCAATTCATGCATCACATTATTTCACATAACATATAATCATATTGGATCACATACATTTACTCAATCATGTCACATTGTACATTTAAAACTTATAATCGTTCATATCATGCATCAACAATACACATGAGACTCGCTTTCTTTCTTATTGTTATGACCGAGTGCCTCTCATAGATTTACACAGATATTAGCCCATTGGGCTCAATTAGATAGAATCACGGAGCATAGCTCTACATGCCAAATTAGAAAAATCACGAAGCATAGCTCTACGTGGAAGTGCTTCATAATGGCAACTCAAGTCACAACGTCTTTATCTGAGCATGCATTTTATGAAATGCAACAATTTTTGAATATCTCATTTATCACAATCTTATATGAATGATCAAAAAAAATTTCAGAGTCATAGGACCTAAGTCCGACATTCAACTATCGTTAAGAATCAAATGACAATTTCATATCAAATGCACATTTATTTCAACTGATTCACATTCAAGTAACACTTCAATATTTCAATCCAATACCACAGTCATCGGACCTCCATGTCCAGAATCAACATTCAAGCCACATTCATTCAATCAATTTAAACAGAATTTAAACAACCAGAAATTAAGTTAGACCATCTAGGTTACTCACAGTTACTCCCGAAGCTAATGCCTGGAAGTGCCAGCAATGTCTGGAAGATGACGTTCCAACTGATCCTCTATAACTAAATAATACACACATATATTACAATCTGCACAATTATGCGTGTTCATTAATGCACATATATGAAATGAATTATGTGCAATGCATGTTTATGACAATCCCAGGTACCCTTCCATCAAGGTTATCAGAACCACAGTCAAATATTGAACCTCACTTAACTAGCATTGTTCGTAGGGTTTATGCCTTAACAAACCATTTGAATTCAATTCGATAACCTAATAAGCCATTTCAGATTTCTCTCAAAACTTTAACTTTCGAGTCTACTATTCACGTTAAATGAAAGAGTGCAATAGATATGATTTGGTCCTATAAGTAGAAGGTAGACAAAGCAGAAGCAGACGAATAGTTAAAACACAGACGATGGATAAAGACAAATAGAAGCAAAAGACAGACGATATGCCAAAAGATAGACGAAGTGTCTAAAGGCAGACGAAATCTCAAAGACAGATGAAATTCAAAAGACAAATGATAGCAAAACATAGACGGAAGCAAAACATAGACGAAAGGCTAAGCACAGATGATAAAAAGTCAAACATAGATGATAAGATGTCAAACATAGATGATGCGGGACACAGACCATAGGAGGTCAAACACAGATGATAGCAAGGTCAAACATAGACGAAGCGCCAAAAGACAGATGCAACGCCAAAAGACGAACGAAGTAAAGAACAGACGATTCCAAAAAGTAGACGAAACACAAAGTAGACGAAGAACAATTGAACAGGCAGACAAAGTGAAGAAAGACAGATGATAAAACATAGACGATAGAATACAAACGACATGTGGTCAACATAGACAATAAAATAGTCAACCATAGACGATAAAACATTGACGCAAAGTGGTCAACATAGATGATAAAATAGTCAACCACAGACGATAAAACACAGACGCAAGGTGGTCAACACAGACGATAAAATAGTCAACCACAGACGATAAAACACAAACACAAAGTGGTCAACACAGAAGATAAAATAGTCAACCACAGACGATAAAACATAGACGCTAAGTGGTCAACACAGACGATGAAATAGCCAACCATAGACGATAAAACATAGTCACTAAATGGTCAACTGAGATGATAAAATAGTCAACCACAGACGATGAAACATAGATGATAGAATACAGACGATACGTCTATGCTCCTGGACATCTCTAAGTCTTCATCAACTCTCATATAAACACCTAAGTATTCATACATGCTCAATAAAGAAACAGAGCATATCACCTTTCCATATCTAACTCTCTACACTTATTCTATACATCATTTCATTACTATATAAACTCCAAGAGTCATTTCCAAAACACCTGATCACTAATAATCTATCAAAACCCAAATAACACCATATCCCCAAATTTTCATCCCCTTATCATAGTGTTCAAGAATACAATTTTTATAAAAATGCCATGTTTATGCAGATGAAAGTAACTCATCAAATTTATTTCAAAATCTTCAATTCTAAATAATTTATTCACTACCTTCTTGTTGAAAAACTCCAAGATCTTCAACTATCCTCAAAGCCTTAATTTCATGCAAAATCGCGTACTCCTCTGTGAACACTAACCAACTTCTGGTCTTTTTTAAGGTAGAAGAAACACTTTAGGAGTAAAGGAAATGGTGAGGGATATGAAGAATCAGAATTAACTCTCGGAAAGATTTTGATGGAAAACTCTATGTTTGGGAAGAAATTTTGGAGACGATGATAACAAGGAAAGAACTTAGGAAAAATACCAAACTCTTTTTAACTCCCGAATTACTCAAACTTCTGACACATAATAAAAGCAACTTTACACTTGTCATCTTCCTAAGGTCTAAGTTTCGACTTAGTTTCTTTTGAACTAACTCCCTCTAACTCTCATCTTTACAATCTAACTATCTCCAAATCTTCATTTGATTTCTATTCTTCTTTTTCCTATAATACTTTATAATTTATAAAATAAATCCTAAGTTCACCAAAATTCATAAATCTTACAATTCTACTAACCAAATATTATTTTCAATGTAGAAATATTCAAAATTCTCAAAATTTCACAATTCAATCCAATTTTACCCAGAATTATTCATGAATGCAGGTACACTTAATTTCATGTGTAGAATAGTTCACTATTCACTTGTATGAGCATGTCATATTATGCATGAACATAAAAATGCATCTCTTGCCTCTCATTGAATACTCCTATTTACTATTTTAACCTTCCCATAGGTAATGGGATGTTACACGACAGGATTGATAGAAAGAGTACAAGTGGAGGGTGTCACTTTCTTGGTCCTAATCTAAGTTCGTGGTCAAGCAAGAGGCAAAGTTCAATTGCTCTCTCTACTGCAGAGGCTGAATATATGTTAGCCACAAGTTGTTGTTCACAAATACTATGGATAAAGTATCAGTTAGAAAATTATTCTATCCAAGAAGATCAAATTCCAATCTTCTATGACAACACAAGTGCTATCAATCTCTCAAAGAATCCAATTCAACACTCAAGGGCAAAGCATATTGAAGTTAGACATCATTTTATAAGAGAATATGTACAGAGAGGAATCATCAATCTATAATTTGTTGGGACGAATTAACAATGGGCAGATATCTTCACCAAACCTTTAAGTTAATATAGATTCAACGAAGTTAGACAAAATCTAACTATGGTAATGTTAAATGATCATTCTTCTAAAACTCCTTGACCCAGACGATGTGAACTAATGAAGCAGAAAATTCGTAAGTTCTTAAGAGTGAATAGTAATGGCAACTTTCACTCGGTAGTATCAATCTTATGATTACCTGTAGATCAGTAACAAACGTTACAAACGGTAACTTTTCAAGAGTGTTTATAAAAAGAAATTCTCTAATACCTAAAACACTCTACATTATAGAATTCTCTTAGCAATTGACTCGCTTCAAGGTTGCTCTCAACCAAGACGATTCAATCTTCTGTTCATTAAATCTTTTTTACTTTCATTTCATATTCCTCTTTCAATATCTTCTACATACTAACCTCACTTCTTTAAGAAAAATACATCTTTGTGTTTAGTGTTTATTCATTACAGATTAGAAGAATGTTGAAATCCCTTGTTTATGGGAGACTTGTCGATTTCACTTCTCTAAAGGATGATCGAATGGATATTGAACCTGAGATCAAAGTAGCTGGTTGGAACAATTTCTTCAAAATCCGAGATCCAGTGTATCCAAATGAAGTATATGATTTCTGGAAGAATGCAAAGGTTATAGATGGCACCTTGATATCAAAGGTAGATAGGTTGTTGGTGATTATCACACAAGAGTCTATTGTGAGGGCTACTGAATGTACAAATGAAGGAGCAAAACTGGTCACCAATACAAAGTGGATTGTTCAGAAGGAAGATAACATCAATCGACAACTATATGGATTGAGTAATCCAGGAGTCAAGAAGTCTTAAAACCTAATTCCAAAGGCTAGAGTTCTTCACTCAATTCTTCTTCACTGTATTCTACTAAGAGCAGGATCAAAGGATTTGGTGACAATGAATGATGAATATTGTCTATTTCATCTTCTCACACACTAATCTATTAATCTTTCATTCTTGATCCTAAAATACATGATAAAGGTTAAGGAGGATTATAACCAGAAGAGTGGTTCGTTACCTTACGGTATGATGTTGACAAGATTCTTCAAAGAGAATACTACTTGATAAAGGAAATAGAGTAAAGCTGAATATTAAGAGTGTTATCAATGCCTCTACTATTTGCAAAATGGGGATCAAGACTGAAGCTAAAACAGATAAAGATTTCACACCTAAAGCACAATCTAAGGGGGAGCTTTCAATCAGACGAAGCAGGAAAGAAGATGTTTCATCTAGAATATAAGCAAAAGCACAGTGGTCCAGAAGAATCTCAGAAGAAGTAAAAAGTGAACAATCATCTTATAAGCCACTACAAGCCAAGACGATTCCTGAAAGGAAGGAAAGTTCAGTTCAACAACCATCTCATAAAGTGTCTTTAAAGAGGAAGGCTGAGATGCTCCAATCAGAAACACCCGAGAAGTCAAGAAGGTCACCAAGACTGATGAACTTACAATAACAAGAGCATAAGAAGCAAAAAACTCTGATTCTTGGTCAAGGTTCTGAAAGTGCAAAGGAGCAACAAAAACAACCTACCAAAGCAATTGTCTCTGTCCCTCAGACACAATCAGAACAACCGTCTGGAGAGACAAAGATAAAAAGGAAGTTAGTATTTGAGCAGAAAAAGTCTCAACAACAACTCTCTTCCAAGCCAACAGAAGAACTAAAGAAAGGAAACTGACTCAGAAATGGAAGGTTTCATTGTCTAATGTTCAAAAAAAGACACAAACCATGGAAACGTAACAAGTTGCTTATAATCCCCCGCAACCAATGAAGAAAGAAGACTTGAAGATGAAGATAATAGAAGAATCAATGCCTGATCGCAACAAAGGTTCAGTGATCATAAGAGAACCTTCTATATAGAAAGGTAAGGTTCAAGTTGAATCTGTAACAGTAATCGATCAGATGATACATTTTCTAAGCCCTAAAGAAAGAAGATTTTATGGTATTCTGCGAGATGAAAAAGCAGAACCATCTCTATTGAAGATGTTGAAGAATCCTTACACCATCTACCCAGTGACAAACAGAACAACAATAAATATTGTATCAGATGTACAACCAAGACATCCAACACTAGTACACAGTAGAGACAAAGGAAAGAAGAAGAAATTCCTTGAGAGACAAGAAGATGATCACACGAAAGAAGAAATTTGAGTAGCGATGAAGAATGTGGATGATGTATATCGTTCAGCTCAACCTGTAGGCGTCTATATTTCACACCACATATCAAGGCCATCAGGAAGTAACTTTGGCGCACCTACTTAAGATGAAAGTTTCAATTGAAGGTATCAATTTCTACTTGGAAACCTTAAGGTAGTTGGGACAATTTCAGAAAGAAGGTACAAAAGTTTCTCAATTAAAGATATCAATTTCTACTTGGAAACCTTTGTACATCTACTTATTCATTTTAAACTCTTAGGTTTCATTCCTTCAGTTAAAGATATTCTACTCTTTCTAGGAAAACCAATTTTGAAACTATCCAAACCTAATGATCTTGACATTCCTTACCAAACATAACCTTTTTGATTACCCTCTATCACAATAATTGAATTAGATGACTCAATTAGAAAACTATCTGTCTCTGAGTATCTTCATCCACTAAATGAAAAGCTACAAGATCCTACCTTTAATTCAGAGCTCTTGAAGAATTTCATCAATTGGACTGAAGCTAGTCAAAAGTAGAAGGAATTTCAAGAAGCCTTAGCCAAACATATTGAAGAAATAGATACTAAGGTTGATGAACTAAAAGACTCAGTGGGTGATCTTCATGAGGAAGTAACACTTCTACGTGTTTCTACTGAACCAGACCTCAAGACGATCTGCGCTGATTTTCAATGTATGTTTTCTAAAAATTTGAAGCCTCTGAAGTTTTTGATTAACAACAAATAGGGGGAGAATATTGGAAAAGAGGAGAATTTTTTTTTGAAAATTTGTTATGCACACTGTATATCTTGCATTAATCGTCTGAATAAATATATTGTTTGTCTGAATATTATTCTTCTGAATACTATTGTTATTCACTTTAATATTTTCTTTTATCTTCTAATATTATGATTATTTGTTATCATCAAAAAGGGGGAGATTGTTAAGTTAAGAAGACTTCATTTCTTCTATTGATTTTAATGAAAGTCAAATAATAATAATAATAGAAGTGTGTAAACTATTTTGATGTGTTTATTAAGGCGCAGATGCAAATACATAAGACGATACATAGTCACAAAGTCATAGACGATGCGTAGTCATAAGATGATGCGCAGTCATAAGATGATGCGAAGTCATAAGACGATGCGAAGTCATAAGATGATGCACAGGCATAAGACGATACAAAAACATATGACGATGCACAGACATAAGACGATACGAATTCATAAGATGATGTGAAGATATAAGACGAAGCATACAAATTAAATCAAGATGATATAATCTACAAAGATAGTTAGTTATTTGTAGTTGGTTACAGGACTAAACTAACAACAAATCTCTGAAGATGCTACTAGCGATTTTTTTCTTCAGGAAGGTCATTGGTGAATTAGATTATAAATATCAGTATAGTCGTATAAAAAATAAATTTTACTAATTATTTACTGTACAAAAATATCCTGAGTTGAAAGAAGGAAGATAGAGATCAAGAACACCTGTAGCATGAGTTTAGAAAAGCTCAAACAGTATCTTTTCTAGTGAAAGGAAGGCTAGAGCTTGAAGAGGTTAAGATAGCAGATAAAGAATACTTTGTGAAAGAGACCTGAAGAGGCTCTGAGAGAGAAGAAATAATTCTTGTAAAGTTGAAGAGATAGTGAAATCTTAGATAAACTTTGAGGAATGGACGTAGCCCAAAAGTTAAGGGTGAACTAATAAAAACCACGGTGTCATATTTTCTAACCCTTATCTCTTTAATTTTTGTAGTTAGAAGAAAAAGATATTATTTCCGCTATTGCATTACTCAAACAAATTAAGTGCATTGTTTTGTAATTGTCTGAGTTTTTCAAGAAAATCAAGAAGTTTATAAAGATAACTATCTTAGATGATTCTACACAATTCAACCCCCCTTTTGTGTATTTTCTATATTAATAAGTGATTTACTTCAACTTACTTGTTCAGTACCACCAGCTCCTATTAGAAAACACTGCACTGAGCTATCGTTGTTTTTCCCACACAGCTCACATTGTCTTGCATCACCTTGAATGCTGAGGTCGATGCTTCTTGCATGTTGTTGACCTGCTTCGTAAGAGCCGTGATATACGCCTGTAAGGTAGTAACCGAGTCAATACGTATCATACCTTTTTGTTCCTTCTATCCTTGTCTACTCCTCTTGCTCAACCACATGAAGCTATTGCTTGCCAATTCCTCCAACAAATCCTGAGCTATCTCTACAGTTGTTCTCATGTGCGAACCTTTTGTTGCTGCATCCATGGTACCTCTCGTACTCACATTTACTCCATTATAAAAGTCTGAAGTAAGAATTGCCTCCGAAGGTTATAATGTGGACAGCTTCTCTGTAGTTCTTTAATTCTCTCCCAAGCTTCATAGAGAGATTCTCCATCACTCTATTGGAAATTCGTAATTTCTTTGATTATCCTCGTCGTCTTTGTCAGCAGAAGGAAGGCTTGGGCAAGCTGCTCCCAAGTTGTAATATGTCCTGAATTCAACCAATTGTACCACGCTTTAGCTCGATCTTTCAACGTGAAGGAAAAAAACCGCAGTATCCTCATTATATAGCCAGTAGAATTGCATACTATTCTATAGATTATTGAGTAGTGCCAGATTTATTTCGAAATTATTTGCCTGAATCATCGACCTTGCCATTCCTTGAGGACTAAACCCTGGTCGCATGAAATCCATCAAAGTTCTCTATGGTCCTCTTTTCTATCCTTCTTCAGCCATATCTTGATTTGAAAAATTTAGACGCTTCGGCCTTCTTATTTCTCTTTCGCGCTTCTTAATGTCGGGAAATTTGTATTTTATAACTTCTTTCAATCTTTATGTACTCCTTGTGTTCATGAAACTGTAAATACGCAAAGAGAAGTATCAAAAACTCTTAAATCCAAGTAATCTAAATTAAAAAGATGCTAAACAATCAATCCCTGGCAACGACCCCAAAAACTTGTTAATGCGTAACTATATAACACAATCTACTTGTTTGATGCTCAAACACTATAAGTGTGTGGGTCGTGACTTGTAGCTTAAAATTTGATATTGATCCCATAGGGATTGATGCCCATACACTACTTGATCTAGGTTAAACTTTGTTTAAGAAACAAAATTGTTTTTAATGAAAATAATTTAGAAAATTAAATTAAAATTGAAAGGCTAATAACGAACAATGAACAATACCACCAATGCAAAAAAGTCAGAATTCAAGAATTTAAAAACTAGAGATTTTTTTCCTATTTTATCTTCCTTATATTTTATTAATTGAATTGGTTTCAACCTAGATTTCCGAATGTATTAACTGCCCTTTCAGAAGGTGTAATTAATTGTTCCTAACCTAATTAAAGGGAATCAATTGGAGGATCTCCCAACCTACCCAATGACTCTACCAATTCAACTAGTTATTAAGGTATCCTATGGGTGATCAGTTGAATTCGCCAAGATCTCTCTTCTAACTAATCAATTGATGTGATAATTGTATGTTTATAGATTGCCAACTCTTGTTGTACAATCCTACACAATTAATCTTACTTAGTCTCTCGATTTGATGTAAGAAAACAAATAAAATCAACAATCATCAAAGACACTTCATTCAATTCAATAAAATAAGAGTTTAACGCAATAGTTTAAAAGCAATCCCTAAAACTAAATCAGCCTAACATGGTCTCCATAACATCATCAATATACAAATAATCCACCTTTCAAAGATTAGAGGAAATAAAAACATAGAAAATTGAATCAAGGAAGTTTCTTCTCTTCTTTGCCAAAATCTGGAATTTTGGACATTGATGTGCTATTTTCCCCAATCTTGATGATGATCCTTGAATCTTCACCTTCCTCAAGGTTCAAGTCTTGTGTTCTTCACTCAAGGATGGTATTTCTACAGAAGGATTTTGTCTTTCTTAAGATGGAGGTTTGATTCTCCTTTAATAGTATAAAAACCCTAAGTTTAATGAAGCCTTGTGTATTGTCTCGGATTATAATTCCCCACGATCGTGGGAATTGTATATAGAAAACTTTGTCCTTTCTTTTCCTCTTTGATCTCTAGCTCAACCTCCAAGTTGTACCATCTTCATTTCTGCATAAAGGTAGTTAATTCTTACCCTAAATTAACAGCAAACATAATCGAACAATAAAGGAAATTAGACTAAATGAAATCATACAAAATGGATCCTAAACTACAACAATGATCAACAATTAAACAATGATCAACAATTATGCAAGAAAACACATGTTAATTACCTAGAAAAACATATACTAATGCACACCTATCAACTATCAAATTAGTAGAGCCTATATTTTTAATGAAAAGATTGCTTATAACATTACTTATATGCATTATCCTTTTCTACATTGATATTTTTTTAATTTTATTTATAAAAGACCTATGAAAATAGGTTACTTAGTAAGTAGATAATAATGAATTACATGCTTTTTGGCAGTTGAGCCATCTAACATTTCTAAATTATGACTAATATTAAAAGATGTTGCGAATCCTAGTTGAGAACCTTACTTTAGCTTTCCTCCATGACATGTCTTATTGTTGTGCTTTGAGCTATGATATTCATCAAAATTATAAGTTCAACATTCATTTTCTTACATGGATTATCCTTGTTATTGGCTACATCATTAGAAGTTGGGGTAAAGCTGTTGGTTTTTCCTTACTTATTTGGTTATTGATAGGTGTAGATTAGACTATGTTTTGATAGGTGTTTGATTGTGTTTATAGATGGTTTTTTAGATGATTGATGCATGTATAGGTATATAATTACGTTAATGTGTGTATTTATTTATATTCTAAGTGTTTATGTGGTTTAGAGCATGTTTTCATTCATAATTATATATTTCGTGAGGTGTTTGATGTGTTTGTTAGTTTTAGAACTAAGATAGGTGAAGAATAAGAGATTTGGACATACATTGAGCTACATGGGCAAGGTTATGATCGTAAAACAGATCATAACAAAAGAGAAATATCTAAAGTTACGATCTTGACTCCATATACAAGATCATGATAAAGAGCAATTTCATAGACTCACGATAATGACACCAGATGTATGATCGTGATAGAGACTTCTTAGGATCGACTTTTTCCATCTATTTTAGGGTTCAAGGGCATTTTTGGAATCAAAAAACCCTAGTTACACCCCCAAGACCCTCTGAGACTATTTAAAAAATGTGAAAAACACTCCAAAAATGTAGCCACCATTTTGCAAAATTGGATCAAACAAGGAGGATCAAGAAGAACGTGGTTGATTTCTAGATCAAGTCCCAAATTAAGTTTTTCTTTCTTTTCTTTGTTATTTTCATTAAACTTGATTTGTAGGCTAGATTCTAAGATGTTATTTACAATTATGAGTTTTTAAATTTCCAGATTCGGGTTTGTCCTTAAGTTATTTTCTGACTTTGATTTTGATTGATTCAATGCATATTCTGTTTCGTGTTAATAGTGCATGTTCATACTTTGGCAACAAATCGAGAGAGTGAGTCAAAAGTAATCTAATTAATTTGAAAAATGAGAGTTGGTGAATTAATATGTCACATTATTTAAAAAATTGACAATAATAATAAGAGAGATCTTGTGTGAAAACTCAATTATTCAATAGATCACTTTAGAACTAATTAAAAAACGTTAGGGAAAGAGTTTTGAATTTAGAGATTGTAATTCTAAAATTTTCAGATTCAATTAAAGTTAATCAATTAGGGTTACTAGGGGAACAAAATAACGAAAAAATAAATTCTAAGCTTGATCTTTGAACATCTTTATGCAATAATGGCAACTCAACTATTATTTAGTTAATAACTTAATTTTATTTAATTGCTTTAATTTTCATTATTTATTGTCATTCAATTTGTATTCTAATAGCTTGGACAAAGTTAGGTTCACTTAATGTTAACTACTTCCTTGTGGGATCAACACCTTTGATACTACAAGCTTACGATCCATATAATTACAATTAATGGAAGTTTTATTAAAGGTAAAACTCGCTCAACAATTATCAACATAAATAAAAATGTTTTTTTTTGTAAAATTAAGTATAGTTTAAGAGTTGATTGTTATTGGTGTAACTTAGTGTTTCCTTCAATATCATCTATTTCCATTAATTGATTGTAATCTCCTTTGTTGAATGATTTATAGCTTCCATTGATAGCCCATAACTATAAAATTCTCTACCATATTTTCATTTTCATCCAAATATAATATTAAGGTAGAATATGGTAATTTGTAATCCATTTTTACCTTTATATAAAATTTAATGCATCCTATTCACTTCATTGAGGTTGTATCTTTATCCAAACATATATTTTTCTAATGAAACTTGCTACATAGTTGAAGTATGTTATCGATCAATACTCTAATGACAGAGTTTGAAAATTAATCCATATTAGCAAATGCCATCTTGAGTTTCTCCATTTCTAAACTAGGTCTCTATTTTTGTAAGAAAATTGACTTATTATTAATATAAAAGTATCTTCTGCATATAAATTTCTAATATGAATTTAAAGATGAAGAGGTCATATTAATTAATGAGAACTTTCTCCGTTTTGACTTGCTTATAGTGTCTTTAATCCCATAATTAAGGCCATAATAACGAGTTATAATTGATTCTTTCATAAGAGTTCTTTGATATGCTTATTAAAAATGATGACATTAATACTTTAATAACAAATGCATTTGAACAGGAAGTGTTAATGCTCATAATAGCAAAATTACACATTGAATAAAATTTTATAGTTCTTGATTCATAATTTAAAGGAGTGTTTAAAACTCACTGCTTTAATTCTTGTAATAGTCTAAGTAAAATCTTAGATATATGGATTGTAGATACTCACATTAACACTTTATTAACCTTATTGCAAACTAGTTAGGATGTGACTGGATGTGGCTTTCACGTTCCTATTCTAAGCTAGCTTAATGACAAAACCTTATCTTGTCATTTATCTTGTTACAAGGTTTATTATATTTTACTAACCAATTGCAGTCTTTGGTAGAATTCAAACTTCGTATATCAACTTAAATTGATTTATCATATGTTATTTACTACTAAAATTGCATTTAGTAATTAATTAATTTACTTAAAATGGAATAGTTACATGGACAAAAGTTGAACGAACCATCATAAATGATCTAATCAATACTTAGGAGTGAAGACTTTTGCGAAATTTTAAAAAAATCAAATGGGTTTAAAATGTGAAATACATTGTCTATGCATAATGCTTAAATTTTAACATTCATAGTGAAGATGTGGTATATAATCACTGGGTCATTCGACACATTGATAAATTATATACTTGATGGATTTGTCATAGCCAACATTTTGAACCAAATAATGCTAAGAGTGTTGATAAGGAGATGATAACATTAATAATGTAGATGATAGTGATATTAATGACGATGTAGATGATGAGATTGGAGAGATAATAGAGGATGCGGGGAATTAAATGTAAACTATGAATGATAATACTTTGCTTAATACATTTGGCAGAATTAATGAAGATAATTTTGAGAAGTTATTGCAATTAAATCAAGAAGAATTATATTTGGGGTGCTCTAATTTCACATAACTATTTTTGTAGTTATGTTATTGCATTTAAATGTATATAATAGGTGGAGTTACAATTCTTTTGACATGTTTATTGAATTGCTTAATGATCTGTTATCGATCAGGCACAAATTGCCTAAATCTTACTATGAAGCAAAAAAAATGTTGAGGGACCTTATATTAGAATCTATATCAATATATACTTGTAAGTTTGATTATCTTTTGGAAGGACGTTAGAGATGTTTAAGAATTTCCTATTTATGGTACATCAAGGTGACAAGTGGATGATGGAAAAGGAAAAAATATACCTTATAAAATCTTAAGATACTTCCCTATTAAACCATAACTACAAAGGCTTTTTATGTCAACAAAAATATAGGCGTTGAAAGAATTTGATGGGAAGTTTCTATGGTTTGTAGAGGATTGTCATAATGTTCGACTTATGTTAGCCTCTAATGGATTTGATCCATTTGGTAATATGAGTACTTCTTACATCATTTGGTTGGTAATTCTTATGAATAAATTGCATGTCATCAATATAGATTAATACCCAACAAGGTTGTCTTATAGATAAGGTCTGATATGAAAAATTGATAAGTGAGTTTGGGGTTATTGCAAGAAAATAATTACCTTGTCTGAAAAATCTTAAGGACTTGAAGGAAGAAAACTTGCTTGGAAATACTTTGAATAACGTTGCGGTAATCATTCAAAATTGTTAAATATATGCAATATTGTTTCAATGATTTTAAAATTAATTACACTTTTTCTTATTGTTCACAGTTGAAATTGAATATTGTGGATTTTGAGAACCTAGATGTTTCAAACTGTATTACTTCATTGTTGAAACTAACGACCTGGGATTGTCGTTTCAAGTTGCATAAGTATTATGGATCTTTTCCTTCTGATACGGAGGCACAAAGACATATTCCCCAACAAATGTCTAAATCAAATTGGAATAGTTTGAGTGATTATTGGGCTAACCCAAAAGTTTAGGTTTGTTTTCTTTTCTTTCAAATTTATGTATGTTAATTTTGCTAGACGATTTAACAACTAAGTTATCTTTTTTTCTTTATTTAGGAAAACTATGAGAAGACAAATATTAGTATAGAAAAAATGAAAATACTTTGTAACTAAGGGTTAAAGTCATTTGTAGTTATCCGAAATGAATATTAAGGTCTTTGTTTACAAGTTATACTTATATCAATAAACACTACATTATTTATTGTGACTTATGTTTTTCTTTCATAAAACAAAGTGAAAAGGAACTACATGAACAAGAGTTTGATAGGATCACATTATATAAAGTTACTCATTATAAGGAAGGTAAAGGATGGATGTCAGAAGAAGTAGAAAACAACTATGTAAGTATAAAAAATTGTTTAATATTTTAGGTTATATATTAATGTCGTAATAATTATTGATATTTGGATTAAATATTGGATTTATCTTTTAATTTTAGAATATGATGGAAGAGCTATTAGAGAAAGTTATGTCTGAGCGTTAAAGTGTTATAATATTGAGTCACATTAGTTACATCATTATAAAATTAATTGGGGAATTTAAGAGATGATTTTGAGATTTCATTTATGTGCATTATATTAGCATACACACATGAATTATGATTTAGAAAAAAATGCAAAGATTTTATGTGCACTCAATTGACATGTTCCGGGGTATGAAAGATTCAAAATGATTATGACACGAATATACATTTCTAATGTCTTATATTTTGGTTTACCAACAAAAAGAATTGATGAATTAATATGTAAATTTAGCCTAGAAAAAATTTCAAGTGGCAAGATAAGTTGACATGTGCAAATTTAGGATGACTAAGCCTATAAAATGAGTGACAAATAACTTGGAGAATTAAGTGAAAAATGGATTTGCAATTAAGTGACATTTGGCAGCCAAAAAAGGAGGACATGTAGCTTGATTAAATATATGAAAATTTTCCTTTTAAAAAAACAAAAGGAGGAGAAACACTCATTTTACACCAAATGACTTATAACATTTCATGGATATTTCATTTTGTTATTTTCTGTCGTATGCTCTCCCTCTCCTCCCTTTCATTGCCAAAACCCACACATAACCCACATCTTTGATTTTTTGCCTTTAGTTTTACACATCACCACTGACATATACTGTTGTTTTATCTCCTAGTCACGACCCAACCCATTACACCCCCCTCAACATTCTTGAATTGTTCTTGCATGTGAGGCTAAGCAAGCTTGACATTTGAGGTGGCATTCAAGCTAATCAAGTAAGTGATATATTGAATTATTATGGTATATGTTACTGAATTTTATTTTGGCTAATTTGGGATAGATTGAATGTGGTGTTGGTGTCAAAGATGTGCTGAAAAATGAAGAATTAATGGGTACTTTTCTTTTCTATTTTTGCATGTACGAAAAAAAATACTTTATGAGTTTTTATATGGATGATTTAAGTTGGGATTTGAAGTACAATTGATGAGGAATTCAAGCTAAAGATAGGTGTTATTAAGGTGTTTTCGAATCTGGAAAATTAGAGTTGTAGGTGTGTTTGTAAAAAAGTGACTGTTAATGACATAAGTAAGCAGAATTTTGTAAGCCTTAGTGTAACCAATATGGAAGTTATATTAATGAAGTAAATTTAAAGCATATAAATTATGGAAAATTTCAGGTGTTAGTAATATCTCTAAGCTTGTAAACTTTGTAAAGTATTGAAGGTAATAAAGTTATACACATTAGTGATGTTGATGACAAATTCTGGAATTTTAATTTCTGCCTTGTGTACTTGTCGAACAAGTTGAGAAGATTCACTCTAAATTGGTATATTTGGGCTTGATTAAGACTAGGAATGAGCCTAGATTGTTGCTTGATTAATTGGTTAACAGCTTGATATGTTTATTTAATTAATTGATTTCATAACCTAAAGAATGGATTGTTTTGATATGGTTGTATTCAAAGCTGGATATTATGATTTGTTAAAGGAATAAATGTGTTCTTTAAATGCAAACATGATCTTAAGGACATGAGTAATTTGTATAACGTATGGATGAATGAGAATTGAAGAACATGAGGTAATTATGAATGAGAACTAGGTAATTGTATGAATATATATTGCTGGAAAAAGTTTGGTGAATGTATAAATCTAACTTGATGAAATTCTAGGTTTAAAGTAACAATTGTGTGTGTGTTATAAGAGGCTTTTTTATCATGAAAATGTACAAGGATAAATGTAGTGTATGGTTGACGAAATTGGAGTAAATCAAGCTAACTTAAAGGTATAAACCTGATTACAAAATGGTAGTATACAAGCTGTAATGTTTGAATGGTCTTAGGGTGTATAAGAATAAATTGAATAGTCAAGATCTTTTCATAAGAATACATACTAGGAAAGTCAATTGAGCATGCATTGAAATATGAAACATAAACATGTACATTGTTGTATATTTATATGATTAAACAACTTAGTGATTTGTGAACTATATGTGTATCTATTGCATGAAATAGACGCTCAAGGTGATCATCAACATTTAGACATTACCGGAACATCAAGGCAATAACATTTCTGGAGTGTAATGTGAGTCAACGTAGATGTGTAAACTCACTTATATTTGCTTCTATGTGAATTGTATGTTTAATGTGAAATGCATGTAGAACTAATTGATAAATGCTGGACTTAGGTATGAGGAGTCAGTTATATGACGTAAGCATACCGAAATGAAAGGTAATAAAAGCATAGCATATGAAACGATACATCTCATCATATTGAAATGCATGATTAGATAAAGAGAGTTGTGGCCAAAGTGACTAATGCACAGAAAAGAGCTTTGAGCTCAGAATTATGAAAAAGAGCCTTAACTCTAATATTATGGACTTGGTATCCACAATGGGTACGGGCCAACTATGAACTTGGTATCGACAATAGGTACGGGACGACAAATTGCATTGATAGGCACTTGGTGACAACAAAGCACAATGAGAATGAAAACCCATGTGCATTTACATATGCGTGCTTATATACGTCATATGATTGAATTGAAATGATTTCTTGAATTGCTTTAAAATAGTGAAACAAGATTGAAGTCAATGGAAAAGGTGAAGTAATATGTAATACTGGCTTATATGATATACTTGTTGAAGTGTGATAAATTGTGATATAACTTTCTTTGCGATTTGACTTTTGTGAGAGCATCGATGACGGTTCACTCACAAAGTTTACAAACTTATCAAAATTGTAACATTGTTTTGTTTCAGATTTAAAGGAGTTCTAGTTACCAAAATGATATAATAGAAGTTTAGTACTTACATTTTAGGGATGGAAATGGATCAAAGGTCTGATTAGTTGAATCTTTGGAGTCTAGTTAGAGTCTTTTGTATTAGCATCCCATATCATGTTACACATTTTTATACTAAGATTAAACTGTAAACTATTGTGAAATGTAATATGAATTTTGAATTATAATGCCATATTTGACCTTTTACGTGTATGACAGAAATGAGAAGAAATGAATGTTTTGAATGCTTATGATACGTTTAATGTCCTTGTTTTGTTGATTTGATTGTTCTAATGTATCATTTTCATAGATTATGTCCTCGAATATCCTCTGGTATATTTGGGATTATGTTCTATAGGAGTGTCAGGTTACAACTTTGGTATCAGAGCATGGTTTGGAATCCTTAGGGACATATGTATGCATTTTAACATAGCATATAGTAGGAGACCCAAATAGTGATCATGATTATTGTTTGTTATAGGTCATTTGCTATAGGAGACCGTGTCTTAAAATTAGTTGATCTTTAGTCAATAAGATCTAATGGAGAGTCCCCTATACCCTAGTTTTAGCAAATACCTCAGAGAGTCCCTAAGAGGAGAGAAAGAAGGTATGATAAACTTAAGAAGTAGGGGGCTGTAAACTTCTATGGAAGTATAGATCATGCCAAGGTAGAGGGTTGGCTGGAGAGAACAAAGCGAGTGTTTGATCAAATGGACTGTGAGCTTGATGAGAGGCTCAGCTACGTAGTCTCATTACTTCAATGGTTAGCCTATCAATAGTGAAAGACAGTTCCAGGTAGTTTTGTCCGACCTTGTTAACTGATATGGGAGGATTTCCTTAAGGTTTTTTAAGATAATTATATACCAAAGATCTATTTGGATAGGAAGATGAAAGAATTTCTTGATCTGAAATAGGGAAACCTCACTATAGTTTGAGTATGAGGTACGATTCAATTAACTATCGAGGTATGCTACTACTCTGATCCTGATTTAAGAAGACAAATGTAGGCAGTTTGAGGATGGTTTGAATATGAAGATTAGGATAAGATTGGCTATTACAAATCTGAATAGTTTTACCTAGCTACGAGTCGCTTCGATTCAGATTAAGAAGTTATTGAAGGATGAATAAGGAAAGTATAGGCAAGAGTTTAGGTCTAAAAGGCATGGTAAGTTTCAAGCTAACTCTGGCAGAAAATTTTGTAAACACCATAATAGACCCTCATGATCACATTCTAGATCGAGGCTGTCAGGGTTTAGACCTAGAGATGGTTCTACTCATTCTAGGGTGGTAGAGGCCAAGCATTTGGAGGATAGACTTATGGTAGACAAACACAACAGATTCCCTGTTATGAATATTATGGAAAAAGGTATGATGGAGTATGTTAGAAGGTATCGGGAGCTTGTTATCATTGTGGCTCCTTAGATCATCAGATTAAAGACTATCCAACAACTTTAGGAGCCCAATCTAGAGTGAACAGAGAACCAGTGATGGAGATGATTATCTAGTAGAGTAAAGTCAGTAGAGTAGGACAGAGAGGCGAAGGTAGGGATAAAGCAATCTCAGTAGGTCCTAGTGTTAGGACTGAAGTACAGAATAACCAACCATAGTCTTAGGCCAGGATTTATGCTATTACTAGACAGGAGGCACAGAGTTACCCAGATGTTGTTGCAAGTGTGTTATACATCTTTAATCTTAAGGAATTTACATTGTTAGATCCAGGATCTACGTATTCTTTTATTACTCTAGCATCTCAATTGCATTGTAAGAGAGAGATATTTGGATTTGTCTTAGAAGTGAGTACTCCGATAGGTAGTGCTACGACAATTGGAGAAGTATGTAGAGGGTGTATTATTCGGGTTAACCAAGCTGATTTGATAGTACTGTAGTTGAAAGAAATAGACCTAATTTTAGGTACAGACCGACTTACTACTCATATGGCTATGATCAATTGTTACACTAAGGAAGTTATTCTTTGATCTCCTACTCAACCAAGAGTAATATTTCGAGGTGTTAGTCAAGCAGTGGCGACTAGATTGATTTAATCAATGAGTGCTTTTAGACTAATTCGGAGTGGATGTGAGGCTTATTTAGCCTATGTGACTGATACTAGAGTAGAGTAGACATTGTAGGATAGTCCTATTATTAGAGATTTTCTGGACGTCTTTCACACTAAATTACTGGGATTACCAGCAGATAGGGAAACGAAGTTCACCATTGACCTTGTCCTAGATGTTGCTCCTATATCTATTCTCCCTTATAGGATGGCACCTGTGGAACTTAAAGAACTTAAATTTTAATTATAGGATTTGTTAGATAAGGGTTTTACTAGAACCAGTGCGTCACTTTGGGGAGCTCCAATTTTGTTTGTGAAGAAGAAGGATGGGATTTTAAGATTATGCATTGATTATAGGCAATTAAATTGGGTGACAGTGAAGAATAAGTATCCCCTACCAAGAATAGATGATTTACTTGATCAATTACAGGGAGCTCAGGTATTGACTAAACTAGATTTGAAGTTTATCAATTGAAAATAGCAGAAGTCGATGTACCAAAGAGTGCATTCAGAACCAGATATGGACACTTTGAGTTTTTAGTGATGCTTTTTAGATTGAGGAATGCTTTGACTGCCTTTATGACATTAATGAATAAAGTATTCCAACCTTACTTAGATCACTTTGTTATTTTTATTTATAGACTATATCTTGGTGTATTCGAGGAGTAGAGAGGAACATTATAAGTATTTGAGGTTAATTTGATAGATATGAGTGAGAAGTAATTGTATGCCAAGTTCAGTAAATGTGAATTCTAGCTTGATCATGTGATGTTTTTGGGTCATGTAGTATTTGGACAAGGCATACAAGTAGACTCTAAAGAAAGTTAAGGTAGTGATGAAGTAGGAAGCACCTAGAAATGTGTTAAAGATTCGAAATTTTCTTGGACTAGTTGGTTATTACAGGAGCTTTGTTGAGGGTTTTCATTTATCTCAACCCATTTAATAAAGCTTTTGAGGAAGAATGTATCTTTTTGATTGACTGATGAATGTCAAAGGAGCTTTGAGGAGTTTAAACATGAATTAACTATAACACTGGTATTGACTATTCCATTGGGATCTGAAGGGTATGCTGTTTATATTGATACTTCACACCAAGGGTTAGGGTGTGTTTTGACGTAGTATGGTAGAGTGATTGTTTATGCTTTGAGATAGTTAAGACCTTATGAGTTCAATTATCCAGTTCATGATCTAGGGCTTGCTACAGTAGTATTTGCTCTGAAAATTTAGAGATGATATTTATATGGTGAAACCTTTCAGATTTTTACAGATTGTCGAAGTTTGAGATATTTTTTAAGTCAAAAGAAACTTAATATGAGACAAAGGAGGTGGACTGAGTTGCTTAAAGATTATGATTGGATGATAGAGTACCATCCGGGTGAGGCTAATGTTATAGCTAGTGCATTAAGTAGGAAATCAATAGCAGTGTAGCACAAATTCAAGCATCAAGGTTACCAAGTCTAATATAACTGAGAACACTAAATGTTGAGTTAAGTTTGGGGAAGAAAGAAGTATTATCAGCTATGTTTAAACTTAGACCAGTATTACATGACAAGATCAGAAAAGCTTAAAACAAGGACCCAAAATTAGTGAAAATTATAGAGACTTAACATAGAATCCGAGTTCTGAGTTTAAGCTAAGAAATACTACACTTTAGTTGAATCAGAGATTATGTGTACCAGATATTGATGGTCTGAGAAAAGAAATTTTGGAGGAAGCACACATAGCAGCCTATGCTATGCATCCTAGTACTACCAACATATACAATACTCTGAAACAACATTTTTGGTGGCCAAGAATGATGAAACAAGTGGCTGAGTATATTTCCAAGTGTTTGACATGCCAACAAGTTAAGGCAGAGCATCAGGCACTAGTTGGAAAACTGTGGTCATTACCTTTTCCAGAGTAGAAATGGGAAAGGATTGATCGACTGGTTACTTATGCTAAGTTTTAAATTTTATAACCTTGATAATGCTATAAGCACACGAGTCGTTCGCTTAGTATCTAAGGTATCATTCCCACAAGGAGGGTAATTTAATCCTAGAATCTAAGCCTTGACTAAATTCACAATAAACTTAAATAAACAACTAACACAGAAAATAAATCAATCAAATAATCAATTATGGGAATTAAATTTGAAAATATAAACAAAATGACAAATCACACAACCCAATCCAAATCAACCTACAAATTACCAAGTGAGGGAAAGGGCATTTTTATTTGACTTCAACGAAAACCTAATTGATTATGAAATTACTGAATTATTGGGTCTAGAAGGTCCTAGGGTGGATCACTCTCTCTCGAGTTGTAATCTTTAAACCTAATTTAAATTATGGAATTGTGATCTCTTGATTTGCAACTGACCCAAAACCTAAATTAGATCTAAAATTGTCTAATAGCCTACCGAGAACCTATGCTTGATCTCTCGTTACATGATTCTACCTGTTCGATTCAATTCTTTATCTATCAAATTACCTAACTCTTGCTAGCCCAATTGAATTATTTTCACTTAGTTGACCCTCTTAGTTTATTACCTAATTATTAAGAACATAAATTGAATCACAGATAAATCAATAAAAACACAATCAATCAAGCTTCATTAATATCGGGAATAAAATCCCAAAGGTGAGTTTAGACATAAATTGACATTCAATAACAACTATTCTCAATGAATATCACAATTTCATACATCAATAAAATTGAAATAAATTGGAAAATACTATTGGAATAGACTCGTGGATGTTGAGACTATAGGAAACCACCTGTTTCGGGAAGTACATCATGTCAAGCTTCATCTCTATATCTCTCTTCCTCTGTCTCCTTCCTCAATCTCTTAACAACACTTTACGTTTTTTTGAAATGTGACTGATGTGAAAAGCTCTCTAAGGCTCTTTTCTAGACTCTTAAAGGCTGCTACTTCTATCTTGCAATGTTGTATTTATACTTTGAAAGCCCTAGGTTCAATTTAGGGTCGAACTGGTTTGAAAAGTCTTACGAAACTCGAGTTTTCATGTCAGCCTGACACAGGTCACGATCGCCGCCCTGTCTATCCACACCAGTGCCTAACCTTCTCTGTCATGATCATGGCCTAAAGTGCACAATCGTGGCATCGATCAAAGCTATCTGTCATGACCATGCCTAAACTGTACGATTGTAGCCTGAGTGCTGCTGACTTGTCCCTTTCTGTCACAATCGTGGCCTATTGTGCCATGATCGTGGGCTATGTCTTTGGCCCAAAACTCCTCAAAACTTCTCCATTCTTCACCGTTTACCCTAAAACACTAGCAAACACATCAAGATACCTCAAAAATATAACATTTAAGCTCAAAGAGTCACACTAACCCATAAAACACTTAAACACCTAAACTAAACTAACACAATTAACAGATAAATACACACAACACTCAAATTAACTCTAAATACTTAACAAACTAAACCTTAAAACATAATCCAAATTAATAAATTATACCCTAAAACATAATGCGAATCACAATTATCAAGGATTACAATGGTTTGTCAAGAACTTCAAGGCAATATGATGCTATATGGGTCATTGCTGACAGGCTGACAAAATCAACCCATTCCATACCTATTAGAGAGAATAGCATATTAGATCAGTTAGCTCGAAGATATGTAAATAAGATAGTAAAGTTACATGAGATCCTAGTGTCTATTGTATCAAATCAAGATCCCAAATGTACTTCTAGATTTTGGGGCAGCCTAAGGACATCATTGGGTACAAAGTTAAAATTTAGTACAATGTTTCATCCTTAGATAGATAGATAGAGTGAGAGGACTATTCAAACTGTTGAGGACATGCTTAGGGTGTGTGTTTTGAAGTTTCAAGGAGCATGTACCTCTCGTTGAATTTGCATACCATAATCATTTTCATAGTAGTATTGGTATGGCTCTATATGAGGCATTATATGGTAGAAGATGTCAAGCACCTTTGTACTGGGATGAAGAATGCCTAAAGATTGTTAAAGGTCCAAAGTTGATTCAAGATACTATTGATAAGGTAAAATTGATCCGCAGTTAGATTAAAGCGGCTCAAGACACGCAAAAGAGTTATACAAATAAGCACTAGAGGAATACGGAGTATCAAATAGGAGACAAGGTAATTTTAATAGCGTTACCTAGGCAAGGAGTGCTAAGGTTTAGTAAAAAGGGAAAGTTAAGCCCTAGGTATATTGGTCCTTATGAGACGACTGAGAAAGTAGGTCCATTAGCTTACAAATTAACATTACCACCAAAAATGGCTCAGATTCGTAATGTATTTCATATTAGTATGCTTAGGAGATATCGGTCAGATTCAACACATGTATTACCGGTACAAGAGGTTGAGATTGCAACTAACTAGAGCTATATAGAGGAACCAATTAAAATAGTTAGATATTACACTAACCAATTAGAAACAGTGCAGTTCCTTTAGTTAAAGTCCTTTGGAGAAATCATTCGAGAGAGGAACCTACATGGGAGACTGAGGAGAATATGAGAAAACATTACCTCTATCTATTTGATCAATCAAGTAAGCATTTCGAGGATGAAATTTCTTAAGGAGGGGAGAATTATAATAGTCGGTCTCAAAAACTACTGAGGGTTAGAGTGTTAGATACTAGTTCATATGAGTTACTTCCTTATAGAATTAATTTGGTGCATTTATGAGATGATTTTATGACTTCATTCACATTCATAATATTAGCATATGCACATGAATTATGATTTAGAAAAAAAAATGCAAAGATTTTATGTACACTCAATTGACATGTTCTAGGTTTTGAAAGTTTCAAAATGATTGTGACACAATTATGCATTTCTAATGTCTTGTATTTTAGTTTACCAATAAAAAGAATTGATGAATTAATATGTACATTTAGCCTAGAAAAAATTTACTAGCAAGATAAGTTGACATATGGAAATTTAGGATGATTGAGCCTATAAAATGAGTGACAAATAGCTTGGAGAATTAACTGAAAATGGCTTTAGAATTAAGTGACATTTGGCAACCAAAAAAGGAGGACATATAGCTTGCTTAAATACATGACAAGTTTCCTTAAGAAAAACAAAAAGAGGAGAAACACTCATCATACACCAAATGAATTATAAAATTTCATGGTTTTTTCCTTTTGTTATTTTATGTCGTATGCTCTCCCTCTTCTTCCTCTCATTTTCGAAACACATACATGACCCACATCTTTGAGTTTCTACCTTAGTTCTGTACATCAACACTCTAAAACCCATACAAAATCCTTCATAAAGATAGCTATAGAGGCAGTTAGTTTTGTACATCACCACCTTAAAACCCATACAAAATCCCTCATAAAGATAACTATAGGGGCAGAAAATTGTGACATATACTGCTGTCTTTTCACCTAGTTATGGCCAAACCCATCACATCCCCTCAATGTTCTTGAATTTTTCTCGCATGTAAGGCTAAGCAAGCTAGACATTTAAGGTGACATTCAAGTTAATCAAGTAAGTGAAATGCTGATTTATTATGGTATATGTTAGCTGAATTTTATTATGGCTAATTAGGGATGGATTGAATGTGGTGTTGGTGTTAAATATGTGTTAGAAAATGAAGAATGAATGGGTACTTTTCTGTTCTGTTTTTGCATGTACAAAAACAATAGTTTATAGGCTATTGTATGGATGATTTAATTTAGGATTTCTAGTATAATTGATGAGGAGTTCATGCTAAACATATGTATTATTAAGGTGTTTCTGAATCTGGAAAATTAGAGTTGTAGCTGTGTTTGTAAAAAAGTGATTGTTAATGACATAAATGAGCAAAATTTTGTAAGCCTTAGTGTAACCAATATGGAAGTCATATTAAATTGAAATGAAGTAACTTTAAAGGATATGAAATATGAAAATTTTCACGTGTTAGTAATGTCTTTATGCTTGTAAAATTTGTGAAGTATTGGAGTAATAAAGTTACACACATTAGTGATGTTGATGACAAATTTTGGAATTTTAATTTCAACTTTGTGTACTTATAGAACCAACTGAGAAAATTCGCTCTAAATTGGTATATTTAGACTTGATTAAGTCTAGGAATGAGCCTAGATTGTTGCTTGATTAATTGGATAAGATCTTAATAAGTTTATATAGTTGATTAATTGGTTAAGATCTTGATAAGTTTATGTAGTTGATTGATTTCATAATCTAAAGAATGGATTGTTATGATGTGGTCATATTCAAAGCTCAAAATTATGATTTGTTAAAGGAATAAATGTGTTCTTTTTATGCAAACATGATCTTAAGTACATGAGTAATGTTTATAAGGTATAGGTGAATGAGCATTGAAGAACATGGGTTAATTATAAATGAGAATTAAGTAAGTGTTTGAATATATATTGCTGGAAAAAGTTTGGCGAATGTATAGATCTAGCTTGCTGAAATTCCAGATTTAAAGTTACAATTGCGTGTGTGTTATAAAAGGCTTTATAATTGTGACAATGTGCAAGGATAAGTGTAATGTATAGTTGATGAAATCATAGTAAATCAAGCTAACTTAAAGGTATAAACCTAATTGTAAAATGGTAGTATACAAGCTCTAACGTTTAAATGGTCTTAGGGTGTATAAGCGCAAATTGAATAGTCAAGATCTACGTATAAGAATACATACTAGGAAAGTCAATTAAGCATGCATTGAAACATGACACATATACATGTGCATGATTATATATTTATATGATTAAACAACTTATATGCAAGGTGATAGTCAACATCTAGATATTACTGGAACATCGATGCAATAACATTTCTGAAGTGTACTGTGAGTCAACTTAGATGTGTAAACTCACTTATATGTGCTTCTATGTGAATTGTATGTTTACTATGAAAAGTCATGTAGAATGCCATACTTAGGTATGAGGAGTCAGTTATATGACATAAGCACACCAAAATGAAATGTAATAAAAGCATAGCATATGAAGTGATACATCTCATCATATTGAACTACACGATCAGATAAAGGAATCATGACCAAAGTGACCAATGTGCCAAAAAAGAGCTTTAGGCTCAGAAATATGAAAAAGAGCCTCAGTTTTGATAGCTTAGTCTCGGTATCCACAATGGTTACGGGCCAGCCATGAACTCGATACCGACAATAGGTACGGGACAATAAATTGCATTGATAGGTACTTATTCACAACAAAACAAAATGAGAATGAAAATATATGTGCACCCCTACATGCATCATATGACCAAATTGAAATGATTTTTTGAATTGCTTTAAAATAGTGAAGTATAGCTGAAGTTAATGGAGAATGTGATGTAATGTGCAATACTGGCTTATATGACATAGTTATTGAAGTGTGATAAATTGTGATATAACTTGTCTTTGTAATTTGACTTGTGCAAGTGCATCGATGATGGCTCACTCACGAAATTCGCAAAGTCTTCAAAATTGCAACGTTGTTTTGTTTCAGGTTCAAAGGAGTTCTAACTACCAAAACGATATACTAGAAGTTTAGTACTTACATTTTAGGGACGTAAATGGCTCAAAGGTCTGATCAGCTAAATATGTGGAGTCTAGTTAGACTCTTTTACATTAGCATCCCATATTATGTTATACATTTTTGTACTAAGATTAAACTCTAAATTGTTGTGTAATGTATATGTAGATTCTAAATTATAATGCTATTGTGATATAGTACTTGGTACATTGTCTAACTAAGTGAAAGGCCTTCATTATGACCCTAAGCAAAATGCTTCAACCTCAACATATAAAATAATCATTCACGAATTTCAAGAGGAAAACAACAAGCTTAAGGCTATATTACAACCTGAAGTAATCAGGGATAAGAAACTCGAGCAAAATAAGATATGTAATTCACAAGATTACTTGGCTTGGATCATGAAAGTAATGAAAAGGAAACCAAAGGGTATTAATTATATCTCCTATACATTTTCTTGTAATTCTTGTATATATTATAATTTAAATTTAAGACTTTTTTCTCAATTATAGAATGGATGATGATGTAATTGATGAGTGATTATGTCATGGATGGTAAAGTTATATGATGTCTGCCTTAATTAGAACCAAATTCTTATTATTTCAATATTCATAATATTTTTTTAGTTGATTTTAACTAAGCTTTTTAGATGATTACAAGTTCATTAACTTGGATAACACTAGGTAGTCATTCAAGTTATGCTCTAACATTTTTATAATCTGAGCATTTATAATTTATAAACTGGTCTCTTTATTTATTCTTTTGTCTATAAAACTTGTTAAAGTTGTCATTAGTATCTTTTATAGGAAGAATATTCTTTTTATTGGTGTAATGTTATGATATTTATATAAATTTACTTTTATATACAATGACTGATAGTTTGAATTAATAATATTTTTATATGAATTATTTATATAATAAATTCATAATAAAATACATATCAATACATTATATACAAAACGTATTATTCAAATCATAGACTAAAAAGCAACAAATAACATATCACAACATTATTAAAAATATAGTAAATAATATTTAGATTCATTATGTAAAATGTAGAAAATAAAATTTGGCTACGTTATATAAAACATAGCTAAAAACAATTAACTATGTTTCTAAAAACATAGTAAAAAAAATTTTGGATACATTTTTAGAAAGTAGTTAGAAACATTTGGTTACGTTTTTGAAAACATTTGACTATGTTTATAAAAATGTAGCTAAAAACATTTGGCTATGATTTTGGACATGTAGCAAATATTATTTAGCTATGAAAAAAACATAGTAAAAAACTATTGACTACGATTTCTAAAAACATCACCTTTATTTTTCATCTATGGAGATTTGGTGATGTTTCATCCATCAAAACCAAAATGTAGCTAAAAACTATAGATGATGGCTTTAGACATTTATCTATGTTTTTTTAGCTAAAAATCAACTTTGTTGTAGTATATCTTAGCCAAACCTCAAAGGACTCATACCATGTGTCTTCCCAAAAAGATGGGATGAATCTGTGTGTAGGGCTTGCATCATCTCATTTGACCTATATGTAAGGGAGTTTACATTTGATGGGAAATTAAGTGATGATCTTTGTGTAAAAAACTGTCCATAGGCTTGCACTATCTCAACCGTTAAAGTCTTAGACTTAAGGAAAACCTAACACATTTTTAGGGTTAGAAAAATAAGCCATTAGAAGATGAAGAATATTTAGCTCAAGGATCTATTATTAGATCACGAGGTCCACAAAGTAATGAAATCATCAAGTAGATAAGCAAATTTGTTATCAAAAACTATGTTTTATACTCATATTAACTTCGAAAGGAATATCTCATATTTGGGTAAAAGATGTCGATTTCCATTATAAATCATTCTTATTCTTAGAACTATTTTTATTATTTTAAGTAGGGTTAATTACATTACACATCTCTATAATTTAGACTCTTGAGTTTATGTTTTTATATCTTGAAATCATTTCTTAGTAAAACGTCTAACAAATAATAGTGAAACAATATCATATTTCTTATATTACGTGAAATAACCAAGATAAGCGTTATTCATGTACCATATGCTCAAACAATACAATATCATTTTTCTATTTTATGTTAAATTTGCTAATGTAGAATGAGATAAAAGGCTACGAAAAATGCAAAAATATAACCTCAGGTAGGTAATTAGTGGTTTTTAAAATTTAGGAACTAAAGTAAAAAATTATTCCAAACTATAATCAGGTTTTATGTAATTTATCCATTAAATTATGTAGTATTTTGGAAGTTAAAAGAAATGTATGTATAATCCCTAAAAGGAGGAACAAAGCCTGAAACAGTACAAAAGCCATAAGACTAGTAGGAATACATCTGAGTAAACAAGCTCTTGGTTAATTAGGAGCAATTATATCAAGAATTCCTTATTCTAAAAAAAGATATATGCATGAGCTGGAGCGTCTAGGTAAAAACTTGTCCAAGACAAGAGAAACCTAGGATACTTAATACTTTCAATTTTACTCAATAACGACACATATTAAGACTTGTAGAGCAAGTTGGAAATTTGAAACATCTTATGATAGGATTTGAAACTTTATCGTAATTATTTTAAATTATTGGTTTAAATCGAGTTAAAGATTTGAGTTGAGTCATCATTTCAGCAACATTTGATTATTTCATATTTATGGTTCATACTATATGTATTTGATTGTTCTTAAATAAAAGTTTAAATAATCAAGATTTTTCTAAAATTTTTAAAATTATAAAGATTTTTATACAATTTTAGTAATTTGGGTGTAGTAATAAATTAAACATTTAAGAAAACTTGTTTGTTTGTACCCTTTTAATATTGTATATTCTTTTAATAATTCAATTAGTTGAATAGAAGAGATTATAAGAAATGTCCATATCTTTTGTTTAAATCTTGTATAATATGTGTCCTTGTCCCCAAACAAGTAGATTATTTTGTCTTTATCTTACCTAAAACATAAATTAGGTTAGCAAATGCAAACTAGTGTGGATATAATTTCATTGTCTTTTTTAGAAATTAAATAATCCTAGTAAAAGAAAGAGGAGAATTATAGGTCAGGGTGAGTCAAAAACTCACCAATCAACCAAAAAAACGACATCGTTCAACACCAAAACACAAAACTCACAAAATAATAATGTACCAAGGTTAAAACATAAAAATACATCATTGATACCTAATTGGGAAAAAAAACTAAACTCGAACATTCACTATTCTTTCTTTCCCCGATTAGGTTTGGAGATGTCGACACTCACCACCATCTTGAGACGCCAAGGGAGAGCTTTGACACAATCAATTGGGTAATCCAAGCATATCTTCCTTATCCAAGTTCCTCTTCTTCATGTCTGACACTTAAGACTGGCCGATGCAAAAAGATTGAAATTTCCTTTCTTGTCTCTTCATGTACTAGATCTACGGTTGAGTGTCCCTAACATTGTTCCCAGCACAGATGGCGCTTCCATTCCATCACCTGAGAGGTAAATCCCCCTTCCATTGCTTTCCATATTATTAAGGAATATTAGCTTCGAAGAATTGCTTACTACTGTTCTTATGCAAATTTCTCTATGTTCTCCATGAGTTAGTTAATTGGTCTGAGCACTCCTTAATAGAACTAGAGTCGATTAATTATTCTATGAATTTAGCAAAAATACACTCCTTTACTTGCTGTGAATTTCTACTGGTGTTCTGGAACCTTTGTGTGATCCTTTCTATCCATATTTCCTTAATGCAAGTCGAAAAGGAAATTAGGCCAATAATATAATTAGGATGTGAAATGGGCTTCAGTCTAATAAACCATTGCAATATTTCTATGAATTGGAATGTGTTAAGGGAACATAGAAATTTATGTCTTATCCAAAACCAAATGTCTCTAAAGAAAGAACACTCAAAGAACAGATGGTCCCTATTCTCTTATCTTGAGTTACATAGGACACAAATCTCAGTGGAATTTAAGGAAGAGAGCCTATCCATTGTACTAATCTTGTTTATAGTAGTGAGTTATAGGATGAATGAGGAGCTAGGCAATAACTCTTTATGCCAGACTACTTCACACCAATCAACATTGACATTTCTTCGTAACAGCCATTCTCTACGAATTTTTGCAGTAAATAGACCTTGTGGGTGATTTCCCCAAATATATATGTCAGATATTGATAAAGGAAAATTTTATCGGGAATTCCATCCACTCACCCTCCCTAATAAAGACCTTAACCTTAGCAGTAGAGGGAAGGTAACTCAGTGATTGAATGACAGTTTGATTTCTAATTAATTGCACATTTCTTGTCCAGTAATCATATAAAAAACTAGTCCTTATTCCATCCCCTACTTTGACATGAAATTTTAGAAGCCAATCCTTTATCTTCAAAAGTTGTGATATTAGGTCATTGTTAAAAGAAAAGGGAACGTATTATTATTAACATCTACAGGATTGAAAGTATGGCCCTCTAAGGAGTTGTTGAGTTGGTGGAGTGGGAGGCATGAGGCTAAAAGGACTTATGTTCAAATCCCCATACCTATACTTTCTCAATCAAGCTTGTCGTACAAGGTATCACAAAGGTCTACTTTGGGCTTGAACCTTTACCACAACTCGCACCCACCTTCGCGTGGCAATCTTCCTTCTATCCGCTTAAGCAAGATTCAAACTTCTCATGTGAATGCTGTTGAAAAATTTCGTTATCCCTCAAACACCTCACACGCACACAAGTGTTTAAAGTGTTTTTCTCTCACGCACAACATAACACAAGTATATAACAAAGTAAAGAAAGCAATAAGATATATATATATATATATATATATATATATATATATATATAGCCAAAGCTAATCTTTTATTAACTCTTAACAAAATGTTAACAAAAGACACAAATACCTCCTTTTCGAAGCACTTAGAAGGAACTCCTTACTCAAAACCCTCACAATGAGAACCCCTGAAAAGCTCTCAACTCTCAAAGCTTTCTCCTCTGAGTGATTTCTCTCAATGAGTGAATGACTCAATGATTGAATCTCTAAATAGCTCTTAACTTTAATGAGCTATTTATGGGCTCCTCTTGCTTGGAAAGCAAGTTCAAGATCTTTAAGGATCTCCATAATCCTAGTTGATCCTATCAAATAAAGATTACCCTGTGTCACACTGACTAATGGGAAGACATCCCCTTTCCTTTAGGAGTCTTCTAATTGGCTACATTACATCAAAATCTAATCAAATAAAGATTACATGCCAACTTGGAAAATTGCATCCATATCTTTGAAGATCACCGCTATCTTCAGATGATTCTCTTACATGATCTTTATCTCTTAGATTTGATGAATCTCCAATGTAATCTTCAAGTTAATCTCAGCACGACTTCATGTGCCACATCAACCACAGTTGCCATGTCACTCCTGATGTGATTTCCAAGTCACCAAGGCCTATACACATATAGATCCATCAATACACATCCATGGACAAGTCCATCTTCAATTATCAAGCTCATTCATGGTACAATCTCGTCGCTCCATGACTAAGTACAAGTTATAATCCAAGTTAGTATAAAACCTGGTATGTTTTACATGCCTTCAATCTGCCTCACCGAAGTTAAGTGCTTATGCGCCTTTTCTCGCTTGCATGCCTTTGAGCACCCTCGGGTCTCATATGATTTAGTTTGCCAACTCTGTGCGACCTCACATCTGAATCTCACGTCTCATTGGATATGCCCCCAACGCGCATCTACGCGTGCGCACGTATATCGAATCTCGCCTACTCTCGAGATCTTTGCCGATACTTCACACATCCCTTTCCTCCTTCACAAGTTCCTCAGGTTTTACTTACCAACTCACAAAGACTTTCCCTTGTTCCCTCATTAACATGCCTTCCTTGTGCCGACCTGTGTGCCAAGCATTGGCCAAGGCTTGCCAACACTTGTATGATCACATAGTCTGGACTTAGGGGTCTAACAAACCACTCCCACTAGAAGAATTCAATGCCTTCATCAAAATAATCTGTGGGCACTCCTCCACGAGTGATTCCCTCGAAGATTCCTTCACCATCTGTCAAAGACTGGAGCAAGGCTTCTCTTCGATTGGGACCTTTCCTACATACCAACTCCTCCTTCCGACGAGTTTGTTTTTGTGTAGGTCCTCCTCCACGAGGCCCATAACATTCAAATAGGTGATGTTGTTGATGGCTATTTCCCTCGAGTCGTCTTCATCACTCCCTCCTTTGTCCTTTGCGACTGTGGAGTTCATCTGCTCCTCGCCGTTCTTCCTTTTTGGGCATTCTCGAGCATAATGCGGCCCCTCACAAATGAAGCATGTAACCTTGCCTTTCGATTGCTTCTTCTTATGTTAAGAAGACTCTCCCAACTTCTCTTTGCCTTTCTCCTTAGCATCTTGGATTCCACCATTTTTCTTGCCCTCTTCATTGGGTAGAATTGGTGGTGGCAATTAGAGATCCACCAAGACATCTACCACCGCTATTGCACAAGGGAGGTCCTTCATGTTCTGCCTCCGAAGCTCCATTTGTGCCCAACCCTAAAGGTCATTAAAGAAGTTGAACAACTTGTCTTCCTCTAACATGTTCCGCACGTCCGACATCACTGATGTGAACTTCCTGATATACTCCCTCACTGAGCCGTCTTGCTTCAACCCTTTCAAAGCTTCTCTCGCAAGCTATGAAGCGTTGTTAGGTAATAACTGGTCCGTTAGCTCCTTCTTTAACTTGTCCCACATATCAATGAGAGGTCTACCCGCACTGATGTCATTATAGATCCTCATCCTCCACCACAGCTTGGCATCACCCACCATGTACATTGCTATGATTGATACCTTCTCCAAGTCCACCACTTTTGTCGCTGTAAAGTACTGCTTAATGTCCCGTAGAAAATTTTTGGGATCCTTGGCACTTCACTTGCCATAAAAAACTTGTGGCTCTCACAACTTCACAATAGTGTTTTCCACTCAGACACCTATCTCGTGCTTTGCCATCACACGCTTAAGCACCAACAAATTATAGCCCATCTCCTCACGAGCCTTCATCTGTTCCTCGAGCGCTCTCACAGTTGCTTGAAGCTCCCTCTTTAAGGCAGCCATACATTTCAACAAAGGAACTACTCCCTCATCCGTTAGGGCTTGAGACTCAAGAATCGCTTTTATTCTAGTAACATTTTCTGTCAAATTACTTCCACAAGTCATTGCTCTAAATTGGCTCTGATACTAGCTGTCACAAAAGTCTACTTTAGGCTCGAACCTTTACCATAGCTTGCACCCACCTTCGCGTAGCAATCGTACTTCGGTCCACTTAAGCAAGATTCAACCTTCTCACATGAATGTCGTCGAACAATTCGATTAGCCTTCGAACACCTCACGCACATGCAAGTGTTTCTCTTACACACAAAATAAAACAAATGTATAACAAAGTAAAGAAAACAACAAGATATATACATATACAATTAAGGATCTTGAACTTGCTTTCCAAGCAAGATCAAGATCCTTAAGGATCTTTACAATCCTAGTTGATCATACCAACTAAAGATTACACTGCATCACACCAACTAATGGGAAGACATCCCCTTTCCTTTAGGACTCTTCTAATTGGCTACATTATATCAAAATCTAATCATACAAAGATTACATGCCAACTTGGAAGATTGCATTCATATCCTTGAAGATCTCCGTTATTTTCAGATAATTCTCCTATATGATCTTTATCTCTTAGATTTGATGAATCTCCAATGTGATCTTCAAGTTAATCTCATCACGTCATTATGTGCAACATCACCTACAGTTGCCACGTCACTACTGTTGTATTTTCCAAGTCACTGAGGCCTATTCGCACATAGGTCCATTAATGCACGTCTATGGACAAATCCATTTTCCATGATTAAACTCACTCATGGTGCAGTCTCGTCGCTCTATGACTAAGTACAAGTCATAATCCGAGTTAGTATAAAACCTCGCATGTTTTACATACCTTCGACCTGCCTCGTCGAAGCCAAGTGCTCATTTGCCTTTTCTTGCTAACATGCCTTCGTGCACCCTCAGTTCTCATATGACTTAGTTCGCTAACTCCGTGCGACATCGCGTCCGAATCTCACGTCTTGTTGAAAATTTCTGCCAATGCACGTCTACGTATGGCACGCGTATCAACTCTCGCCTACTTTCGAGATCTTTGTCGATACTTCCTACATCTCTCGCCTACTTTGCAAGTTCCTCGGGTTTTGCTTGCCAACTCATAAGACCTCGTCTTGTTCCCTCATCAACACGCCTTCCTTGTTAACACCTGCGTGCGAAGCATTAGCCAAGACTCGCATGATCCTACATTCTGGACTTAAGGGTCTAACTTAAGGCTTGCCTAGTACGGAATACTCAATTGGTGTGATTTGTAAGTTATTATGTCAAACCGGAGGCTTACTTAGTACGCATCCAAAAGATAGTAACTGAGTTCTTCTGTTGAAAAAAAAGGATTGAAAGTAGGACTGTTAATGTCTGTGGTTGGTTTGTTTATGTAATCATTTGGGAATCACAAATTATATATTTAAGTAAATCATTATTGTTAGGGATGCGACATTTGCAAACGTTGTTCATGCCAGTTGGCTTTAGCATTCAGAAATGATTAATAATTTATAATTTTAAAAAATCATCATTTTAGTCATTTTATTAAAATTTAGCCGCTTGTCACGCTGACAAATATCTTAAAATTTTAACTAAACAAAAGATGTGCCGTCTTTTTTTAATCTGGATGAAGAAGAAACACTTGACAGGAATCCACGCGCGGAGACACATGGATGGCTTGGCACAGCCAAACTCGCGGGAACTTATAAACTGTCTTCCGCCAAGAAAAAATGGCGACAGTCGAGTTACCTCTTAGCTTCTCTTTACTGCTATTTTCCATTTAGGTTATTTCATCTTCAACCGGCTGAATCTATCCCAATAAGAGTTAACACAAATCTTATATTTGTATCTTTCTCTGAATAGCAGTGGAATCTTGCTATTTGCCACGCTGGATTGGATTTTGGTGTCGATCACCATGCTGCACCAACGTCCTCTAGTCTCCGATCTTTACGCTACTTTTGTGACCGTCACTATAGCTCTCTCGCTTCTTCGTCTCTGGGAAGAGACCGCTAAACGTGGCGTTTTCGACCAGGTCAAATATCTCTCTCACTCACACGTTTTTTTTTGTTGCTACTTACTAGTTCAACTACGGAGTTTGGATATGGTAATGAGCCTTTCCAAATATGGAAACCTCCTTCACTTGATTATCTGTTGGTTACTGTTGATGCCGTCATCTATCTGCAGAATATCAACTGCCAAACTATTGCTATTTGAATTTTGCTATCTTCTTTCCCCTATCTGTTGCTTGTTCTTCATCTACTATCGCTTTTCAGAAGCTCAACAGGAAGCTTGTACATATAAGTATCGGGCTAGTTTTTATGCTTTGCTGGCCGCTATTCAGGTAATTTTCTTATCTACTTGACTTGGGAATTTGTATTATTTGAATTTCTTCTTTTGACAAAACAGGGAATTCTAATATCTGCAGTTCTGGGTATCGTGGGGCATGGTTGGCTGCCCTTACTCCAGGTGTTAACATAATACGAATGCTTCTTGTGGGATACGGAATATGGAAAGATGATGCCACAGTCAAATCAATGAGCCGATATGGAGATCGCAGGTTACTGGTTTGCAATAGAATTTGTTCAGGATAGCATTAAGATGTCTTTATTCCTCAGGCTTAGTGTTGCCCTCCCCTCACTTCGGATCCCAACTAGAGAGATCCCTTTTAACCAATTAAGTTGGACGAATGGGGACCAAATTGGTTACCTTGTATGTTTTCTTGTTTTCTTTCTTATGTTGTTAAAGTTAGATTTGCTGAATGGATCAAGATTTCTTCTAGGTGGGATCTTATTGATTGAATGTAAGCACGGGTGACTTAAAGTTGTCTGAGAGGAGAATGAACAAATTAACATAACTCTTTCTTCTTCTGGGTGTGAGACATGATACGTTGTTTTCTACTTCTTAATTGGTCTCTGTCTTCGTTGCATCAGGGAACTTCTTAAAGGACCTCTCTATTACGCCATAACAATTACTCTTGCTTGTGGGATCTATTGGAGGGCTTCCCCTATTGCCATTGCAACAATCTGCAACCTGTGTGCAGGAGACGGTACTTTTAATTGAGACTTCTATAGTGCTACATTATTGTTTAGTTGATGCTTGCCAATTAATGTTCTGAGGAGGAAAATTTTATATATCTATTTCTTAGTTCTGATAGTTCTGAATCATTCTATGTGACGAAAATGTTGGCAGGCATACTATGGCTAAGATTTTGTTTTGTTTCAGGAATGGCAGATATTGCTGGAAGGAGGTTTGGCTTTAAAAAAATTCCTTATAATAGAAATAAGTCCATAGCTGGTAGTGTTGCAATGGCACTGTTTGGATTTCTATCATCCCTAGGGTAAATCTTAACTCATTATCTTTTCCAACTTCTTGTTGATATAATAGTTGCTTTACATATTCTAGTGGATTTGTTGCTGATCATGTTGAATACACTAGGTTCATGTACTATTTTTCTTCATTTGGATATGTTCGAGAGAGCTGGAATATGGCATTGGCTTTTCTTGTGGTTTCTGTTGCTTCTGCCTTTGTCGAATCACTCCCTATCAGTACTGACCTTGATGACAATCTGACTGTAACTGTTGCATCTGTATTGGTGGGAAGCTTTTTCTTCTAATATCAAGTTACTTCTGTAAGTTTGCAATGTCCATTTCCGCCACCTCAGATGTAGTGATGATGATGTATTCTTGATATATTTTTATAAATTTGGATGGTCTAGGCAATGTAAGAGATGTATCCATCGTTGCTTCTTCCTTAAAAAAAATACATATAATTACTAAAACTCCTCGAATCTCCAAAGTGATGGACTAATGTTGTACTTAATTTATTCAACGATGTCTGTCAAGAGTACCATCTTGTTATTTTTTTATCCAATGCATGTTGTGTTGACATATCTTCCAGGTTGAACTTAGTAGAAGGACAAATAATATTTTTGTTTGTTCCTTTCTCGATCACTAAAGTTAAGGAATGGAGCAAACTACTTGAGATCCGTTTCTTGCATTTATTGATTAACTAGAATGCAAGTTGTATTCCCTATAATATCCCAGGCTCCAAAGCTTGCCAAACAATGATAAAATTTTTTTTGTCTGATTTTGTTTTCTATCATTTGTAACTAAAGATCTTTAGTGTCTAGGTGAGATGAACCATAGTTTGTGCTATAGCATGTTTTGATTCTTTTATCTAATGTAATGGTTTTTAGTGATATATTGTAATTCAATTATGTGTTTAATATATGTTCTAATAAATCTGAAATATCAGTACATAATTTGATTTCATACCATAGAGATTGAGAAATCTTATTTATGAAAGGAGTTGATTGCAAACCTAGAGATAGGTTAACATAATCCTCTAGATTAGGGTTAAACTTACTAACGGAATTTACAAATTGGTAAAGCAATCTTATTACCTTTATCCTGAATAATATTGGTTAATAATTCTAAGATTAGTTGTTAGTAGTATCAAGTGAGTTACCAGTATATGATAGGAATTTCCACGATCCAATAGTCAATAAAACAATTGTATAATAAAAGGTCAATTATTTAAGAGTTTTAGAGGGATTCATAACCTAGACCCTAATTCTTGATATTGATTATTTTTAAGTGATTTCTTTATTTTCTACTCAATATTGTTTCTTATTTGTTTTAATTCTTTAAGTTTTATTTTCTTTATTAAAAAATCAAATTCGTAGACTAGATAATAAGATCATGGTAATTATTAGTATTCGTTGTCTTCGTGTGATTTGACTTATACTTGCTATTATTAGCTACAATTACGTTATGCATTTATGGTAAAATTAATATTGGTACAGAAATAAACCAATTAAGCATCCTTACTTGCAAAACCATGAAAATTATCCAAAACATGGATTCAATCAAACTTAACCTAAAAAATAATATATTTAGTAAAATTTGGAAAAGTGATGCATAAAGGCCTTTAAGTCAAAGTGTAAGGGTAACTAACTCTCTTAAAGTTCTTATATTGGACATAGCTTCTTGTAACTTCATTATTTGCATTATTCTTATAGTTGCTCTGTTTTCCATAGGCAACCTTTACAATGTCCTTTTAATCTTTGAATCAAATTATGAAAGGTCTTGATAGGATCTCATTACTAGTGTCAAAAACAAAATATCAAGAACCAACTATGAAAATCAATTATGAACAAATATATATAAAAACCCATTTAATGTTAAAAAAACTAAATCACTTCACTTCCTAGCAACAATGTCAAAACTCTTGATGCACATCAAACACACCAAAAAAATAAAACCTAACTCTACAGAACTAAATTTGTAGTAGTAGTGAGAAAAGATAGTAACCACATAGAAGATGTGTTTAGCTTTTAAAATGAATCAATAAATATACACGAATAAGAGGGGATTTGGATGGATTAAATTAAGGAAATAAAGTAAAACTAAGCTACTAGAAATAAACCAATTCAAACAGTAGAAAATTTGTAGCCCTCCCTTACCGTAGGGTACATACCGGGACGCCTACAGGTTATTCCGGTACATATACTACGATAAGGGTGAGCTACGATCAATCACTACAAACACTTCACATGGAGTCATAATAAAACATCAGTATAAAAATCGTAACATTTTTTAAACCAAAATTTTCCTCATTTCATTTTATCAAAATCAGAAGTTTACACATCTGTCATCTTTTACTGTCTGTACATCAATTCTAAAAATCCAGTACAACATGCTACATGAAAGAGGAAAAATACATCAAATCTATCTAGGCCATCCCAAAAGTCCCAGCTGA
>JAOSBN010000177.1:19527173-19543493 GCA_027563595.1 Erythroxylum suave
GGGGGTGAGAGTTTGGTTGGATTTTTAATGGACAAGAAAGAGCAAACAAAGAGGAAAAGAGTGGAAAAGATGAGCAAAGTAGCAAGGAAGAAGGAGACCAACGAAGGAGGAGAAGAGAGCTACATGTGAGAGAAAAAATTTCAAAGAAATGGAAGCATCGTGAATGACTAAAGAAGTAGGACTTTTATTACATGTATACATCATGGTGGCATGATAGGCAAGTGACACATGTCACTTGCCACATGTCAACCTCTCAATTACTCACTTAATTTCCGTCCAATTCAATTCCAATTTCTACTCCAATTTTTCTCCAAAAATTCTAATGGCTCAAATTAATAAATCCTAAATTCATGTATCTAATTTCCAGTGCCATTGGACAGTGATTTTTTCCTACCAGTAACCAGTCAGTCTGCCACTTGGCATTTTTCCTAGTCCAGAAAAGTACCCTGAAATTTTCAGAAAAATTTCTAAAATTCTCCAAAAATTCAAAACTCACAAAGACACAATCCAATTTAATTTTCAAGCACAAAAATCATATTTTTCATAACAATTACATTTATTAACAAATATACTGGGAAATGTCATGAATGCATGTACAATCATTACATGTGCAAAATTCACTATTCACGTGCATATATGAATGCATGAACATAGCTAAACAATTTTAAACACTCCTAACCCGTTCCAAATTACTATCGTACCCTTCCTATCGGTGATGGGATGTTACAAAATTACTACAATTAATCAATGAGAATGTGCATAATCAATCATCATGTTGTTCTCATACCTCCCATTGAAATTATTAATCATAAATTAAAAATAATCTTTATTAATCCTAGTTTTCCCTTAAATTTTATCTAATTTAAACAAGATTTTTAATTAGGTTTAGCTACTAGACAACCTAAAATAAGCTCTCTAGATTTAGTGTGACAATTACATTAGATAATAAGAAAATGGGTTACTATAAGCAACAACCAAAGAAACTTAGGTCATTTGACCTATACTGTGTTGTCTCTAATGATAGTCGACCATTAATTTGCCACAAGTGAATATGATGTACCATGATTATGCATTGCAATTTAGATTCTACCAATGAATCCATATCTACTAAGCCTATCTAAATCATTTACAAATAAACACAAATAACATAGTCAATCTTAAGAAAGAGTTAATAATAACATCACTAGATTAATCAATGTTTGCCTATTTTAATGTATGCAATACTATAAGTATAAAGATCGTATATTATAGTACACAAGATACTGTTCCTACGAGGACTATCTTAGTAACCTATCAATTTAAATGCACTTTTTCTAAGATAATAAAAATTGAATAAAATACAATAAAATAAATTAATAAAACTTAATAACTTAACTAGTAAAGATAGGAATAAGAGTGAAGCTAATCAATAATGGAAACTTTGGAGTCATTCTATCCTTGTTTTGTTTTCCTTTTGCCTAGTTAATGTTTGATCCTAGACATCTTAAAGTTTTGATACCCTCTTTTAAGATTTAACTAATCTCGATTGAAATAGATAATAGCTAAGTTGAAATCTCTCAACTCTTAAAACTACTCCTAACTACTCAATTGAATTTAAAACAATCCTAAGGATAATTAACTGATAATTAAAATCTATAATCAATTGTTTATTAACCTAATATTGGTAAATATATTAAGGTACCAAATCTAATGTGCAACTTAACACAGAAAACTTTGGTTCAATATCTAGATTTCTTATTAAGTATAATCTAAACAATTGCCTTAAAGCAACATTATATTGAATTTAACAAGAGGCAAGTTAAACAAAACAATTCAAGAATAAACCCTAATATAGATCTAAAATTCCGTAATCATGATCAAAATATAAATATTCAGAATTGACATCCGGGGCAATGGAATAGAATAAGAAATTAATGAATAAGCTTGAAAACCTTGATTTGGAAATTTTGGAAAGTTGCAGTTCACTTAATATTTCCACTATTTAATCTTCTTCTTTATGATGTGTAGAATATTTATATTTTTTTTCTCTTCCTTTTCAGGTGTCGCTGATGACTCTTGTTGCCTCTTTATGAATTCCAACACTTTTAATCTACTCTTATGATATATAAAACTCTTATATAACAAGGAAAATATATTAGATTGGTAGATTAATATAGATAAATAATTTTTTATCAAACATCTCCACACTTAGACTTTTGCTTGTTTTCAAGTAAATCATATCCTAATTCATTAAACTTTCAAACATTCTTACCTTATTAACCTCCACCTGTCCATCCACACTCTTAATCATCATATTATATCAATCAAATTAACATACAATTAGATTCAAGTCATTATAGAACCAAGCTTCATAAGTCAATATTAAAAGCAATTACATAGATAATATTTTTGAAATCAAAAGCACAAACTTTTACACCCTTACTAAAGATTCACTCAAATGCACTCAAGGTGTTTAGTGTGAAAAATATAAGAACATTCAAATCAATGCATAGAAGGATTTTTAGCTATAAGCTTGCAATAAAATCGTATCTCCACCACTTTTAATTAAAATAGAAAAAATCAAAAGATCTTATTATAGGGTTTTATTGAGGCTTAGGTTAGGGTATAATAGGGATAATAACAAAGGGTGATAATATTGAAGAAAATTTTCATAAAGAAAATTACATAAAACTTAGTTCTTGGTAATATAGGTCTTTCACACCGTAATTCCATTAGTACCGTAACTTTAACACTTTCTTTTTATTATGCTTGCAAATATATATATTGAGCATTCATCATGTACGAATAATTAAAAAAATATTAGACCTTTGCAAATATTAAGCCTCAAGCAATCAAGTAAATGTAAATAGCCTTCAAGGTTCAAAAATAGTAAAAAGGCTTCAAGAAAAATAAAGGGATAATAATGTTGTTATAGTTAATGAAAAGCCTAACTCTTAAAATTGGTTACTCCTAAAGGATAAAATATGGTGATATAACAAAGAATAAAAAAGGTTAAACAAAAGTTTAAACTAAATGCCTTTATCATTTCAAGGTTTCTAATTTAACAAATATGTTCTTAATATGAATAATAAAACAAAATTTTAGAATTAACCAACTATGCACGACAACATACTTGAAATAATAAAAGAGATTAAAATAATGATGTATTTTCTCTTAAAGTTAAAGACTCACAGGAATGATCTTGTGTGTAAATAGTATGTAAATTTTATTCAAATTGATTACCTTAATGATTACTAAAAATATAACTATAAATCAAGTTTATTCTTTCATCCTTTGACATATTGATTTAATTCAATAATCAATAATGATCTGAGGTATTATGGACAAAGTTTAGATAACTTAGGATATCAATTAATAAGATTTAATTAAAAATTAATATAAACATAAGACAATCAAATTCCTTTCCTTACACTTAAATTTGTACATTGTCTTTAACGTACACAGTTGAAGAACATATAAATAAAATTACAATAAAAAATTAAGAAAGGTTTGATTGGTATTGCCTTGAATAAGAATATGTATAAAGTCCTAAGTTGAAGAAGATTCGTACTACTTTAAATACATCTAGCCTTACAAAATATAAACAAAATAAGATTAAATGATAAAAAGAAAATAAATAAAGATCATTGAAATAAAAATAACATAGCATAAATAAAAATCCACTAATGTTTAGAAAAAATAAAATAACTTAACAAAGAAAATAAGAATACAAAAAAAAATCAAAATCAAAATCAACATCCGTCTGTCCTTATGTGAATTTGGCATGTTTGTCAAATGAGGATCCTTGGGTCCAGCAACCTTAAACTACTATGGAACTGAAGACGATGTAGCCAATCTAGATGGTGAAGGTGGAATGGATATCCCAAGATGTCTTCCCATCGACACCAAGACCATTTCCATCCATCTATCGTTAGCTTCATACCTTTTGAGCTGCTTTAATAGTGCTTTATCATAAACATCTCTCCTCTCTAGCTATTCCAACATTGCCCTATTATAGGCCTCTCTCCCCTCTAGTTGCTTCGCCAGGTATCTAACATGAGCTTCGAGTTTCTCTATTCGCTCATTTAGTGCTATCTATTTTGCTTAACACCCAAAATCTCTCCCATGTGTTTCTCTTACAGAGTTATCTTTAGCTGGTCGTAGTGTGGTTTTGATACCCTGGGTATTTCCACACTAACCTCCTTTTATGCTAATCCTCCCATTTGTGATGGCAGTGAGCTCAATTGTGGTGGATGCTCAGCTATGTGTGGGTAATGTTGTGGTTTGCTCACTTGGAACCCCAATCAGGTGATAGATGTTACTTTCCAGTCCCTATTGTCTATGTACCATGTACATATGTTTCATCATACCTAGATTTGGAGTCATTATGGTATCAACCATTTGCATCAATGGTAGTCTTCGTCCTTTGTGTTAGTCTCGTCACATAAGGTTAATGTAGATCATCCTGACCTTCTTCTCCTTACTTTGTTGCTTAAAGAATTTGGCCAAAGCATGTCCCAGATGAATATGCGCCCACTCTCTCATGCTCTATAAATAGAACACATCCAGATTTTCAATGACTCTATAGCTATCACCCACCCGTTCAACGTATGACTCGAAATCCCATATATGTATCTGAGTGTGGGATGTCATAAGGATGACACTTTGGATCTACTAGGTTTGTACTCATTTTCCTTGTTAATAGTACTCTAGAAATGTCAAGGAGACATCCCATATGGAAATTCTATCAGAAGGCTATATAGTCTAGCATCCCTATGAACTCCAGTTCATACAAACCCATAATCACTGAGAATTTAAATAACTCATCCAAACCATCTCCCCATCATCTGAAACTGGATCATGCTAGGTTAATCCTAGTTATAACAAATCTTCTTATTAAAGAATTTGGAGAGTACCTCAAGCTAAGCTCCCACTATGAGGGCTCTATAATCTTGTAAAGTGTATATGCTTATGAGATCTGAAACCTGCGTTACTTCTCATAGGCTCCAACATTGAACAATAGCATACTAAGTTGATTTGGTGGTTGGAGTACATTAGCTTGCTCTTGCTTATGGGCAACCTCGCCTTGGGTCATTAGAGGAACCTTCTCCTCTTTCTTAGTGCCTCTTTCTCTTGTCATTTTCCTATGATTATGATTGAAATTTGGTGTCATAATTTAGCAAGAAAAATGCTAAAAGTGGGTTGGATAGGGAGAGGGACGACAAGGGTGCGTTAGAAGAGAGGAAAAATGAGAGAAATGAAGAAATTAAGGCCTTTTAAAAGCTATCACATACTTATGCAGCTGTATAGCTGACCATATAAGTTATTGACTCTTCAAAATTCAAGGGACATAGGCATGTAAGTTTTTATGCACTAACACGATAGTATACATGGTCGTGTATTTGACCTTGTAATTCTCCACAGGCATGTCTAGTGAGTGCATAACTCTCTATGAACGTTTTTTAATTTTTTTTAAAGATCTATAATGTACACAGTTGTGTCTAGAGACTGTGTAAATCTATATGACAGTGTATAACATGAAAAATAGTTAGAAATTTTAAAAATTGATCACTTAAAGTTAAAAACTTTAACACGCACACCCTAACATGGTAAATTTGCATAATCACATCAGGATGACTTTTATCCTAACATTAAAACACGCATACCCTAACATGATAAATATGCATAATCATATCAGGATGATTTTATCCTACCACTAAAACACATAAAAAATCAATAAAATCCTATGATAACATTAAAATAGAAACAAAACGAAATGGAGTTAAAAATAAAGCTTATCATAATTCTTAGGTTGCCTCCCAAGTATTATTCATTTAACATCGTTAGCTTGATATACAATTTATATTTACTATCAATTAGGCTCTAGAATTAATGGCTTGCTTCTTTTAATTTCTACCCATAATATTTTAATAGCCTGTGAATAAACTACATTTTGTAAGATAGTAACAAATACATAATGTATGTTTCTTGTTAGAGGTAGAAACTATCCGAACTTAATGTGAATATCAATAATTTATCAATAGTTTCTATAAATGGCCCCTAATTTTACTATTTTAAAATTTCATGAACAACCTCAATTTTCATGTAAAAGTTGCCCTCATTTGAATTCTTCAAAACTTTATTCATATTAGATCCCATTTTTTCATCGCCAATCAGATGGACGAGTTTCCCTTCATAGACATCAACCAAAACTCTTCCTACGAAGGGAAACTCGTCCACCTGATCTGCGATGAACAAATGAAGGACTGTCTCAATAGAAGGATAAGGAATTGTAACGACAGAGGCTACTGACCCCCTGATTGTTCCTAGCCGGTTATTTAGGCTATGGGCCTTAAGCTGCCTAGGTAAGCACCTCTTTGCATCTTCGAATGAATTCCTCAACCCCTCCACTTAGTAATAAAAAGTTTCGATCCTCTTTAAAGTCTAACATGACAAAATCCACAGGAATAATAAACTTATCTTCTTTTACTGACATATACACCACTTAAAAATATTAAGTTTCGAGGGATTTTTTTGGACCTTTCAGACCCCCAAAATATCCTAGAGTTACCCAAAACACAAGAGGATATTTAGAGAACATCAGAAGAGGTAGAGGGGGGGACTTTTGCATAAGCCACCTTGTGAAACCCTAGATAGAAATCATCGAGAAATAAAGGAAGAGAAGAAGGAAACGAGAAGAGGAAAAGAAGCTGACTTGAAGTACTTCCTGGATCAGGGGGTTTCCTAACATCACTTCCTTCCGTCATCCATTTTAGATTATATTTCCTGTTATTTTCAGTTTTGTGATTATATATAATTGGATTGACTAGTTGATAATATGACATAGAATGTCAAGGATGTTTTAAACTCACCTTTAAAATTTTATGCTTGAATTAACGAGAATCTGATTATTTATTTTTTTATTGAATATTGTTGTGGTTTGATTTTATAATTACATAATTCGATAATAAACTGAGATGGTGAATTAAATTATAAGAGATTAAATTGAACTAAAGAGAGTTAGATGATGTAATAGAAACAAGAATCAAAGTAGATCAAGAAGTTGTGCGAAGAAAGATCTTGTATAGGTTTTCGATAGTTTATTAGAGAACTTTAGAGCTAATTAGTTTTGGATAGGTTGTGAATTGAGAGATTGTGGCTTCCATAATCTGATTATAGTTTATGATTTAGGGTTAATGGTTATAACTTGAGAGAGAGAGTAATCAACCCTAGAATAGTCTAGAACCAATCAGTAAGGTTGGCATTAAGGATAGGGAAAATTCTCTCTTTTTCAATTGATAATTTCTTTCGGTTAATTCTTGGGTGTGTTTCAATTAATTAATAATTAGTATTTTCATGTTTGATTCTTAATTTAATTGAATGCATTAAATTCTCGTATTAGTTTCACTGTATTTTAAATTTCTGTTAATTGTTTGTGGCCTTAGATTTTAGGATTAGATTGGTTCCTTCGTCTTTGGATTGAAACCTTTGGCACTACGCTAATGAACCGTACACTTGCAGATTATCGAGGGTTAATAATTAAAACTTACACACATCTAAACCATAATTAAGTTTTTGGCGTCGTTGCCAAGGAGGTGATTAGTTTAATTTTTTAGTCTAAGGCATTTTAGTTAGTTTTATTTTTTGTTCTTTCTTTCTATTTTTGAATCTGTGCTCTTGCATGAATATAAGAGTCATGAGAAGTTCAAGTCGTGCAATTGAAACCTTAGAGCTAGATATCACTGTATTAGAATAATCAATTAGGAAAGTTTGGTGCGAAGAAGAAGAAGAAAGCACAAAAACAACAATGGTTGAGGAATTTCAGAAAGATTTGGATCACGCAGCGAACCAAGGATGTCAACAAAGAACCTTTATGGATTTCATAAGACTAGGGTTCAATGCTGCTAACCAAAAAGTAGCTTTGCCACTCATATAAGTAGCCTGTTTTGAAATTAAACTAGCCCTCGTAAATATGCATTAATAGAATGTGCAATTCTTTAGATTAATGAATGAAGATCCCAATGCACATATAGAAAATTTCCTTAAAATCTGTGATACCTTTCGGTACCATCAGATGTCGAAGGAAACAGTCAAAATTAGGCTTTTCCCATTTACCCTAAAACATAGAGCAGAGGCTTGGTACTACTCTCTCAACCTAGCCAACGTCACCATTTGGGATCAACTAGTTAGTGCCTCTTTAGATGAGTATTTTCCCCTCACTAAGACCACAAAGAGTATCAAGAAGATTACCAACTTCTAGCAAAGCGACAGGGAATTGATCTTTAAAATAGAAATAATAAAAGAACTTGCAACGAAAATGCCCACACCATAACTTACCTAAGAAGTTCTTATTGAAAACATTCTATAATGGAGTAACCCCACATATGAGAGGCACGGTTGATATAACTTCAAGAGGATCATTGATAAGAAAGACGGTAGATGAAGTAGAAGAGTTGATAGAGGAGATGGCAAGTAATAGCTACCTATGGACAAATGAGCGGAGTAAACAATCCACCACCTTCTGAGAACAAAAAGGAGTTATAGCTGTTGATCAAATGAAGGAGATATAGGAAAAATTTGACAACTTAACTTGACACCTCAACAACATAAAGGCTTCATCCTCAGCTTTGGTAAATGTCGTGTAACTAAAGTCTGAATTTTGTGGATAGATGGACCATGATATGGTGGAATACTTCTTGATGAAGGATAACAATCCGGAGCAATATATAGGAGCTCAATATGGATGAGGAGAGGGAAACAATCCCTAGTCCAACATATACAACCTTAGGTGCAAGAATCACTTTAGCTTCTCTTTGAAGAACAATGCTGGAGGACAATTCAGACCCCAAGGGCAATCGGGTTTCCAACAAGATAAACCGAGCTTAATGGAATCCAAGTTGGATAGGATTTTAGATAAAATTAGAGGCATGGAGGATGCACATACGAGGCTTAAAAGTAAGTTTGAGTAAGTCACTAAGAACCACGCCTCTTCAATACACAATCTAAAGGTCCAAGTAGGTTAACTACCAGAGGCAACTTCAATTCTGAATGCAGGAACCCTTCCAAGCAATACCAAATCTGACCCAAAGGAATGGACCATGTTCATTACTCAGTCGTAGGAAAAGAAACTTGAATATACAAAAGAAGATGGAGACAATGGACAAGGACAAGCAAATATGGAATTCCTTCCAACTGAGCACGTAATTAAGCAAATCAAGGAACCTCGACTAGAATTTCCATACCTTATTCTAGTTCAATAGAAGTCAAATTCAAGTATGGTGATAAGGAGTTCTGAGGAGGCTGAATTAAACAATGTTGAGTACATAACAAAACATCTACAAATGAGGCTCACACTAAAGGAAACAATCAAGAAGAAGGTTAAAGAGCGCATAATGGAAGAAAACCCTAATATAGCATAGAAGAAAAAGGGCCCAAAGGATTTTTACATTCCTTGCAGTATCAATGGAGCTAAAATAGACAGTGCATTTGCAAATTTGGGAGTGAGTATAAATATGATGCCTTAGACCTTTAGTCAAAAATTTAGGTTAGAAGAGTCAAAATCCACTATGATGTTAGTGAAGACGACGAACAAAATAGTTCATCAACTTCAGGGTATTATTAAGGATATGCAAGTAAAGATTGATATTTTTATCTTCCCTATAGACTTCTTTATAATGGATATTCAAAAAGATGTGAAAACCCCTATAGTCCTTGGACAACGATTCTTGGCTACCACTCGCTCAATAATTGACAATGGGGGTGAATTAACTCTTAAAGGTCAGAAAGCATGAAATAACCTTCACTGTGTCGAAGAATGGCAGTAGCCTTCCCTTACTTCTAGCTAACATCAAAGAAACCGAACCTTGAGGACAATGGGAAGATATTGAGGATCCTAGGAATGCATTTAGAAAGAAACGATTGCAAAGGAGAAAGTGAAGCAAGGTGAAGCAAAAGGTAGGTGGAACCTAAGGCTTGGCAACTCATGTGTGTGTAAATGGTAAGATCAATGACTGCACTACCATTTCACTATTTATTTGAACCACCTTGAGCAAGAGAAGAGCTTCAAGCTATCGACATTAAAAGAAGCATTACATGGGAGGCAACCCATGGATTGTTAATTCCATGTTATTTCCTTTGACATTTAGATAGTTTGAATTCCATAGTTAGGTTATTTCATTTCCAAATAAGGTATGGAAGCATAGGACTTTGACATGAGTTAGATGATCAAGGAAGCAAAAAAGAGGTGAAAGGATGATAAAGAGTTAGGAGATGATCTCGGGAATTTGTAAAAGGAAAAAAAAAGAAAAAATCTAAAGTTGGTGAAAATATTATAGGCCATGATCGTGGCTGCAGTAGGGTAAAATTGTCCACGTGATTTTTAGTGAAAATTTTTACAATATTACCCTTCCTTCACCTATATATTGACTTCATACTTCATTTTTTCACTCACATTCACTTTAACTTTATCTCTTTAACTTTAGAACCTCCAAACACTCTCACTTCTCTAACTAACTTCCAAATTTCCACTTATAATCCAACTTCCACCTACTTGCAACCTAATATGCCACACATTAAGCAGTCAGTGAAGCTTAACCAATCATCATGATGAAACCAAGTAAAGGAGAGGGAATAGGGTGGTGGGTTTCGGAGCACCCTTCCCAATCAACACATAGAAGTAAGGTATTCGTTTCCAATCCCTTAATGTTAAACAACTAGTAGTCTCGAAATATTTTGATTTTGATGCTCTTGGTAGGCTAGAATTGCGAGATAGGGTAGAGAATCTAGCAAAAAAGATTCAGTAGGCCAAGATTATACACTTCCAATATCCTATCTACTAGGAGGTCACTCTTGAATTCTTCACTTCCCTTCCCTTCGAACCTAGAAACCCTAAGGAAATGTGGTTTAGGTTGTTGAGATGATCTTATGAGCTGAACATTGAAATCATCTATGACATTTGTGGTTTCCTCGAATCTTCCATTATCGATCAGTATGATGATTTTTGTGCTTCTCACAATTGGCATAAGCTTACTGGGTTAGAGTGATTCGATGCTAAGAGTGCCCACAACAACATTATATGAACCTATAAGCACTTGTTATTGGATAAATTCATGTGTCAATTGGTTTTTAACAAATCAAAAACCAACAAGTGCTTAAGAAAGGAACTTTTTTTGTTGTAGTATATGAATCACAACATCCTAGTGTGCACCTCAACACATGTGCTAAATGCTATTGTCGCGATTCTACGTAAGAGGAGTAACAATTTGGGTATAGGGTACCTAGTTTTCACCATTACTGAGTATGTGGACGGTAGTGGTTTAATCGTCAGCCTCCAGAATTTTCTAAATCACCATCACTTGTGATGTGCTGAAATCCTGAACTCCAAAAACATGGACCTCTAGGACATCAGCTAAAACACTTATGTAAAGATCAGGGCTAGTTAGGCGAGCTTTAGCATAGCGCCGCCTCAGTAGGTAGAAGAAGGGAGTTTGAGGAGGAAGAAGACATAGAAGAACCTAGTTGGAAGAAGTGCTCGATGCAATCTCCACCAACACCAAGGTTATTACTAACACACTTGCGGAGAACTCTAGAAGGATGAAGGAGATGGCTCGAACACAGCAACTTCAGAGCTATGATATACACCAAATTCATCGATACTTCGAGGCTCAAGGCGTCCAATTGCCACCTCCAGCACCGTGAGGCTTTGTTTTTAACTCTTTCTTTTAAATTTAGTCTTTTTTATTTTTTATTTTATGTTACTTCCTTCCTTGTGTTTTTGTTTGTCTCCTTTTCACGTTGAGGGCAATGTGTTGTTCAAGTGTGGGAAGGGTTGTGAGTTTTGCTTTTAAGTGCAAATTTTGCATATTTTTAGTATGAATTTTACATATTGTATGATAATTTTTTAGGTTGCATTTTGTGAATTTTGTGAATGTGTCAATGGCTTAGATGGATTGGAATCAATTTAATTTTGAACATAATCTATTAGGTTATGAAGAGTCATTAGATCGCGAAATTAATGATCTAGGTTCTTTGACTAAAATACTCATGTTAATTAGGATTTAGTATTAGATTATCACCCTCTTAATTGTCACATTCATTCATAATTTTAGGTCTTAGACTAAGTAACTTAGCTAGTATTTTTTTCATGAAAATGAGAAGCTAAAGCAATAAGGTAGACACTAAAAAATGTGTGTTTGTAAATTTTAAATAAATAACTATTTTGCTAGCTTTTGGGTTATAGCTAGAGCTAGTAGCTACTTAAGAATGTGATGTAGTCGAGTAGTCAGATCGAAACGCATCATAAATGTGTGCCTCTAGGTCAAAAGGCTATAATGATGTTCCAACAAAGCAACTTAATAAAAACATGACTTAGTTGAGTAACCAAATTGACATTCATCACCAATGTTTGCCTCCATGTAAAAAGACTAGATCCAGGTCCACAAAAAGTAAATAAAAAATTGTTTTTAATAAAACCTACTGAACTTGTAAGTAGTTTGACTTTTCTTGAAAACATATTTAGGATTAGCTACAAAGTTTGAAGGGCTGAATAATTATTAATGTGTATGTACAATTGAAAGGGGGGATAAACTTAACATTTAAGTTTTGATTAATATGTATATTTATTCCAGAGCTCTTAGACACAAATTTTGCATATTAATGATTTAGAATAACTTGAATGATTGTGTTTAAAGTTAAATTTATTTCATAAAGTTGAAGCCATTGTCTCATTACTACATTGTGCGCTTTGTGATTTATGTTATCTGTTGTTTTGTTTGGTTAAGGACAAGCAAATGTTTAAATGTGGGGATGATGGTAAATGTAAATTGCATCATGTTTTAGGGCATAGTTTGATAAGTGTTTAGCTGTTAATTCAATCATTGAGTATGAGTATAGCTTAAAATTGTGTTATCTTTTTAATTATTTATGTTCTAAGTATTTTATGGGTTAGTATAAGTCATTGAGATTAAATATTATATTTTTGAGGTACCTTGATGTGTTTGCTAGTATTTCTTGGTCAACATTAAAGATTGGAGGAGTTTTGATGACATTCGAGCCAAAACAACGGCCCACAATCATGACATGTCAGGCCACGATGCCACAATCATGAAAGAAGAACTAGATTTGGCCCATGATGATGGCATAGATGTCATAATTGTAACAAAAACCCAAAGAATGACCTATGATCGTGGCCTACTTCGGGCAAACGTGTAGACATTTAAGAAAGTCAAGTTTCAAGGGACTCTTTGGACCTTTCGAATCCCCAAAAAAACCTATGGTTATCCAAAATACATGAGCATATTTAAAGAACAACAAAAGAGGCAAAGAGGGAGCTTTGCAATAGTCACCTTGAGAAACTCTAGAGAGAAATTATCAAGAATAGAGGAGGAAAGAACGAATAGAGAATAGGAGAAGAAGCTGACTCAAAGAACTTCCCTAATCAAGAGGTTTTCTGATGTTGTTGCCTCCCGTCATCCATTTTAGATTGTATATCCTATTGTTTTTGGTTTTAGTATTGTATAGAATTGGATTGAACAGTGGATGATAGGACCTAGAATGTCGAGGATGTTTTAAACTCACCTTTGGAATTTTATTCTTAAATTAATGAGAATCTAATCGTTTATGCTTTTATTGGATATTGTTGTGGTTTGATTCTATGATTGCATAATTTGATAATAAACTAAGAGGTTGAATCGAATGAAAAATGATTAAATTTGACTAATGAGAGTTAGGTGATTTAATAGAAATAAGAATTGAATCAGATTAAAAATTTATATGAAGACAGATCTTGCATGGGTTTCTGATAGTTTGTTAGAGAAATTTAGAGTTAATTAGGGTTTTGGATAGGTTATAAATTGAGAGATTGTAACTTCCATAATTTGACTAGGGTATATGATTTAGGGTTAATGTTTATAACTCGAGATAATGTAATCAAACCTATAATAGTCTAGAACCAACAACAATCCAATAATTCATAATCAGTTAAGTTAGCATTAAGGATAATTAAAATTTCCTTTCTCTCAATTGGTAATTTTTTTCGGTTGATTCTTGGGTGTGTTGCAATTACTTAGTAATTAGAATTTTTGTGTTTGATTCTTAATTTGATTGAATGAATTAAATTTTCCTATTAGTTTCGCTGCATTTTGAATTTTTGTTATTTGTTTCTGGCCTTAGACTTTAAGTTTAGATTAGTTCCCTGCTCGTGGAATCAACACCTTTGGTAGTATACTAACAAACTACGCGATTGCAGATTATCGAGGGTTAATAATTAAAAATTACACATAACCAAACTATAATCAATATGGTAAAACTCAATGAATTTTGTAACTTTTCGGGTGCGTGCCTAATAATTACAGAGCTAAATCTTTCTATCATAAAGCTTGTTTGGTTGTCATCCTAAGTCCTTTTGTTTGATAAGACGTCTTTGAGAAACTTTCCATACTTCGGTATGCTCTCCAAAGCTTCCATAAAAGGCAAGGCAATAATTTCTTCAACTTTACTATGAACCTTGCAAATTACATATCCATTTTATTCTTTTATAGCCTTTATGGGAATGCGATCTTTGGTGTATGTGGAGGAGGAGAAACATACGGAGTGTCAGTTTTTTCCTCTTCATCCTTGTTCTTTTTCTCTTGGCCTAACTTGGTAGGATTTAGCTTGTTTCTTAGTTGGTTCTTAAAACTCTTTCGTACTCCTAAATGTGATGACTTTTAGTTACTCACTTGGATTCTATTTTGTTTTGCTTGACCGACTCCCCACACTTTGTGTAGATAATGCATTAGCTATTTAGCCCATTTGAACCTCCAGTTTATGAATCAAAGATGCATTATTCTTTGCAATTTGGTCAAATTTAGCTTCTTACTCTTTTAATTCTCATCTTAGCTCATGCATTTAGAATTCAAAATGTCCATTAGATTATCCATCTTCAATTCCATTAAACCAATCCTATCTTGTTGGAATCTTGCGGTCTTTAAGTTCTTAACTGATTCCCTGCATTTTAGACTAAGAAAAATTTTGGGTTGTTCTTTCATCCAAGATTATAAGTATTTGAGTAGGGATTATTACCTCCCTGACCATACTGTGATCCCGTATAGTTAAGCTGCTCCACATTGTTGTTTTCCACTTGGAAGAAAATAGATGTGATTTGAATTTCTTGTCTACATAGCTGGCATCTGTGCTGAATTCACCTTATGGATTGAGAGATATAACTATTAGGCTATTCAATTGTTTGGTTGGATTTGCTACTTCAGTCAGTAATATTTTCACTAAATCCATAACAAAAACTCCTTTTTTATCTCTAAAGGTTTTCTGTTCACTTCATTCCAATGTCGATATATAGTTATTAGTTACTATTTATGCTAAAAAATCATGTGCCACTTTAACCAATTTTCTTATTAAAGAGCCACCAGCTACTACATCAATGGTGCCTCACATGGGTGGATTCACTCTGTTGTAGAACATTTGATGAAGGAACGCCTTTAGTAAGTTATGATGTATGTAACTCCTTTGTAAATTCCTTAAATGACTCCCATGGTTTTTATAAAGGTTCACCTTGTTTTGTTGGACAATTGTAATTTTGTTTATGAGCCTTTTAGTCTTTGTTAAGGGAAATTACTTAGTGAAAAAAGCTTGCACCAACTGCTCCTATTTGTGATGTTCTTTGGGTTGAGTGAATTCAACTATGCTTTGGCTCAATCCTCAAATGTAAAAGGAAAGAGCCTAATTTTTCTTACATCTTCCAAAAACCCATTGTACTTAAATGTATCACAAATCTCTAGAAAATTGGCCAAATAAGCATTGAGATCCTTATTGACCAATTGATAAAATTACATATAGGTTTGCAACATATGCAATAGTGTAGGATTGATTTTCAATCTATTAGTCTACATTAGTGATCTTGTAATCCCTTTTTGATTCGCATTGAACCATGGTCTCATAAAGTTCATAAGGTTCCTTTATTTTTCCTTGATTTCTTTGCTCTATCATTGTTTTATCTATAACTTCTGAGCATTTTGTTCTTTAAATTTCTCTCTCTTGCTTGGTAATGTCAAAGGTTGATGTATCTTCTAATTTTTTTGAGCTCTAAGTGATTTTTGTGTTCATAAACTTGGAATCATACAAGAGAAAATTATCAATTTCCTTAAATGAAAGGAATTCAAATTAAATAAGATGCTAAATCAATACCTGAAAACATCGCAAAAAACTTTTTTTCTTGTTTTAGTGTATGCAAGATTGCAAGTATACAAATCTTATATTGTATTACCCATGATATCATTCCTATAAATATTGGATTAGTCACATATCGATTTGAATGCACTTTGTCTAAGGCAATAAAATAATGAATTA
>JAOSBN010000177.1:19543593-19602066 GCA_027563595.1 Erythroxylum suave
AAAATATTAATAAAATTTAATAATTAAACCAACAAAGATAACAATAAAGGCAAAGTTAATCAATAATGAAAACTTAGGCTTTTTTTATACTTTTTTTGTTTTCCTTTTGCATTGTTAGTTCAAATTAAAAATATTAATAAAATTTAATAATTAAACCAACAAAGATAACAATAAAGGCAAAGTTAATCAATAATGAAAACTTAGTCTTTTTTTATACTTTTTTTGTTTTCCTTGTACATTGTTAGTTCAATTATGATTAATCCTAGATATCCTAAGGTTTTACCCTCTCTTCAGATCTAGCTAAGTAATCTCAATTGAAATAGATAACAGTCGAGTTAAAATATCTTGATTCTCAAAACTACTCGTAACTACTTAATTGGATTTGAAGCAATCATAAGGATAATTAACTCATTATTAAGATCTCTGTTGAGTGTATTTTACAAAACAATCTACTTGTTTTACACTAAAAAATTGCAAGTATGCGGGTCGTGACTTGTAGTTAAAAAGAAGATATCGATCCCATAGGGATTAATACCTAGACACCACTTAATTCATATTACAAATTGTTTAAGGAACAAAATTGTTTAATAGAAATAATATGGAAATTTGAATTAAAATTGAAAGACTAACAATGAATAATTAACAAAATCAAAATTCAGAAAATTGGAATTCAAGAATTTAGTTACTAGAGATCACTTTATCCCTATTTTTTCTTCCTCCTATTTTATTGATCGAATTGTGTCTCACCTAAAATGTTCAATTGTATTGACTACCCTCTCTTAAGGTGTAATTAATTGTCCTTATTGAAATTAAATGAAGTTGATTAAGTGATCTCTCAACCTAGCTAATCACCACACCAATTTAACTAGTTATTAAGCTATCCTATGGGTGATTAATTGAATTAGCTGAGATCTCTCTTCTAACTAATCAATTAACGTTATGATTGTATGTCTATAGGTTGCTAACTCTCGTTGTACAATCAGACACAAATAACCTTACTCACTATCTAGATTTGTTGCAGGATATAAATATAAGAAAAAATCATTAATGACAACTTTTATTCAATTCAACAAATAGGAGTTTAACAAAATAGTTCAAAAGTAATTCTCAAAAATAAATCAGCCACTCATAGTCTCCATAACGTCACCAACACTCAAATATTCCATCTTACAAATATTAGAAGAGATAAAAATAACATAAAATGGAATAAGAAACCTCCTTCTCTTCTTTGCCAAAATCTAGAAATTTTGGTGTTGATGTGCTATTTTCCCAATTATTGTTGATAGTCCTTGAATCTTCACCTTCCTTAAGACTCAAAACTTGCATTTTTCACTCAAAGAGGCTCTTATTTACAAAAGGGTCACCTCTCAGTCATCTATAAAGGTATTTGTTTGTTTTATAGTCTAAAAACTCTAAAGTTTAACCGAACCCCATGCAGTCTCTCGGATAAATCATCCCATAATCGTGGGAATCAACATGATTTCCACAATCATGGGAACTTGCACCAGTAATTTTCCTCTTCTTTTCTCCTCTTTGGTCTCTAGCTGAATTTCCAAGTTGTTCAATCTTCATTCCCACATAAAAATAATCAATTCTATCCTAAATTAACATCAAACACAAAAGAACAATAATAAGGATTAAACTAAATGAAAACATACAAAATGAATCCTAAAATGCAACAATAATAAACTATTATGCCATAGACATATGCCAAATACTTAGAGAAACATAGACTAATGCACAACTATCAATTTCATTCAATATTAAAAAAAATTAAACAAAATAATTCAAGAATAAACCATAATATAAATTTAAAATTCCATAATAATGTTCAAAACATAACTATTCAGAATTGACATCAAAGGCAATGAAATATAATAATAAACTAATGAATAAGCTTAAAATCTTTGAACTAGAAATTCTAAAAAATTGGAGTTGACTTGATGTTTCCACTATTTGTACTTATTCTTTATGATGTGTAGAATATTTTTGTGTTTTTGCTCATCCTTTTTAGATGTCTATAATGACTCTCATTGCCTCTTTCTAAATTCCGATGCTTTTAATCTACTCTCTTAATTTAACCCTCTCATGATCTTTATATATCAAAAACTAAGGTTTCTTAGATATACGCAGTTACCAACATAGTTATGTGGATGATCGTGTATCTCCATAAACACCCTAAATTATGATTTTACATAGTTACAAAGTCTTACATGGGCAACATACATGATTGTATATGACAACATACATAGATTTGTAACTCCACATAGGCAAGAATTATGTATTTGAAGCTCTAAACATTTATAGTGACTTACATAGTCACTATACATGATTATGTATCTTCGAAATTGCTCCGATTCTTCCATTTCATGCCACAATTTCACTCATATACATCTCCTCATATTTTATGAAGGTAATTGTCAACAAAAAATACACTTAAAGAAAATTAAGTACTCAAAATACTATAAAACTCTAACATAACAAGCAAAATACATTATATATAGGTACATAAAAATAGAAAAATAGCTACAAAATTTCAAAATTGTAGCCAGATACTAATTGACCTCAAACTTCCAGTAATTTGGAGGTTATTTAAAATTATTAGCTATGCTTAGAATAGGTTATTTTTTATATTTGTAGCTAAAAATATTTAGTGACAATTTTTTACTGTGATATCTATTTCCTAGCGAAAGTTTTTTAGCTGTGAAAAATATTTCGTACATGAAAAGATTTGTCAAAATTTTTAACTATAAACTTATTTTCAAAGAGAAATGTTTTTAGTTACAAAGTATTTTTCATAGCTAATAGTGTTTGGTGATTTTTTTAATTGTTAAATTATTTTTGTAGCTAAAACATTTTGCTAAAAAAATTTAGCTAAAATATAGGGGTCCCTTAAATATAAGCTAAGAAAATGAACTTCGTAGTTAAAAAGATTTTGCAATAAAAAAGCTGTTATTTTGATAACCAATACTCTTTTATTTTTTCTTCCAACTTTTTGATGCCTTACTTTGACTAATTTGGATATATCCATCATAGTTGGAATACTAGGTTGGTTTATCTAGTTGCTTCTAGTACAAATAAATAATGTAGACCCTTATTCAATTTCAATTAAGAACAATGAAAATTAGTTTTTAAGTTAAGGACTTTTTAATTTATTATAACAGTGAATTTATGGAAGTAATCATTCATGTCACATATCAAGTGATCCAAATAAAAGAAAAAGGACAAGTTTACTAAGAATATGTGTTTCATTTCATTTATATATGCTTATAATAGAGGATATCAACAAGCTCAACTATGGAACAAACTTAAAAAGGTAGCTGTTAACAGCAAGATACCCTCTGATAAGTGATTTTAACTCCATTACCCTATTTCATGAAGATGAAGGAGATTGATCGTCCAAGCAACCTTGTTCTAATCTAAAACAATGCTTAGTTAATGTTCAAGTAATTGATGTTCCTCACAAAGGACATTTATTTTTCTGGAGCAACAAAACAAAAATGTGAAATTTTTATAAAGAGAAAGCTTTCTTATAGCTTAGCTAACCTAGAATGGTTTCAAGCCTTCCATTGTTTCTTTTCCTTATTCCTCACTTAAAACCTATCTGATCATTTCCTTAGCATCAATCAATCTAATCTAGTAAGTTTCAAATTCCCCTTTAGATTTAAAATTTCCTAACAATCATGGTAGGTTTTAATGAAGCTTTTTAGAAGGGCATAAATGTTAGTATTTTAGGCACTAATTAATTTTTCTATTTCTAGAAAATGAAAATTATTAAAGAACACATGAAAATTTTGAATAAGGAAAATATAGAAAATACTCATCATTCACAACTTAATGCAAAACAAGTTTTAAGTTCAATTAAAGCTACTTTGAGCATAAATCCCACCTCCACAACTCTTGAAAGTAGTGAGAAGAAAGCAATGAACAATCTCTTCAAGGCCCTTACATATGAATTCTCCTTAATGAAATAGAGATCTAGAGTGGCTTAGCTCAAAGAAAGGGACAAAAATTCTTCCTTTTTTGGCATAGTTGTTGTCATAAGGAAATACATTAACAAAATATCTTTTGTAACATACCACTCCCATAGAGCATATACCCGACATACTGAAGGATATTCGGGAACAGAATCTATGAAAATGGCACATTAAGATGGTTAAATCAATTCATTTTTACTTTTTAATCCATCACACATAACATAAAACATTATAATAATCATATTGTTCCATTTTTATTCATAAAGATATACAGTCTCAAATGTTATTACATTTCCAAAATTTCACATGTACAACATACAACAGTTGAGAGATACAATCCTTGATACAAAATAACCAAGACATTTGTAGGTAAAACTGATCCTGACATTGATCTATATCCAAATTCATAAGTTACTTCAACTAAACTAGCTAGATTTCTCCTGAACTTGAAAAACAATGGTGCAATTTTGGTGAGTTTGCAAACTCAATGAGTGAAACATCATCAATGTGCTCACTCAAAACAGGCATAAATATCGTAAGTATCTAACATAGTTCAATCAATATCTCACATCATTCAGAATAAAATCCTATATATCATATCATTCAGAATTGAAGACCTAATTATAGTATTCATCATATTTCAACAAGTCCTTTAAGAGCACAAACATTTTAGATAATCACTTCAGGACAATCTAATCATTCAATTTATCTCATTCATATTATCCACATATACACAAACATAGCATATCATTGTATCCACACAATTCAGTCATTCTTTGCAAATATTCACATGGTACATGTAAAGATATATATGCAACGCATATGAGACACCACTTTCATTTTTGTTTTTCTATACCCGGGAGCCTATTAATTGTCCCATATCCCTCGTGAATATCGAGCTTATTTCAAGTATTGAACCATATCCCTTCTGGATAACGAGTTCATTTATAATTGAGCCTGTGGCTTTTTTGCATATTCTGAGCTTTAAGCTCCTTTCAAGTTGGCCACTCCGGTCATAACTCCTTTATCTGATTATCCACATCAATGTCATGAAATGCATTATCTCACATAATGTGCTATCAATCACTTTTATTTAGCAAGTATAGTCATTTATCACAATCATCGGATTAGAGTCTGACATTTAACATTTAGTTGAGCATCACTTATTCCATTCACATTCACATTCACATTTACCGTTGGACCTTGGTCTGGCATTCAATAATAATGTTAAGTATCACTTATTCATTCAAATTCAAATATAATGAGCACTTCCAATATAGTCCCGAATAATAATCTCCTCAGATAATTGGTGCCTGAAATTATCACAATCAAACCATTAACAGTTCATTATGTAAAAATTAAACGAGAGCAATTCAAGCACAGTGAGATACATCTAAGTCAACATACTTCACATATAACTCAATTAGAAAACAAGCACATACAATCTAGTTAATACATCTAGGTTAACTCATAGGATGCTCTAGTAAGCTATTACCTTGATGATCTGACAATTTCTAGATGTTGTCGATGTATTTATGCTTTTATTGTCATGCAATACATATAATCCACATATTACTAAGTTGATTAATCACATAATTATTCATCCATGCACATGAATATGTTTCATGTTCAATGCATGCCTAATTGACTATCCTGGGTATTTATCCCTAATCACATCACTTGACCATTTACAACATCATTTGTGTATATCAAGCTTACGCTTATGTTCATAGATTAAAGAATTTGGTTAATCTAGTCTTATAATTCAATCATCCATCAATGGTATTCTAGCATTTTATGATCTCAAAATACTCAATTCTCATTCATCTTTACTTAATATTCATCATTCATCTTAATGGAATCACAGTAGCCATTATAGTTTCACCTTCATTTCTATAATATATCAAAATTCCAGCTTTGAACACTTAATATTTAACAATCTATTCTTACATTATAACCTAAAACATCACCCTAAACATGTTACTCATTTAATCACATATTTAAGCATCATTCTAAATTAAATTTAAGCTTCATTCAAGCCTAGAAGAATCATAAGGAAGTGCCTAATCATTTGATGTTGCAATCCATAATTAAAGAAGCATATTAGATGTTTAGTCAATTCCCATTTCTCGCTTTTCCAACTCTGTTTTCAGGTCAATTTTGTATGATCATTATAACTTATAAAATGAAATATTTAGGCAAAAACTTATTCTTAAAAAATGTTTATATGTGTCTTAAGTTTCTAATGACATCAAATTTATTTAGATTAGTTCAGTATTCTACAAGTTATGCCCAAAATACTAAAGACTATTCTCAAATAATGCAGCACCAATACTCAACTTTAAGCCAAACTAAAAAATTATAGACAGAATTCTAATTCAATTCCTTCATGAGAATTGTAGCTGTATGTATCTAGTTTCATCTAAATCAAAAATCACCACATTTTGGTATCTAAAAAATTAGGATATGGCTAAATACAGATTCCTATTTAGTGGAAACACTCCATTTAACCTATTTTAGCACACTTCATCATTAACCTTCAATAAATCATTATCAAGACATCTCCTAACCAAAAATTTTCAAAGAAACATTAATAAAACATCAATAATCATTTTTCTTGTTTTATACTTTCACTAAGTCGTACTCAAAGGTCCTAAAAAATCTTGAAATAATATAAGGTTCATACATTGGCGTCTATCACAGGCAGTATTAGGGAAACAAGCATAACTCAAGTTCTAGTCATTATTTTCTCAAGATACTTTCACAGAGGTCAAGTTAAGACCTATATCTACAGCTTTCATTCTTTTAGTTTCTTCAAATTCCCTCATAGATACTGGGCTTATTTCAAGTACTGACCCATATCCCTTGTAGATACCAGGCTTATTTATAACTGAGCCTGTGGCTCTTTGTGCGTATTATGAGCTTTAAGCTCCTTTCAAGATGGCCACTCCAGTCACAACTCCTTTATCTGATCATCCATATCATTGTCATGAAATTCATCATCTCCTATAATGTGCTATCAATCAATTTTATTTTATAAGCACATTCATTTATCACAATCATCGGATTAGAGTCTGACATTCAACATTCAGCTAAGCATCACTTATTCCATTCACATTCACATTAATACTTACCATCAAACCTTGGTCCAACATTCAACAATAATGTTAATTATCACTTATTTAGTAAAATTCACATGCAATAAGCGCTTCCAATATAGTCCCAAATAATGATCTCCTCAGAAAATTGATGCCCGAAATTATCACAATCAAACCAGTAACAGTTCATTATGTAAAAATTAAACGAGAGCAATTTAAGCGCAGTGAGATACATCTAATTTAACTTACTACACATATAACCCAAATAGAAAAAAAACACATATAATTGAGTTAATACATCTAGGTTAACTAATAGTATGCTCTAGTAAGCTATTGCCTTGATGATCTGGCAATGCTTGGATGTTGTCGTTGTATTTTTGCTTCTATTGTCATGCAACACATACAATTCACATATTACTAAGTTGATTAATCACATAATTATTCATCCATGCACATGCATATGTGTCATGTTCAATGCATGCTCAATTGACTATACTGGTTATTTATCCCTAATCAAATCACTTGACCATTTACAACATCATTTATGTTGCTTATGCTTATGTTCATAGATCAAAGAACTTGGTTAATCTAGTCTTATTATTCAATCATCCATCAATGGTATTCTAGCATTTTATGATCTCATAATACTCAATTCTCATTCGTCTTTACTGAATATTCATCATTCATCTTAATGGAATCACAGTAGTAATCATAGGTTCACCTTCATTTCCATATCATCTTAAAATTCCAGATTTGAACACTTAATATTTAACAATCCATTCTTACATTATAACCTAAATCATCACCCTAAACATGTCACTCATTTAATCACTTATTTAAGCATCATTATAAGTTCAATTCAATCTTCATTCAAGCATAGAAGCATTATATGGAAGTTCCTAATCATTTACGTTGCAATCCACAATTAAAAGAAGCATATTAGATGTTTAGCCAATTCCCATTTTCTAGCTTTTCCAACTCTATTTTTAGGTCAATTTTGTATGATCAATATGACCTAGAAAATGAAGTATTTGGAAAAAACTTATTCTAAAAAATGTTTATATATGTCTTAAGTTTGTAATGACATCAATTTTATTCATATTGGTTCAGTATTCTGCAAGTTATGCCCAAAATACTAAAGACTATTCTCAAACAAAGACAACACCAGTACTCAACTTCAAGCCACAGTTAGAAACCCTTAGAGATAGAATTCAAATTCAATTTTCATAAGAGAATTGTATTTGTATGTATTTAGTTTAATTTAAATTAAAATGCACATTATTTGGATATCTAAAAATTAGGATATGGCTAAAATACAGATGCCTATTCAGTGGAAACACTCCATCTATACTATTTCAGCACACTTCATCATCAACCTTAAATAAATCGTTATCAAGACATCTCCTAATCAAACTATTTAAAAAAGCGTTAATAAGACATCAATGATCATTTTTAATGTTTGATACTGTCACCAATTTGGACTATAAGGTCCTCAAAAATTCGAAAATAATACAAGGTTCCTACGTAGGGGTCTATCACAGGTAGTATTAGGGAAACAAGCATAAATCAAGCTCTAGTCAATATTTTGTCAAGCTACTTTCACAGAGGTCAAGTTAAGACTACATCTATAGCTTTCATTCTTTGAGTTTCTTAAAATTTGTGCTCTAAGGATATTAAAGACCGATCAAAAAAGAAAGATGAAATTGAAACCAAAATTGAAACTTACCTTGATAACTTCTTTCCTTCTCCTCTTCTCTTCTTTTTTTTCTTTCCTTCTCTTATCATTTTCCTTTTTCTCTCTCTTCTAACCTTATTGACGACCTTCACTCTCACTTCTATTTCCTTTCATCCATTTTCTCTAGAAAATTCAAGAAGGTCAATTAATCCATTTGTTGTCATTTCATTGGTCCATCTATCACCTTTCTATTGGTACATATGTTATGCTTCTATTGGTCCAACTGTCACTTACCCTAGGCTCCACATGTCACTCATTTAATCCTCTATATGTCTATTTGTAAGGCTACGTGTGTCACCAATTATAAGGCTACAAATGTCATCATTTGTAAAGCTACACATGTCACAATTCTATTGCTCCACATGTCACAAGTCTAAGGTGCCATTTGTCACAAGTTTAAAGGGCCACTTGTCATAGTTATACTTAAGCGACTTGTCTCCATTTAACTGAGCCATTTGTCACTTATTCCTAATGCCACATGTCATCATTCATAAGCCTAATCAACCTAAATTCCCATGTATCAATTTGTCTTACTCTTTATCATTTTTCTTAGACTAGATGCACATACACCTCATCAATTACTCAATTGTAATGATAAATTCCCAATTCACTAATTATAATCCATCAATTCATGTTATTGGTAAATCAAAATGAAAAACATTGAGAATGCACATTTATATCACATTCATTTTTGTTCCATGCCCTTGAATATGTCAATTGAGTGTATATACTATCTTGTAATGTTTTCTAAATCATGATTCATATGTGTATACGAATATTATGTATGTGAATTAAAAATGCACCTTGTATTTTAAATTAAATAACTTATATGACAAAATTTAACAATTTAATCTCTTAACAATTTTAGGAGGTGGGATATTACATCTTTAATAGAGAATAACAACTGTATCATCTCTTACTAGAAACAACTATTAAAGGAAGAAGCTAATTACTTGAGTTTATCTATAAGTGCCCCCACAAATGCTCATACCTCGACTAATATGGTTAAAGGCATAATGAAGGAGTGTCTTACCTTATAGGAAGTTGATATTCTAGAAAAACTAGTCACAGTGCAAAAGATTGAAGAAGATTTGAAATCCCTCAACATTAACCTGGCCCCTTATTATAGACATGGTACTAGATGGTATCTTAGAATTCTTTATAAATAAAAGACTACTCGGTGATATTAATAGGAATTTTATTACACTTACCCCTAAAGGAGGTTCGAAGAAAAATTACAGTGACTACCACCCTATTGCTCATTCCCATGGTTCTTATATTCTAGGGAGAATTATAGGTGATATCATCATCTTGTTGTAGGAGTTGCTAAGGAAGTATTCCATAAGGAAAGGTGGAAAGAATTGTACAAACAAGGTTGATCTTAAAAAGGCTTAAGATAATGTGGATTGAAACCTCCTCTTCAGCATTTGAAAGCAATAAATTTTTTTAAGGAAACTTTATAGAATTGATGCAACAGTGCCTCTTAACACCAACTTTCCATGTACTGGTAAATGGTAAACCTATAAGAGATATTAAAAACTACAAAGGTATAGGGCAAGGTGATCCACATCTCCTTATATCTTTACCCTATTAATGATAGTTTTTAACATGCTTCTTAAAAGAGTAGTGGAAAGAAGCTAGCTTTTCATGTTTCATTCTAGTTGTAGAAAATTTGGCATCACCAACTTAAGTTTTGTGATGACTTAATACTTATCTTCAAAGCTAATTAGAATTATGTTACCTCTCTAATAATAACATTAAAAATGTTTACTAGAAGTCAATTGCATAAAGAGTGCTTTAAACATATCTGAAAGTGCCAACGACCATGAACTAAGGATAGCAATAGACCGGATCGAGCCTGAGCTTGTCTAACCCATGATAACTTGAGCTCGCGACCAATTCAAGGCCTAACGGGGCCTGCAGACTACCCATCTAAGCCCAGACGTAATGAGCAATGGGTAGCCTGGGTAGACCTGACTTAACTTTATATGTTAGGCCCCATTTCCGGAGTCTAACTCGTGAGTCAAACATGAGCGCATCACTCTATAGGATTCTTTTAATGGGATCTCATTAGCCATCATAGGTTCATCTTCATTCTCATAACATCCCAAAATTTCATATTTGAGCATTTGATATTCGACAATCCATTCTTATGTTTATATCCTTAATCGTTACCCTAACATATCACTCATTTTTTTACCCCTTATTTTCACATCAAACTAAGTACATTTCAAGCTCCATTCAAGCCTAAATGTATCATAGAAAAGCATTGATAAGTCTACAATCTATATATATGTACACATTTTGGGACAATTGGCATAACTTTCACTATAGATGTCAAATTATGGTCATTCAAGCACGATTTCGAAGAGGACTTCAAATTCTACCCCAAAGAGAGATTTTGTCATCTAGAGGGTTAAAATCGCACATTTATAAAACTATCCCCAAAATGTCCGCTTAGCAGACATATATCCCTCCAAAAGGACATGAACTGAGTTGAGACACTGAAATTCCCAAGAAGGTTCGCCTCAAGTCCGCTCAACAGACATTTACAGGTCAATTTCCAGATTTTTAACTCCTATAAGTTACCTGTGAACCCTCTTATGCATATATATCATTTCTAACTTATTTTACTCATCATTTCCCCTTCATTAACACTTTCATTTCAGCTCAATATCATTTACAACAAAATCATAATCTATGTTTGGTCAACCAAAAAACACATCATTCAAACTTATACACATTCATCATAAATTTTTGCACATGTTCAAGTCCATTTATCATATTCATTTCATCTCTAACTTATAACACTAATTCTTCCCATTTCAAGACACCTTAATACTCTTTTTCTATTAGATCAAGTTAGAAAAGGCTATAAAGGTCCTGCATGCACCCTACGTAGCGTCACTAACTTGTAATAATCATATTCTTCAAATCTGATCTCCAAAAGTTACAAACTTTATATCGTTGGAAAGTTAAGAGGATAAAATACAACTTCCAAGAAGACAACCTTGTCCAAATTAGCCTAGTTAATACAGTTATTTCCGTGAAGTCAAAACACAGATTTTACCCCTATGAATGCTTGAAAATGCAATGCGCAAACTTGGAAAGTCATGAGCAAAACATAAATATATTTTGTTAACATCAAAGGAAAAGAGCTTCTTCAAAGCTTTAATGGGCATTTCAAGACCCAAATACATCACTCATAATCCAAAATACATATTATACATATGAGTGATATTTGAAATGCGGCTAAAGCCTTGAGTTTTCATAAATAACTTAAATACGAAATTATGCAATCTTGGAGTGATGCTTTGATCCTCTATCACTCGATCTCTTGCTCGTCACCTAGAGATGGGGAGGAAGGGGTGAGCTAAAAAGCTCATGGGTAACAAGTTTATAGTGGAGAAACAAGCAAACCATTGAAAATATTAATTGCCCTAGTAAGTTGCATCGAATCCATAAAACACTTATTTCTCAAATTATCAAGCTTGTCAACAATTTATAAACAACATAAGTCATGTATCCATAAAACTTGTTAACAATTCATAAGTAACATAAGTAATGTATTCTTCAAACTTGTCAACAAATCATAAATAACCTAAGCACTCATAATGGTTTGGGTGGTAGTCCATATACATGAGGGAGTTCTTGTGAAGTTTCGATAAATATAAGGGAGTTCTCGCGAAGCTCCGATAAAAATATGGGAGTTCTTACGAATCTCCAGTAAATATGAGGGAGTTTGTGAAGGAGCTCCATGCCACTAGCGAGCAGTCAGGAAAAGCCTTTAACATGGACCACCACAAACTCACATACAAACATGAGTTTCATGACTTGTCAACATATTGTACAAAGTCCACATTTCGAAAACATGATTTCTATAAGCATGATATATTTCAAATACAATTTCCATCATCATTTCATAAACCATCATCAAGATTCATGTACCAAACATATAGCAAATACTTCAATCATTGAAGAAGCAATAAATGCAACATTTATAAAGCAATTAAAATCATTAAAATCTTTTAATTTGGAAAAATACCTATGGCTTATTAACTCAACTATAAACATATACCCACCTGGATTCTTTGCTTAAAAACTTACTTAAAATTGCCCCTTCTCCTGCTCCTCTCGCCTTACTAGATTTCCTTCAACATTAGCAAAAATTCAATTTAGTAGGAATTTCCAATTGAGAACCCAAAAAGCAAATTCACTAAAATTGATTCTAGAATACTTAAACGCATATATTTCCTAAGCTTCATAAACCAAAACCCTTCCAAAAATTCAAAAGATTAAAAATGGGCTTACCTTGAATCTTCGCCAAACAAAGAGATGTTTGGCTCAAATGGAAGTAATTCTCTTCCTCTTTCTTTTTCTCTTCTTGATTACCCTCAAAATCACTCTTAAATGCTAAGAAAAGATGAAACCCTAACTTATCTTCTTTCTTTTTCTCTCATGAACGAAACTCTCTCTCCCTTTTCTCTCTTTCACATATTTCACTTCTTTCCCCCTTTCAATTCACATTTTTGTTCATTTAATATACAAGACACACTTTTTCTCTCCCAATTCTACCCTTAATGAGTGGTAAAAGATATCTTTACCCTTCCTTTAATGCTTCATGGCTTTTAATCTTAAGTGACATGCCAAAATTGCCCTCAATACATTCTTACTGCTTTAATTTCACCAACCAGTGAAATAAAATCCTACTAACACTATAATAGATAATTAAACTCCAATAATTATTCTATCATGACCTCATAATTTATTCTAAGGCAAAAATTCAAAATCTATGATTATTCCATAAAATCTCATGCTTAACTCAATAAAATAATTTGGGGGCCAACATTTTATTTTTTAAAAAATTCAAAATTATTCATTGCCTATCGGCCTTAGTCTAGGCCAAGCTTGGGCTGCCCAGTTGGGCCAAGTCCGAGCCTCGAGCCCTATTAGCAAGCTTACTAGGAATAACTAATCTCCTTTATCACTTGATTTCCTACATAATTCCTAATCACCAACCTTAAAATCCTAATCTTTTCCTATAACCTCATATGGGGACTTCAAACCTCTTTTTGACAAAATTCAATCCAAAATTTCTAGTTGGAGAATAAAAATCTCCTCTTTTTTAGTATAGCTTAATTAATATTAGCTTTCTTCAATTCCATCAAAATGCACTGGGTTTCTCATTTAGCTTTCCCTCAAGTTTTTATCAAATTTGATGATAAACTACTAACAAAGTTCCTGTGATCTAGGAGCATTGTAGAAGGTTATAACGCCACCGTTAAATTGTAGAGATATGTACTTCTAAGAAACATGGACCACTTATTGTGACTATTATAAAAAAAAAAAACCCCTTAGTATGGTAATGCTTACCAAAAAGCTCTGGAGATTACTTAAAGATAAGAAAACTTTATGGACAAAATGGATGAATGAATACTATATCAAGGACAAGAACATACGACTTTTCAAACTCATAAATACTACCTCAACAACTACAAAGTATATTGCCAGTATTAGGAATGAGATGAGGTTGGAAGTTGCTAAGTTGACTGGAAATGGTAGAAGTACTTCTTTTAAGGCTAATAACTAGAATTCAATAGGACCTCTGGAGAAGATTCAAGAGCTTACCTTCATAACAAATCTCTTACAAGAAAATGCAACTATAGTTACAGTTCATAATCATAAAAATGTAATACTAAATGCAATTTCACGTACTTATCTTTATAATGAGATCAAAATTTAAGATTGAACACAAATGAAGAAGTCAAGAACATTTGTAGACCTTCTAATGCGGGTAAGTTCTCTAATATGTTATGAACGAGATTCTATCAAAGCTCCTACTCCAAAGTTACTTAGCACAAAGTTGTATATAGCAAGTAGATTATTCTTAGAGCTTCCATCACATTATGGAGGATAACCAAAGATAAACAACCCACTATTGATAGAATTAAAAATTACATTTCCCTACCAAATAGGTGTGCTTTGTGTATGAATGCATTGGACAGAGTGTCTCACTTGTTTTTCCAATGTAATTTCACCAATGAACCTTGAAGAATGATATTGGATAGATGCAACCTAAAGGATCCACCAACAAATTGGCAAAATATTATCTAATGGAGCTCGACAATTTCACATGTAGATGAAGCACACCCACAATGTTACTACATAGCTCTCTCCTATCTAGTTCAATCTATTTGAGATGAAAGGAACGAGCGCATTTTCAACAACACACACTAAGCAGGGAGCAATTCTACAAGGATGTATTTCACTGAGTCAAATTTCATATTAGTCTTTAAAAGCAAATTTTAGTTCAACGCTACTATAACGAACTCTTGGAATATTTAATCATCTTAGCTAACCAAGGCATCTTCTTTTGTAAAGTTATATTTATCAGGTGCAATGATAGGTGTATATTATAATGTGTTTTATAGAGTTTTGAGTGTGTTTTAAAGTATTTTCTTCGATGATAATCGTGCATTTAGGATTTAGAATTGTGTTTTTGTTAATGTTTTTATGTGTTTCAAGTTTTTCTCCATAGACCTTAATGGCTTTTTGTAGAACATTTCAAGTTTGCTTATCCTTTTAAGCTTATTTGTAAAAAAAAGAAAAACAAAATCGCCACGGCTGCCAAGATCTACTGCTCATTTTCATAGCACTTGTTTCTTTAACTCTTCTAATAATCTTCCTCGTAAGCACAGAGACAAATGTGTGGCTTATGTCTGGAGCCAAGGGTACTGATCCCGAGGATACAAAAAGAGTATTGTCATCTTGCTATGTGATAAATTTGCGAAGTGGGTTATGGGCTACACCGGCCTTTTTTTGACAGTTTCCTTAACTTGTGAACGTATCTGGCACAGGGACGTAAGCTTTTCCCGCCATGTTATATCTTGAGCCCCATACCGTTGTCACCGCTAACCTCTCTTCCCTCAGGATTGAGTTCAACCTCAAGCTCCTTGGATTCATTCGTTATCAAGTTTTGCAATTTAATCATCCCTAGATTTGGATGAATATGTAAGTAATTCTCATTCTTATCATACTAGGATCAAATACAGCTTCTCTCAAACAAAGAAGCTCATAATTCTAACATTTGATCTTGACCGGTTGACATTTAGCAAAAGGGAAGGAGGAAAATCAATTCACATACATGAAACGCAAGATTTACAAGCCTCCACAACGCCTCATTCCGCCTAGATGTAATACAGAACATATCAGATTCAACTACTCTATGATACTTCCTACTAGTAAGTTAAGAAGTAAAGGAATAATCCAAGAGGGTAGGAGTTAATGAAATAACAAAATATTTAATAGCCACATTACATTCCAATATTCTATTTTTCAATATCCACAGAAAACTAAGAAAACCTGATTGCTATCTTCTGAACGTCTTACTTGCTACGGAGTTCTAATTTTGAAAGTTCGTAGGCAGTTAAAAATTCGGGAAGTGCCCATCCAATCATTAAATTCAGTGTCAAATTGGTCATTTCAGATTCTTAATTTAACTCTGGAAATGGAGAGGACATTCCCAACTGATGTAAAACAAACACAAGCGATCGAGCTAGACAAATTACAAATATGATTCCTTAACTTTAGCATAATAATACTAGTTACATAGGGGTAATTCACGACAATTTGCCTATATTTCTGAAGAGCGCGTAATGAATAGGAGGAATTCTCAATCTTTAGAAGAATATTCATAACATTTACCTATTATCAGCAGTCGAAGAAAGAGAGCTTTCTTATATTCCGATGAAAACCTATTACTTCTCCCAAGGAAACTTCTCGTTAATCTCTAATTTACAGCTCTGAATGGACATTAGTTGTGAATCAAGCTCAACCTTCCTCCGCTTCACTGGAAAAACAAAAGCAAAGTTTCGTCGCAGGGTAGAGACGTTTTCGTACTCTGGTTCCTGCCGATCTCTAGCAATTTTGAGGCAAGGAAATACAGCTATGGAGATCAGGAAGATAGCGAAGAAGCCAACAAGAATAAACATCAGGATCTGCCCATGTAAGCCGTAATTCTTATCATGTAAGAAAAGAAGCCCTTGTTGGTCATAGGTTGCCGGTGACGAGATTGGAGCTTCTCTTGGTGACATCCAAGAGACTTTCATAGTTAACTATAGCTTTGCTTTCAGCAGTTTTCCACAGGTCTAAAACAGTTGATTCCAATGAAAATACAAGAAATATGGAGGCTTCTTATGTTTACTTTCTAATCTGGCTTCACATTTGCTTTCTTATAATAGTAGCAAGCCAGCAAGATTCGTTACAAGAAATGACCGGAAATTGTTTTGTTGCTTTATCTCAATAAATCTCATTTCCTTTAGGGATGGGAAAAGGCCATGATAGGTTTCTTGTCTGATAATGTTTCGACGATTAAAGATTAGATTTGGACGTGTGGTTAATTTGTCATTATGCCTCATTGGAGCCCATGCTTTTTCCAAGTTGCAATATAATCATGTGGTTGTAGAATTTGGTTCAGTTATGGCACTCCCCTCAAGGTAGAAATCATTATCGACTACAATGACTAGAATCCGGAGTCACCAAATTGTCTATTTTATTAAACTTATTGATAAAAATAAAATTTATTAAAAATCTGAAAAGTATGTACGTATTTCAAATAAAGATGAAAGTGAATTATCAATCAGATTAATATCTGTACCACTCAACTCGAAAAAATAGGCATAGAAATTAAATAAGTAAATTTAAAATAAATTTTAAATAGATGATGGAAAATAGATGTGAATATAGATTTAGACATGAATCTAGTGATAACCTGAACCGATAGATGCCCATACTCGACCTTTTTTATTAACTCTATTTTTTTGTTTTTCTTGAATATTTAGGGTTAAATATAATAAAATATTAATATTTACGAGGAGAAACAACTTTAAAATCCCCACTTTACTCCTCACTTTTTTTTCAGGTAAAAGGAGTTCTTTCATTTTAGTCATTTGATCAGTGACTTTTTAGTTCTCAAAGCAGTTTATCTTAATTAATTCCTTTAAATAGTAACGTTTTCCCTTACACCTTCAATTTTTTATATACCCAATCTTATGTTAATTTTTAAAGGTTGTTTTATTTGCAACTTATAAGTTAAAAGAGATAATGACTGAGAATCATCAAGAGATCATTAATTAAGGAGTTGAGAATCATACAGCAAAGAAATTCTCTAGTCAACCTCAAGATGTAGAGGAGCTTACAGCTATGGACTTTGGTGATCGTGGTGCAACTAAAAACAAGAAACGTGCTTCTCCTATGTGGCTAAAGTTTACTTTGGTGACTATGAAAGGTGTTGATAAGGTTGAGTGTAAGCATTGCAAAGGGAGGCTTTCTGTTAAAGGTACAAATGGGACTTCGCATTTGCATGACCATTTGATCAAGTATTGTCCAAAGAAACATTTAAGGCTTGCTAGAGGCCAGACAACATTATCAATTGGGAGTGGGACTAACTCTGATGGGAAAAAAAAACATTGCAGAGCTATAAATTTAGCTAGGAATTCTCAAGAAGAGAGTTAGTTAATATTATTGTAATGCATGAGTATCCTTTGTCTATGGTTGATCACATTAGTTTCAGAAAGTTTGTGGTGAGTTTAAACAATAAATTTAGGATGATATCTCATAACATACTGAGAAATGATATCCTAAAAATGTTTCTAAGTGAAAAATCGAACTTGAAATAAATGTTGGAGGACCATAGGTCTAGGATTGCTATCATTACAGACATGTGGACAGCTTCCAACCAAAAGAAAAGATACATGGTTGTGACCGGACACTTCATTGATGGAGATTGGGTTATAAGAAATCGAATTCTAAGGTAATTAATTTTCTTAGGTTTAACTTATTTCCTTCCGTATTGACAATATCAAGTTTTCTTAAGATGTTATACGTAAATAATTTGCTTAATCTTTATCTTGGTTACCATATATAGATACAATAATTTGCATGTTTAGTAATTAGTTCCTTTATACATGCTAAATATTAATTACTTAGGGAACCATTATGTGTTCTATATTTAAGTTGTAATAAATTTTTATCATTTTATTTTACAGGTTTATATTTGTGTCATGCCCACATACAAACGAGACTCTATTGAAATTTTTAGAGGTGTGTTTGTATGAGTTTAGCCTAGAAACCAAGATTTCTTCTGTGGTAGTGGATAATTGTAAAATAAATGATGCAATGATGAACCTTCTACGTGAGAAGCTTGATGCCAATTCTCTTATATTAAATGGTACACTTTTGCATATGCGATGTAGCACTCATATATTAAACTTGATTGTTAAAGATAGTTTGGATTTGATGGGTGAAGGGTTAGAAAGAATTTGTGATTGTATTTTATTTTGGGCATCAACTCCTAAAAAGATAGAGAAGTTTGTGGATGCAGCTAAGTTTTTGAAAGTTTCATCTTCTAAAAAGTTAGTTCTTGATTGTAAGACAAGGTGGAATTATACTCATTTGATGTTTGAGACATATTTGACATACGAAGGTGTTTTCAAGAGGTTGGAAAGTTTAAATAATAAACTTAAATTTACTTTGCCTAGTGATGAAGATCGGAAGTTCGGAAACATTATTTGTGACAAATTGAGAGTATTTTACAAAGTAATAGAGCTTTTTTTCTGGTAGAAAATACCCCATTGTGAACTTGTTCTTTCGACATGTTTATAAAATAAAGTTATAGTTATTTAAGTGGATGTCGTCTCATTGTGATGTTGTTAGAACTATGACACTAAATATGGTCAAAAGTACAATGAATATTGGTTTCATGTGAATGGAATACTAGTTATTGCTTCTGTTTTGCACCCAAGAAATAAAATAGATTGCGTTGAGTTCTATTTTAGTAACATTTATGGAAGTAAAGCTAATAATGAGATTGAGAGGCTGAAGAGCTTGCTTTATGAACTATTGTTAGAATATCAAGACAAACGTGCTATAGACATATGGAACTCTATAACGTGTACTAATTCAGTTGTTTCATCGTCTTCATGTGAGGCTACACATCTTGGAAAACATCAAGCAAATTGTGGAGATAGCAATAATTTTTCATGTATAAGATATCAAAGAAAAGAAGGGTAAACTTAAGATCTGAACTTGACCATTATATGGAGGAAGATACAATGCTTGAAATAACTATTTTGACATTTTGGCTTACTGGAAGCAAGAATTCAAGTATCCAACACTGAGGATGATTACCCAAGATGTTTTATCAATACCTATTTCTAGAGTTGCTTCAAAAAGTATATTTAGCATGGGTGGTAGGGTTCTTAGTCTACATTGCTCAAGACTTCATGCTAGTACCGTTGAAGCATTGATGTGCTTGCAAAATTGGATGCTTGGAGATTATTTAAGTAATATATATTTCCTTATTAATATTTGTAACATTTGTATTTGAAACTTCTTACTTATACAATTTTCATATTAAATCTTCCTTACAGATTTCGCTTTACAAAGTTTGTGTGCGATTAATTCGATCTTTGATGATGCTGATGCAAGCGAAGAGGAACCGAGTGAGGCAATTGATTTGATAATTCATTTTATTTCTCATTTTTACTTAAAATATTAAATTAACTTATAATTTCACTCTATTTGTTAATATATTTTATTTTCTTATAGGATGGATATTGCAAATGATATCGAGTTCACACAAAGACAATTTGAAGCTTTGGATATTTCTGTCTTTGTTCCAATTCTTAATTGTGAAAAATATATGTTGTCTTTGCACTAGACATTATGATTTTTATTATTCCAATTTATGGTTTTTTAAGACATACAAATCAAAATCATTACGTATTATTACTAGTAATCTCTTTATTTTTAGTTTGTTCTCCTGATAACCTTAGTGTGAGGGCATTAGGACTACATAATATGAAAATTGAAGGGTAAGGGCACCGAGAGAATGAACAGAAAACTGAGGAAAAACTCAAATCAAAGCATAAGGTCATCAGGGCTACGTAATCTGATTTATGTTATTTTGAAACAACAACGTCAATTCATTAATATTCATTTGTTGTGTTAATTTTGGCTGACGTGTATTAATAGTTAAGGTTTCTGAAACGCATGACAAGCCACGTCAACAAACTTAACGGAAACAATAATGTTGGGCTATAATTGAAAAAATTGAAAGTTTGAGCATTTTATTACTACTTTTTGAAGTTCGACATATAATTAAAAAATTAAAGTTTGAGCATTTTATTGCTACTTTTTAAAGTTTGGGCTATAATTGAAAATTTGACAAAAGTTTGAGCTTTTTTGGTAATTAACCTTTGTTTTTTTATATTTATATCTCAAGTATTGAATGTTGTTTATTTTATTTTTATAATTATGTCACTTAATTATTAGGATGAATTCTTGTTTATTGTTATTTTTATGTCTAACACTAAATTAAATGTTAAATCCATAATTGTTTAATCCCTCTAATTTATGAAGGAATAGGATTTAACGGATTGCTGCATCATTAGATTTAGGAATTACAATTGGCTTAATTAAATGCAACCACACATGGTTGTATTGTTTTGTTTTATTGATCTATATCAGATTTTAAATCTATAATTATTTAATCCTTATAATGGTATGGATTGATGCATTATAACTTTTGGATCTGAGGAAAGATAATTGACTAAATTAAAGACAACTACCAGTTTGTGTGTTGTTTTGTTTAATCAAATTTTGTAATTATTAATGGAGCTTTTGAGCTAAATCTTGGGTGTTTGACTTAGGTTGTTTTGTAGTTATGATATTAAATCACATTCTTTTTAATTAAATATAACTAAGGGGAGATTAAAAAAAAATCACAAAGGTGAATATAATCAAAGTATAAATTGATTTATAATTGTATTGGTGGTTGCAATATAATTTTGATGGTGGATGGATTTAAACCTGAGTTTGTTTTATATTTCCTTTTATATTTAAATCTAATTTTTTTAATAGTGTTATTTTTATATTATATTCATCATAATCAAATTCACCCTCATTCTTGTTCAGAAGCACAAAACAAGGCTAGATACTCTCTATGGGATGGACAATTACTCATGCTATTATAGATATCTAAAAGAGTAAAGTTTCATTTTTGGGGTAGGTAATAGCACACCAAAATTTTTTTATCATTATCAGGGAGTGATTCTCTAAAAATAATTGATGACATTTATTGTAATGTAGCTCATCAAAGATTTATGTTATTATATTCATCTTATTTGTTTTTTGATATTTTAAAAGTAAAAGAGGGACTATATCTCTAACATTTTAAAAGAAATGTGAATGATTTGACTTTACCAGATTTAAGAATGATTTGATATGCTAAATGAGTTAGGATATTCTTAGCAATGTAAATCAAACCCTAAATCTACATAAACATAATATTCAAGATCTCAAGACCACATGATTTTCACAAGTTAGTCATTCACAAAAGAAAAACATACATGAACCCATAATAGAATGTTAAGATAATAATTAATCAGAATAAAGATAATAATTAATTAGAAGTAAATATCAAAAGAAGTTGTTTTTCTCTTCTTTTTCTTCCTTTTTCAGTTTGACGGTATACTTTTCTTAATAGACATAAAACTATGATAATTGAAAGAGAGAGGGATCAATTTCTAGTTATGATTTTTCTTTATATTATATGTATCATTGACATGTTCAACAATTAGAAAGAATATATCTCATTTGACAAATGGGATTTTGAAATTTAACAATTATTAAATCATAATCATCTTTCACATAAACAAAAGATAACCTATAAAGAATATGACATATAGAACATGATAAAAATATATAATATTCTTCCAGTTGATCTATATGAAACCATTAAGCTTTTTGGTTGAGTAATAAAACATAATGCATTTATTATAAATTAAAATCCTCTCTTAAATTGGTCAAATAATAAATTATTATTAAATGAAAACCTAATACAATTTATAGCAAATGCACATCATTAGATCAACACATTCCCTCCTACTTATCATAATATTAGTTCTATACTCATTACAAAATGTAATGAGAGATATCATTGTGGTCCAACAATTATGTCTTCATTAGAGATAAATCCTTTTATGTCAACATAATTTATTCATATGTATACACACTAGCAAACATAAATGAAAAATGATGCATTAAAGATATCAAAAAATAGTAAATAAACTATCTTAAAGCATAAAAAACTTAAAGAATATAAATTTTATTATAATGTCAATAGTGATTTTCCATAATCCCCATTCTTTCAACATGTTCTTGAATATTTTTTATGGAAATCATTATTCAAAGAATCTACAACTATAAGATTGATGTTACTATGTTCAATTATCACTTTTTATTTCTAAATTTCTTCTTTAATTGCAAAGTATTTCAATTATATATGTTTAGCTTTTTTTCAATACTTTTTGTTTTTATAAAATAAAATAGCTATAGATTCTCACAATAATTTTTTAGTGACTTGGAAATACTATTGATAACTCCAATTTCTAAAATAAAGTTTCATAGTCATATTTCATGAATAATAGCTTGAAAACATACCACAAGCTTAACTTCTATCGTGGATAAAGCAATGATAGACTTCTTCACACTCTTCCATAAGATTGCTCCTTTAGCAGAAAGGAACAAATTGTCAAATGTTGATTATCTTGTATCCATACATTGAACATGACATGAATCTATCATATTACCTTAAGATAATTAAAAACTCTTATAAGTTAACATATGATCTTTTTTTTCTTGAAAGTATGTCAACACCTTAATTGTAGTTTTCCAATGATCTAATCATAGATTACTTTGACATCTACTTAGCATTCAAATAGAAAATTAATGTCCAATCTAGTAAAATTAGGAGCATGCATAAATATTCTAATAATATACATATAAGGAATATGTTCCATTTCTTTGAGTTCCAATTAATTCTTTAGAGCACTTTCTATCTTAAATCTCTATAATATTTTATAATATACAATTCTGGATTATTAATCTTTCTTAAAAAATTTTGTACTTCGTTCACATAGGATGCCTTATAATTTTTTTTAATTTCAAATTCTTAAATAGTTCTTTGTCTTAGTAAATAAGTCAAGACTAATTATAATGAGATATCATTAATATAAAAATGCGAATTAAAAATTGTTTCCATTTATCTTTGCAAAAATGCATCGAGTGATAGTGTTTTCTTCAAATCCAAAGTAACCAATGGTATTATTGAACTTAAGATATCACTTAAGTACATATATTGACTTATTAAGTTTATGCACCATGTGTTCCTTTCTTTTAACTATAAAAATCCTTGGGTTGATTCATGTATACTTTTTCCTCTAAACTCCTATTAAGAAAAGTAGTTTTCACTGTCCTCCATTTGATAGAGCTCTAAATCATAATGACCTTCTAATACTATGATAATTTTAAATGAGTCCTTCCTATAAATAAGTCAAAATGTCTATTTATAGACAACAATATCTTTCTAGGTGAAACCTTAAATAGCAAGTTTAGCCTTTTATTGTACGATATTGCCATTAGTGTCATGTTTGACCTTAAATACCTATTTACATTCAATTATGTTATAACCTTCAAGAAATTAATAAGAACCAATACTTCATTATGTTCCATTAATTCAATCTCTTCTTTTATAACTTCTAAGCACTTGACAAAATTACCACCTTTCCATAGCTTGTGAAATAAAAATTAGATAATCATTAGTTCCCTCGTCAAATTCTAAATCTTGTAAATTAACCATATAATCATCATAAATAACATATTTCTTTACTTTTATAACCTTTTAAATATTATCTTATGTGGTTCATCTACTAGGTTCATTGACAACAACTTCTTTATGAGGTGCTTCACATTCATTTTTTATTCTTGTATGTTGTCGAAATGTTCATCTACTGTGAGAACAATAATTTGAGAAGAGGTTTTAGGTAAAAGAATATTCATCCTACTTTGTGAAGTTCTACTTTACATGTTTCTACACTCTTACTAATTTCACCATTTTTAGTGGACCTTTTGTTTATACTTTTAACAATTCTCATACAATGGCAATAAGATATATATGTTTTAGACCTTTTTTGAAAAATTAATAAAAAAGCCACAGGTTGTTGTTGATTCTAGTTTCTTTCTTTTGGATTATAAATCCATACTTTCTTTGGAAAATCCTAAACATGTAGGCACCTAAAACTAGGTTTCTTTATAGCTCATAAGGAGTCTTCAAAGATACCTTTTTAAGAACTATATTTAATAAATACATAGTGATTTTTGAAGCATGCCTCCATAATTATAAAAGTGGAGAAGAATAACTCAAAATATTTATAACCATAACAATTAAAGTAGATTATGCATTTCATGTTTTGATTTGCACAGCATTGTTTGTTGAGCTTTTAAAGGAATTTAGTAAATGGAATATAATATTATCTAATTTCATTGTACCTTTTAAAATATCCACCATCTCTATCAGAACTAGTTTCATCTTTCTGTCTACTTATCTTTCAACCTTATTAATAAATACTGCTAAGGAATTTACATATTGAGATTTCTTATATTAAAAATAAAAATATTTATAATGTGAAAAATCATCCATAAATGTGATAAAATACTTTTGTCCACCAAAAGATAGAAAATCAATAAGGCTCATAGATATTAGTGTGTATAAGTTTAAGGTGTTTTATCCTTCTTATGATTAATTTCTTAATTATGTGTTTTATGTAATTTCCCTTAATGCAATCTAGATATATATTAAGATTAGTAAAATCCAAATTAAAAATTATTTCGTTCTTTACTAATCTTTTTTATTTTTTCTTGTAAAAATGTGTCTCAAACTTTTATGTCATGAGCAAGCTAAGCTTTCTTCCACTAAACCATGTTTAATATCATTAGTATAATGCAAGTTCCATAAAGTCTCATTAAAAAGTTTATCAAGATTTAAGTTGTACTAACCATCCCAAAGAGCACCAGAACTTATAAAATGATTATTTTTCTATAAAATATACCACCCCTTTCCAAACTTAGAGGAATATCTAACTATATCAAGTTTTGACAATGAAAATATAACATCCCTTTCACGAAATAGTAGGAATACAAAGTATTTCGAAAAGATCTAAATGTTGTATAATATCAAAAATCAAATAATAATCTCCTATTTCTTTAACTTGATCTTTGACTATATTACCATAAATATAAAATTTCCATTTGGCCTTATAGTTTGGATCATAAAGAATCTCTACATCATATTCGAAATATGAATAATGCAACCATAATGAATCCATAAAATTTTAAAAGGAACATCTATCAATTTTGATTCAAAATATACAAAAGCACTATGTTTACCTTTCTTTTTGAACCATAGGTCATGTTTCAGACAATCTAGCCTTTCTATTAAAATAACATTTACCATTTTATTGTTCATTTTAGTGGACTTGGATAGATGATGCATACACTACATTTTAGAATGATTTTGAGAGTATTTTGCTATGTTTGAATTAATTCTATAGGATTTAGTACTTAATTTGCCTAATATTTTATTGTCAAGCATTTTTCTAACTCTCTAATGTAGAAAGAATTATTTAAACAAGTTGGAACCAACTTGGAGAAGTTTTAAAATCATTTTAGAGAAAATAAAACCAATATAGGCCCATATTATCAAACAAGGCAATAATATGGTATAGTATCCAACCATATTCCATGCTAATGCATTCTATTTGTTAGAGAGTTTGCTATATAACCAAACATTCCTCAAATAGGGGTCCATGCTCTTTACATACTATATACACAGAATTGTGTTGACACCTTTAAAAATCATGTTCTCAAAATGAACTCCTAGTCATATGATTTAAAGTAACACTAACCCAAGATGGGATAAACACAAAATCATGTTCTGAAATCATATTAGCAATGCTTGGTTAAGAAAACATCTAGAGAGGTTTATTAAGTTACACTCGGGTTCATAATAAACTTTTAAAGACACTAAATAATTGAAAGACTTCTAAAGAAATTGCATCCTTCTCTCTAGGCTTCGTTTAAAGTTAATGATATACTTTTCTTAATGAAAATAAAATTATCATAATAAACAGAGAAATGGAACAATTTCTAGTTGACATTTTTCGTTATAGTACATGCACCATCAATATGTGAAGTAATTAGATATTATTTTTTTAATTGATTAAAAAATAACCAATTGTAAACAACCTAATCTAGGAAACGTGAAAAATAATGGAAAAATGAACTGAAAAACCAAAATAGTACGCTTAAGTGATGGAAAACACCATCCAGCCAATATGTATGTGCTGTCCCTTAATTATCAGCTTCAGCAAAACCGGTCTACATCAGAGTATAACATCAGAACTGGTCCAATATTCACATGCGTGTTGCACTTGTACTTAGGAGAGGTGTTTTGATGTTGATCGTTTCTTGTTTTGTCTTTTCAAATGCAAGTTGTGATGCAATGATTTTAACTTGCAAGAGCTCCAACGACGTCGAAAATAATTGCAACGAACAGGAGATAGTACAAACGGTAAACAAAAAAATTACAAGAAGCCACTGGTCAGTGTCGGGGCGATGGGGGCTTCTCTTTAAGTCAATACATTCATTTTTGTCTATGTGTATCGGAACAGGAATTTAAAAGTGACATACTTCTTTTCCTCTTATATATGTACATCTATTATTCCATCATTAAATTAGTTAAATCTGAATAAAATGAATAAAACATAGTTAATTAAAAACCTTCTTTCATTTTGAACAATCAATTGAATAACATTATTATATTTAAATTTGTACAAGTGGTCCAATTAGATAGTTTGAGATTATTAAATGCTTTAAAAATAAAATTTAGATTAAATTTTAACATGGAAAGATAGACCAACAATATTATACAACTGATTTTGGATTATACAAAAAGACATAAAAAGTTGATAGTTTTTGATTTTTAATAATAAATAAATAAATTATCAAAATATGAACTATATGCAGTAATGATCATTTAATTTATAGCAATGTTGAGTTATGAAAGAATACTCTCTAAAATCTCCTTTCATGAATCACAACTTGTAAAAGAAAACAACTCCTTAACAAAAAATAAAAGAAATTAATTTCATAAGATAATACCTTTCTTTAAAAAGTTGAAATGAATTGATTAATAAAAAATCCGAAAGAATAAAATAAGGCCTAAGATAAGATTAGAAAAAAGCTCCTTTTCTTTTAGTGAACTCAATGTTAGAAAAAGAAGCATGAGTTTCTCTCTAATGCTTACCTGAAATGTATGGCCTCCTGATTTGAAAATGAAATAAAATAATCGAATTAAGGAAATATACTTGATGCAAGATATGAACTAAATGCGACTAAACTTAATAAAATGACAAAAATTAGCTTAGGTGTCAGATTTCAATTGGATTAGACACTAAAACTTGTAACGGTGGATTGATTTAGGAGTTACTTCACTTAAGCAAGTTAAACCTAATATTCATAGGAATTCTTTTCTTTTTTAAATCCAAGTTACCTACTTGGTTCTTAGATAATTTGGAATAAAAAGTAAACATTCAATGCAAGCAGCCTAAAATTAAGTTCATTAATCCTAGGTACCCTTATACAAGATTCTACGATTGGTTTACGCGTTAGTCTCAAGTATGTTGCTTGATCGATTTTCTGATAAATCAAATCCCAATAGTTATGGCATTCAATCATCTAAGGCCTTAATCTAGTTGATCAATCTAAATTACGCTAAATATGATTTCAATCAAGCAAATAAAACAATACCACAAAAATTATCCTAATCCAACATCAATCCTAACCTCAACAAAAAAGAACTCACCTACACATATTCGTCAATGTAACATAAATCATAGTCATAATATATAATTGCATTGATTAAATCTATGAAAATTTAAAACAATAGAGAAACAAAAACAAATTAAGAACACCCAATATAGTCTTCAGAGATGGATAGTAGGTGTTGTCTAAGGATTGCTTTCTCTTCCAACATGTAGCTACTCTCATGCAATACACAATTATCTGCTCTTTTTTTTCATCTCCTTGCTACTGTAGTTGATGGGACTAATAAGTGGGGGGTTTTTGGTCCACCCCTACTGTTCACGCAACTCCCACTAAAACACGTTCTCTTGCCACCAGGCCTCTTTATTTATGTGTTTTCACACCAGCATCTCTTTATTTCTCCAACACGCCAGCTCTCCTATTCTTACGTTGATCTCTATCTTTCACGTAGCCACCAGCTCTCCTCTTCTCTTCCTATTCATTGATGTGATGAATAAGTTGAGGGTTTTTGGTCACCCCTTTAATTCACGCACGTCACTCCTCTCTTCCTATTCATTGATGTGATGAATAAGTTGAGGGTTTTTGGTCACCCCTCTAATTTAAGCATGCCACTCCTCCCTTGGCTGAAACGTTTTCATTTCTTTTAAATTCATGGGCTGCTACGTTGTCGTTTATTGCCTTTGCCTGCTTTGAGAAGCTTTTCTTACTTTATGCTTTTAAATGTTCCAAGTCTATCTAACATGTGCCTAAAATTAAAACAATTAATTCTTAATTAGTGCAATTTAAACATTAAATGGACAAAAGTTTAGCAAATTATATATCTAAAAGCGATATAAAATGCCCATTAACAACACCCCCACACTTGAATTGTTGCCCGTCCTCACACAACTTACTTGGATCACAACCAACATATTCTGTCATTTCATTTTCAATGAAAATCAAGTGTTTGCAATCCCTTAAACTTCGACGAACTCAAGTATCAAGCTAATACATATGTCATAATCTTTTCATCAATACACATAAACAAAATCAAAGGTAGATATCCTTGATCAAAAGTAAGCATAAAATTAAAATGGACCTTCTTCACGATATTCACTCATGTCACTTAAGTGTATAAGGGTTGTGTTTCACTCAAAGCTTCCTTTAAGAAATTACACTACCATAGGCTTGCAAATTTATCCGTTTTTCACTTCATAGAGTACATGCCATCATGAATCAAAAGGGCTTTTACTAAAGGTTGTAATGGGGCTTAGGTTAAGGTAAGATAAAAAGGGCAAAGGCTACTTACAAGCATTCACAAAGCACTAAGTAATGTTGGACAATAAAAAAAAAGTTTATAAGATGTGCAAATAGAAACACGAGACTACAACTACTTATCATTATTCAATGCTACTGTTTGATTTTTTGCTTTTTTCTTTGTTTTCTTTGTTTTTTTGTTTTGTTTTTTCTATTTTTTTCATAACACTAAATATAAAAAGAAGATAGTAGTAGCACAAATCAACAACAACTGAGTAGATGTACCTCTAAAACATCTCAGAATTTCATATAAAAAAATCCCTAAATTAAGGACATTAAATACTTAATACTTCATTCAACTCGTGAAAGGGTCAGGCTAAAAAGTCACCAAGTTTCAAAGCAGTGTGATTCATTACAAAAAAGAAAAAAACAAGGTTTTGCAAGGAAAAAATGACTTGGTAGGTCATTTAAGCTAAAGGTTAAAAACAAAGAAGGCCTTTATCATATTTATAACGCATGCAACTAGCAGTATCAAACAGGTTCAGAGCAAGTTTTGAAGGTAATCTACATAGAGAAGCATCACTTGCAACAAAGAAAATAAATGACTATAAGATGCAGTCATATAGCTTAAGACCTCACATGTGCTTAAATGAAAATCCCTCACAACTCCATACATTGCCTCATCACTCAAACATCAGTTATTTACTAAGTTTATGCAATTAACTACTTTAATCAATTCACATGGTTCACTATCCTCTCAAGCTGCCTAATCCAAATTCATGCATATAGCTCAATTCTCTTTCCAACTACTTTGACATAATCGTATAGTCGAATTCATAAAAAATGGGACCTAAGTTAGCTACCAAAAGAGTCGCAACGATTCAAGTATGTATCTCTCAACAACAACATCATAAACATCAGCATGCACATAATCTCAATCCCCCCTGCTTAATATGAACATTGTCCCTAATGTTCAAGTAGTCAATAATCAAACACAAAGAAGGGAAAGAGGAAGAGAAGCTTCCATGAAAAGAATCGGCTGAGAACTCTTTGTCACCAACCATACAAACCCTAAAGAAAACACAAAACAACTCAAAGAAAGGCATTAAACTAGAAAGAAATGCAAAGGAAACAACAAGAAAAGAAAAGAAAGAAATCTACAGTCCTACCGAAAAACATGCATTGCGATCAAGGAGGAGAAAGTGAAGTATCATGAAGAGAGAATCACTCCTCAGAAGTATCCACAAACCTGGGCATATACAATTTAGCTATTTGTCCATTTACCTTAAAGGGGTTTTGATTTTCTTGCTTTACCTCAAGGACCCCAAAAGGAAAGACTCGGATCACCTTGAATAGACTATACCACCTTGACTTAAGCTTCCCTAGAAATAAACTAAGATGGGAGTTGTAGATCAATACTTGGTTACCTACTTTAAAGTCTCGGTGGAGGATCTTCTTATCATGCCACTTCTTCACATGCTCTTTATAAAACTTTGAATTTTTATAAGCATCCAAACGGAGCTCTTCAAGCTCGTGAAGCTGTATAAGTGTCTTAGCACCTACAGATGACAAATAAAAGTTAAGAAATTTGGTAGCCCAATATTGACGATGCTCTAACTCAACTAGAAGATGATAAGACTTGCCATACACTATCCTGAATGGTGACATGCCTATAGGTGTTTTAAATGCAGTTCTATATGCCCAAAATGCATCATCTAGCTTTAAAGACCAGTCCCGCCTAAAACCATTAACATTTTTTTCTAATATTTTCTTTAATTCCCTGTTTGAGACTTCAACTTGTCCACTAGTTTGGGGGTGGTATGGAGTAGCAATCTTATGAAGTAGCAAAAATGTGACCCCTTAGCATTAATGGTAGCTTTAGGTGTGCCAAAACGTGTAAAAATATTCTTCTTCAAAAACTTAACAACCACTCTAGCCTCATTTGTGGGCAATGCGTCTGCTTCCACCCGTTTGCTAACATAATAAAAAACAACCAATATATATTAATTGGAGAAAGACTTAAGGAATGGTCCCATGAAGTCTATAACTCAGACATCAAAAACCACGCACACAAGAATGTTAGTTAATGGCATGTCATGTCTCGTACTATTGTTCCCAACCCTTTGGAACCTATCACAAGATTTGACAAATGCAAATGCATCCCTAAATAAGTCCGGCCAATAGAAACCACACTCTAAAACCTTATGAGCTGTCTTAGATGCACCATAATGTCCCTTAGGTTCTCTAGAATGACAATGATGTAACACTGAGGACATTTCCTCTTCAGGAGCCTATCAATAGCTCCACACAAATCTTGTAAAGCAAAGGATCATCCCAAAGATTGTGTCTTACCTCAAACAAAATTTTTTTCTTTTGAGTATAAGAAAATTCAGGGGGATAGAAATCACTAGCAAGTTAGTTTACATAGTTTACAAACCAAGGAGTGACTATCATAACCATTAGATGCTCATCAAGAAAAGTCTCTTGAATGTCCTTCTTTATTGCACTCTCCATGGTAGCTTCATCTAACCTTGACAAGTGATTAGTTACAAAATTCTCAGCTCCCTTCTTATCCCTCAACTCAATGTCAAACTCCTACAAAAGTAAAACCCAACTAATTAGTCTTGGTTTAGCATCGGGTTTTGTTATTAAGTATTTCAAGGCTGCATGGTCAGTATACACAATCACTTTAGACAAAACCAAATATGAGCGAAATTTGTCAAAAGAGAACACAACCGCGAACATCTCTTTCTCTATGGTGGTGTAATGGTGTTGTGCACTACTTAGTGCCCTATTTGCATAAAAAATGGGATGAAAGGTCTTACCTTGTCTTTGGCCTAAAACATCACCCGTTGTATAATCAACTGCATCACACATTAATTAAAAAGGAAGAGACCAGTCAGGAGATATAGGAATAGGCGCAGCCACAAGCATATCCTTTAATAATTAAAAAGATGTCAAACATTTATCGTTAAAAGTAACTACAACATCTTTTTCAAGCAACTCAGTCAAAGGTCTAGCAATCTTAGAAAAATCCTTAATGAACCTACGGTAAAAACCAGCATGGCCTAAGAAACTTCTAATGGATCTAACATTGTTTGGTGGTGGAAGTTTTTTAATGACATTAATTTTTGCTGGGTCTACCTCTATATCCATGCTAGAAATCTTGTGACCTAAAACAATGCACTCCTGGACCATGAAATGACATTTTTCCCAATTGAGCACTAAATGGGTCTATTCACACCTAATCAAGACTTTCTATAAATTATCCAAACATGCATCAAATGAAGTATCAAACACAGAGAAGTCATTTATGAAAATTTTAATGAAAGATTTAAGCATGTCAGAAAAAATGGCCATAATGCATCTTTGAAATGTAGTTGGAGCATTGCATAAACCAAATGGCATGCATCTATATGCAAATGTACCATAAGGACATGTAAAAGTTGTTTTCTCCTGATCTTCAGGGGCTTCCAAAATCTACAAATATCCACTATATTCATCTAAGGCACAATAAAAGTCATATCTAGCTAATTTCTCAATCATCTGATCAATGAAAGGTAAAGGAAAATGATATTTCCTGGTGATATCATTCAACTTCTTATAATCTATGCACACCTAGTTACCTTCCTAGTGGTTATTAATTCCTTTTTCTCATTTTCAATCATAGTGGTGCCTCCTTTCTTTGGCACTACCTGCACAGGACTAACCTAACAAGAATCAGAAATGGGGTAGATAATACCTGCATCTAAAAGCTTTAGTACCTCATCTTTCACTACCTCCTTCATGTGTGGGTTAAGTCTCCTCAGGGACTACACCATTGCCTTGCTTCCATCCTCCATGAAAATGTAGTGCATGAAAAAAGAAGGGTTTATACCCTTAATATCCATCATGGACCACCGAATGGCCTTTTTGTGGTCTCGCAGTACCCTCAACAACTGCTCCTCTATAGCACCTGACAAACAAGAAGAAATGATAACTGCTAATTACTCAGGTGGGTTAAGATAAACATACTTCAAATGATTTGAAAGAGGTTTGAGGTCAAGAGAAGGAGGCTCTTCGATTGAAAGCTTCGAAAATATCTTGGCTAGATGTTGAAGAGGCTCGTATGCTCTATAATTTGTCCAATAAGCCTGCTCCAACTCAACTCCAATATCCTCCAACACTTCTTGCAATTCTTCCCCTAACTCCTGGATCATTCCTTGTGTTTCCCCTTCTAACAAATATGCATAACCAATAGAAGAATTATCAGTGTTAGAAGAATAAATATCAATAAAATGGCAAGAGTCAAGAGTAAAAGGATGCTTAATAGCATTGAACACATAAAACACTAGTTCTTCATCTTTAAGTCTCAAGATGAGCTTTCCATGTTGCACATTGATGATGGTCCGTGTAGTGGCCATGAAAGGTCTCCCAAGAATGATGGGGATGTCTCTATCTTCCTTCATGTCAAGGACTAAGAAATCTATCGAAAAGATGAACTTCTCGACCTTAACCAATGATTCCCCTCGGATAAGTAATGGACCTATCTACCAACTGAAGCGAAATAGTAGTGGCTTTGGGCTCCGCCAATCCTAACTTCTTGAAAACAGAAAGAGGCATTAAGTTAATACTCGCACCTAAATCCATTAAAGCCCTATCTATATGCAAATCAACAATAACACAAGGAATAGTAAAAATCCCTGGATCCTTAAGATTCGGTGGTAACTTTTTCAATAATATGCCCAAACACTCCTCATTCAGCTTCGGCATACTCCTCAAGCCTCCTCTTATTAAACAAGATTTCTTTCAAAAACTTAGGATAAGAAGGCATATGTACTATGACCTCAATAAAGGGAATGTTTATATGCAATTTTTTAAACATGTCAAGAAAATGACCAAACTACTTATCTAATTGCGTACATTTCAACCTTTGAGGATAAGAGATTTGAGGTCTTACCAGGCGTGCAATGGGGTCAGCAAATAACCTTGGATGATCCTCCTTTGCAGTTGGTGCTTCCTTGACCTTCTTGCTACCCTCTTGACTCTTCTCTTCTTCACTCCTTTCCTCTTCTTTATCCTTCTGCTTCTCCTTAACTTCCTCAAGTTGTCTACCACTAATCATTAAGATTACCTTTTTATGTTCTCTCAAGTTAGCCTTAATAGTGCTAGGCAATGAACTCGAAGGTCTTTCCTTCAACAAACTTGCAATTTGGCTCATCTGATTCTTCAAGTTTCTGATAGAAGATTCTTGTTTCTGCATCCTAACCTCAGTAGTGGAAATGTACTTCAAGAGTAGCTCTTCAAGATTGGATTTCTCATGTGGCATAGGATTTGGAGCCTTAAAACCTAGGGGTGGCTGCCTCTGAACATTGGATGACTGCGGTTGTGCCATCTGATCATTTCACCAAGAGAAGTTTGGATGATTCCTCCACCCTAGGTTAAAGGTGTTAGAATATGGATCTCTTCCTTGTCTGTTATAATTGCCCACATAATGGGCCTCTTCTTTCTCTCGAGCAAAAGGATTCCTAACTTGCCACTCAAAAGATGCATGGGAATCTCCACCACAATGTTCGCATATGGCACAACTCCACAATGAAGAACTAGCTCCTCTTCTCACACTGTGCATTAGATTATCCAACTTTTTTGTCAAAACATCCATCTGAGTTGATAAAGCCACTGTATTGTCTACTACACGAGTTCCTGTAGGTCATCTAGGATGCCTATCTGAATGATACTGAAAACTACTGGTGGCCATCTCATCAATCAACCTGTAAGCATGATCTAGTGTCTTTCTTATTAAACTACCTCTTGCTGCAGCATCTATGGTACTCTTGGTTGATGGATCATTCCTATATAAAAGGTGTTAACTTGCTGCCATGTGGAGAACCTATGACTAGGACACTGTGTCAACATATCTCGAAATTGCTTCCACACTTCATATAGACTTTCATTTTCATATTGGGTGAAGGAAGTGATCTCATTCTTCATCTTTGCAACCTTGGCAGGAGGGAAAAATTTAGCCAAAAATAATCTTATCATCTTATCCCATGTGGTAATTGGTCTTGATTGCAAACTGGCTAACCATGCTTTGGCCTTATCCTTTAAAGAAAATGGGAATAATCTTAATCTCACTGCATCATTCGACACTCCATTACGCTTGAACAAATCACAAATATCCAGAAAGGTCTCCAAATGGGTGTTTGGATCTTCCAAAGGTAATCCTCCAAACTGAGATGCTCTCACCATGGATGTAATGATGTAAGGAATCTCAAAACCCACAGTTGTGATTGTCGACCTTATAATGGGAGGCGTGGGTCTATTGTTGTGCCCCATAGTCAAATCCATCATAGTCAACTCCCTTCTCTCTTCAGGTCGTGCCATCAGCCCCTCATCGCGCTTTTCCATTTCTATAAACTACTCTTCTCTAATTCGTTCTTCTGTGTTATTATTCCGAGCCAATTTGGATTCCTTGCGTAACCTGTGAGCTATTTTTTCAATCTCAGTATCAAGTAGCAAATTCTCAGGCCTTTAACCATGAGTGAGCATAAACAAAATGAATCAAATAAAAAGAAATAGTAATAGACCTAAAAATTGAAAATAAAACACATCGAATTAAAGCAATAAAACAAATAGCTAAAATATGCAAATTAACAATGAAGCAATAATTAAATCTGAGACAATTAACACCGTCTAACCTAATGACTCACAATAAAGAAAATACCCAGTAACGACACCAAAAACTTGTTGTAGTATAAACAAAGTAATATAAATTAAATTATATCTAGACCAAACTAGAGGCAAGCGTACTTCGTCGATAAGTAATATAAAACGGTAAGAACCAAATATCATACCCAAGGATTTCAAAATGTAAAACCATTAAATTTAATGATGCAAAATTACTTAGAAGATTAGGAATTAATTGATTTGAAAATGAAATAAAATAAGCGAATTATGGAAATATGCTTGATGCAAGACATGAACTAAATGTGACTAAACTTAATCAAATGAAAAAAATTGGCAAAGGTGTCAGATTTCAATAGGATTAGACATTAAAACTTGTAACTGTGGATTGATTTAGGAGTTACTTCACTTAAGCAAGTTAAACCTAATATTCGTAGGAATTCCTTTCTCTTTTAAATCCAAGTTACCTACTTGGTTCTTAGATAATTTGGAATAAAAAGAAAACATTCAATGCAAGAAGCCTAGAACTAAGCTCATTAATCTTAGGTAAGCTCATACAAGATTCTACAGTTGGTCTACGCATTAATCTCAAGCATGTTGCTTGATCGATTTTCTGACAAATAAAATCCCAATGGTTATGACATTAAATCATCTAGGGCCTTAATCTAGTTGATCAATCTAAATTACGCTAAATATGAATTCAATCAAGCAAATAAAACAATACCACAAAATTGTCCTAATCCAATATCATTCCTAACCTCAACCGAAAAAAAAACTTACCTACACATATTCGTCAATGTAACATAAATCATAGTCATGATATATAATTGCATTGATTAAATCCATGAAAATTTAAAACAATAGAGAAATAAAAACAAATTAAGAACACTCCATATATAGTCTTGAGAGATGGATAGTAGGGGTTATCCAAGGATTGCTTTTCTCTTCCAACATGCAGCTATTCTAACACAATACACAACTATCTGCTCTTTTTTCTCATCTCCTTGCTACAGTGGCTGATGGGACTAATAAGTGGGGGTTTTTGGTCTACCCCCATTGTTTGCCCCCATAAAACACGTTCTCTTGCCATCATCCCTCTTTATTTCTATGTTTTCAATCCAACCTCTCTTTATTTCTCCAATATGCCAGCTCTCCTCTTCTTATGCTGATCTATATCTTTCACGTTGTTGCCAACTCTCATCTGCTCACACTGATCTCTATCTTTCATGTGGCTGCTAGCTCTCCTCTTCTCTTCCTATTCATTGATGTCATGAATAAGTTGAGGGTTTTTGGTCACCCCTCTAATTCACACACACCACTCCTCTTCTCTTCCTATTCATTGATGTGACCAATAAGTTGAGGGTTTTTGGTCACCCCTCTAATTCACACATGCCACTCCCCCCTTCGCTAAAATGTTTTCATTTCTTTTAAATTCATGGGCTACTACATTTTCGTTTATTGCCTTTGCCTGCTTTGAGAACCTTTTCTTACTTTATGTTTTTAAACGTTCCAAATCTAACATGTGCCTAAAATTTAAACAATTAATTCTTAATTAGTGTAATTTAAACATTAAATAGAAAAAAGTTTAGCAAATTATGTGTCTAAAATCAGTATAAAATGCCCATTAAAACCTCCAAGTACTCTTTTCTTAGCTCTTGTTACTTCTTGGTAGCCTTTCTCATTGTTGTATGAGTCTCCTTCTCATCCTATTTCTTTCACTATAGGATTACTCCATTTTCTTATTGCCCTTTCTCTAGATCTTTGTTTTTTCTTCCGCTTTTTATACTCTTGAGTTTATCACCTTTTAGTCTTATGTAAATCATTTTGGTTTTTTCAAAATCCTCTCACCTTCCCTAGGGCTTCTATCTTATTTTTCTTGTTTCCATTATTCTTTCTTTCTATCCTTTATCATTTTCTCCCCCCCCCCCCCGTCCCTCCCTCTCTCTCTCCTCTTTCCTTTTTAGGTTAATGTCCTTTTCCCTTCTTTCCCTTTCTTTTATGTTGTCCTTTTTTCCTTTCCCCCATAATGTTATCAGCCTCCCTCACTCAAACACTTGAGGAGTTTCCTCCTTTGGTACCCACTGATAACCTACTTGCCTCTGTAACAAATCCCCATATAGCTTTAGAATATACTCTTACTCTAAAACTAAAGTAACCTCTCCTTTAAAGATCCTTTTTGCTTTAAAGCATCATGAAAATGCCTACAATAGGAAAACATGAAAGCAAGTTATGGTTGATTCCTTGTAATATATTAAGCTTTGTTATTTCCCTCTGAACTCTCATAATGGAAAAACAATTGTAGCTCTAGATGTTAAAATATTAAAGGAGGCATTTATAAAGTGGGAGGCCACTTTAATTGATTTTTCAAGGACAAGAGGTTATTATTCCTAGACTTAAATGTATAGGCAGAGATGTACAAGAAATACCTTGATTTGATGGAGGCCTTACTTAATGATGAGAACTTCTTTTTGTTTAAATTGGTTCTCCCAGTCAAGATTATAAAGTTCTTGATTTTGCCTTTTGCCTTGTAATTTTAAACCAGTCTTTCTTCAAATTTGGAATCTTTTAACTAAGCATCTTAAGTAGAAGCAAATTCCCATTTGGTTGGATATCCACCATATTCCACTCAAATATTAGATAACAAAATTCTTAAGCAACTTGATAAGCTTTATTGGAACCATTTATTTTGATGAACCTACTACCACAATGAAAAGGGTGGGTTCTACTCATGTTTGTGTTCTGGTCAACATCAACCAAGCTGTTCTAAAGTCAATCCCTTAAATTAGACTTGATGATGAAGGTATGTTATTTGAGGAATGTGTAATTGTCACCTATACTGGAGACTTGACAAAGCAAATTTAGAGACTAACTGGAAAAAGATTTTATATAAGGAATTACTTGGAACTCATAAAAGGATCATGGTCAAAAGGCTAATACTATAAGTCATAGGGAGATAGAAGAAACACTGATAGATTAGCTAAAGGTAGTCCAAAATCTAAATGAAAAGGTCAAAATAGGAGCTAACCTAAACCTAAGTGTTACCTTCTTCTATATCTCAAAAAATATATATTTTACAAAAATTCTAAGGCAACCACATAAGAGTATTGCTAATTAAGAAGCTTAGATATGTGAGGAAAGTTTAGGGCATCTAAATCTATAATTAGAGACTAGGGGAAATTAAAATCCACCTTTTAGGAACGTTTGAGAACCTCAATGAATAACTCAGTAATCCTATCAAAATAGTACTTAAAAGTTTCTAAGTAATAATTAAGAGGAAGTCTTAGAGAAGTAAGAAAGCTTTAACTTACTCCTTCAAATTTCCATCATAGTTTGGAATATTATGCGGCTTAATAGCTCTAATTAATAGAAAATGGTTAGTAATTGCAGCCATGAAACTACCCCTATCTTATAGGAATTTTGGAAACTAAAATTAGGGAAAGCAATTACAAACAACTAACATTTTTCAAGAAGTAATGGTCTACAATCACTAATTACACCTATCATTATAATAGTAGATTAATTGCGCCTTTTGGTCTAAGTAACTTGGATGTAACAATCCTATACATCGAGGATCAGTTGATTCATCCATATATCTGTATAAAGAAACATATTGTTGATTTCTATATAACATTTATTATGCTTTCTAATATAATTTTCAAAGGTCTCCTTTATGAAATAAGCTTAAAGAGATTGGAGATAATATGAATGAACCATGGATGATCAGTGTTTATTTTAACTATATATTCCACTCCTCTTATGCTGAAGGGAACTCAAGGTTATAAATTCAAATTGATGAGCTTAGTAATTGTATCAATTAAATAGAAATCACTAAGATTTGTTAGGAGGGGCTCTATTGTAATTGAATAACAATAACAAAAGAGATGGTATCTTAGGAAGAAGATGGACAGAGCCCTGGTGAATTCCTAATAGTTATTAAAATTTCCTAAATGTAAAGTGTCTTTTATTAACCAGCTGCTTTCTGATCAAACGCCTATGTAGTTGAAGAATATCTTCAATAATTGGAGAAGAATCTCCTCTTTAGATTTAACAATTATTTAGTCAATATGGTCGGCTTTAATAATGCAATTATCATTGGCCTCAGCTATAAGAGGATGAACTCTTTACTTACATGAGGAAGCTACAATAAGTAAAGAATGAACTTAAGGAACTAAATAGAATGAGACGTCTAGATACTCAATAGTCAGTACAATAGTCAAATTAAGAAGTTGAAAGAATCCAAACAAACCTCTATTATTATCCTTATGGACTAAGTTGATACACATCTATATCCTTAAAGGCAATAGTCTATAGGCCATAAATCCAAAAACTTCTCATTCGTGGTTCTTTAATCAACCACTAAAGTTAAGAATTTTAGTGGAGGCAAATGTAGCTTGCCTAGTAAGGAAAGTGATAAAGCCTATTTGTGTTAAAAATTGGGCAGGAAAAGGAGCTCTTATACAGAATCAAGAAGTTTAGGTTGCACTATCTATATTTTCCTTAAAGTGAAGGTGTAAGTTTTCTTCTCTGATGGTAATTCGTCAAATCTTCCTTAAGAGATTAGGCATTTGATGTTAAATCAATTTCCTAACCTTAAAAATGAGGACAAATACTATTGGTACAATATTCTTGTGGTTGATTTAAGTTGTAGAAAGACCAAGGAATTGATTCAGGGGATATCTTTCAAAGTGGGATGGAGTATGATATGTTTCAAAATGGGATGGAGTCAAGTGATACAAAGTAGATGCCTAAGACTAAGTAAACTTAACACAATAGATAGACTTGTATATTTTTCTCATCCAAAGACTTATGTCTTATGTAAGTTAGAGGATGAAACCAAAGATCACCTCTTCTTTTAATGTAGTTTTTCAAAGGAAATACTGAAGATGATGACATAATTATGTCATTGGAACGTTAATTGTTCAAACTTATCTAACATTCTTTATTGGCTAAAGGTCAAATAAGGCTCTAAGGATGAAAAAATGCCTATTTAATGGCTTTAGCTACTTGTTTCTAAGAAATATGAAAAGAAACTAATAATAAAAGATTCATTAGTAAAGAAAAGGACTTAAAGGAATCTATTGGCTTCAACTATAGCTAGCATAAGGGAGCAATTTATGATCAGGAAATTTGCAAGGAAATGTAACAACAACCTAGTATCATGATGAAGAATATAATAATTCATATTTTAGATTCAACGCCTTACATTTTTTTACCTTATATTGTTGTTAATTAATTTGTAACAAGATGTGATTGGAAGCTTAGTGTTTGGAAAGGGGTATGTACTTACATAGTATGATCTCATTTTACTTGTTCAAATTTTATTCTAAATAATATATTTATATATAATTTATTTTCTTGAAAAAAGAAAGTAGATGAAAGGAACCTTTCTCTTATAAGACAAAGATCAAGAATTTTATGGACAAATTGTGGTGACAAAAACACTAGCTTCTTTTTTTATAAATCTTTGATTTCCAAGACTAGTTTGTATGATCAAGTGAGAAGCTTTGGCTTCTCTCTAATCTCGCTAACTATGTATCTCCTACTCAACCTAAACATCCCTAACTAGCTTCCTTTTGCCCCATCTCCCTCGCTATCCCTAACCTTGTTATTGTTACAATCCCTTACATTTTCTTTCCCAAAACTTACCCTAAATCAACAAATCGTTATATCCTTTACCCATAACTTCTCGTTCTAAAACCTTTTGTTTAGACTTAAGCCCTTGTTTCTTTGTTCCTTCTTCTGGTCATATATCCTTCTACCTTCTCCTTTCTCCTTTACTCATTCATTGTTGTTTGTCCTCTCACTCATAATTTTCTCTTTCTCACGAATGAATTTGGAGACCAACTACTAAAGGCTTTGTGTTCATTATCATCGCTGGTTTTACTTTCCTGCCTCTATCCTTTTCTATTTTTGACAACTTCCTTTTAAAAGAAGTCACATATCAGGATTGATTTCCTCTTTTATGTTTAATTCATCACGTAAACCTCTAATTCAACTACTTTGCAGGAACTTACCAGTGAGGATTTTCCTCCTTTAGCCTCTAAGGGACCACTATAGGCTTCTTCTCAGTAAATCTAAAAGGATAATCCTTCTTATTTTAGAGATAGGAAAACCTAGAAGTAGGTTGCTGGTGAAGTTGATAATCTCTCCCTTCACTTCTACCCCCTAAGGAAGAAGGTGGAAAAAATTTTCTCTCTAGAATTGGAGATCCTCTAAGTTGGTGTTAAATCATGGTAGTGTTCCTAATTGCGTTCTTCTTTGATAAAATCAACAATTCTTGTAATATAAAAGTGGGCATTGACAATATGGAAGAAGAAAAGATTATTAGATGTATTAATAGTAAAGGATAAATATATTATCTTTAATTTTTTAAAAAAGGCTCAAGATTTAAATGTAACAGAGGAAAAGCTATAAGATTTCTTTAATCTTCCACTTTTCCTAAATTCCAAGATAGCCTAGTTTTTAGATTGAGCCTAAACACTGAACTATTCCATTATTGGTGAATCTTTATAATTTTCTAGTTAAATACTAGACAACTGATTGCTAGCTTCTTAGGTAAACCTTATCGTAGTGATGATAACATAACAATGAGGAAAAGTATTAGTTATGCTAGGATTTTTATTAATATGGAAATTTCCAAAGAGCTACCATAAGTTATTCCAATCATGAGACTAGTATTTAATAGGGTGTTATATAAAGATAATATGGTGTTCCATTATTAGCATAACCTTCACTAAAGTCTCAACGTAAAAGATTGATACCAATGGGTAAGGTGTTCCAAAAGGCTGATCTTGATGAGTTAATGGGGGGATATGGATATATAGCTAGGTTTGGAACTAAGAGCTACTTTGGATGTTTCAACTCCTACTTCTTCTTCTAATGAGGGCCTTATAGGAGTTGGTAATCAAAAAGTCCAAATTTTGCCAACTGTGGAGGACAAGCCTGATAATAAGGAGTATAAAGATATTACAAAATTTGAACCATCTAAACAGGTTGCCACCAGCCCTTACTCTCCTAGTGTGACTAGTGAGGACAAGGTTGATGGTGAGAAATTCTAGTTGGTTAAAGGAAAAAAGTCTAATAGAAGCAAATGTAAAGGCTCCTGATGTAGCACGTTGTAACACTATATAAAATAACTAGACCTACAACTATATTAATGGCCAGTCTAGTTGATCCCATAAAGATTAATTATAATTGCTTACCTAAATTATACGTATATGTAAAACAGGGGGGTTTGGATCAACGCAAATTAGAAAACAAAATAAAATTGAATATATATAAGCAACTCAAATTAAAAAGTAAGTGACAAAATTGATGAATTGTTTCAAAACCGATTATTTAATTTAATCTCGACCTATGCACTATTTCGTATACATCATTACATTATCATCTTCCCACCTCTTTTTGGACTATCGGTCATGAATCAACAATAAGCTCTATTAATCCCCATTTTTCCTTAGGTCATAGTTAATCAAGAAGAGCTCGTTAATTAATCCTAACTATCAAATAACCTAAAATAAGCTCTCTAAGTTTAATCAGAAAACCATCTTAAGAGTGAGAAAAATATACCAATCTAAGCAATAATCACATAAGTTCCGATTATTTAGCCTATATATGTTATCCTTAATAATATAATACCATTAGTTGCCACAAATGAATTCGAACATGACTATTATATACCGTATTCAAAGTTCTAGCACTGGGTTTTCATGAAAACAATCCAATAGAGTATCAAAATCATTCTTACACAATTCCCAATGAATAAAAGCAAGATAATGTAAACAATTCGAAAATAGGGAAAAAATGATACACAACAATAATATGCCTAAATGTGTTCCTTGACATCGACTTTACCTTCGAGCTGGTGTCAGGAAGGTTAGTGCTCCATCTTCTTGATCAATCTCTAAGAAAGAGCCATGAAATGCGTCTAAGATGTTAAAAACTGAAGAAGGAACGAGAAAATCAGTTATGTTCTCCTGGAATCCCTTTATGTTGTCACAATATATTCCTTATATATTAAAAAGCTAGGTTAAAATCAGTTATGTTCTCCTAGACTCCCTTTATGTCGTCACAATATATTCCTTATATATTAAAAAGCTAGGTTAAAATGGATAGATTCCATAAAAGTTACTGGCGTGTATGAATTTTCTCACGGCTATACATCGATGTTCACGACCAAGAGTAATGTCTCATGGTCATAAGACACCTTGCATCCAACACAACCATTACAATTTGGTTTTGTAGTCATGAGTTTTCCAATGCCTCATTCTTCATTTTCATGCTTTATCTTGTCTCTTCCTCTTTTAATCTTCTTTTTCTTACTCTATGAAGACAATAGAGTATAAATCTTGAGAAGATGGCTTAATAAGTATGATTTTGACTCATTTTAACTATTATGCTTCCAAATTGTGCCTTAAATCAAATATTAACTAAAGTAAGTATCTTAAGAATTTTAAGGCATTAATCACTAAGCGTAATGGATTAAATGTATCAAAAATTAAACACATATTAAGTTCCCTTACGCTTAGTTTTGACCATCCTTTAGCAAATTGTTAAAATCAAATTCATAAGCCATAATGCTTATTCTTTTTCCATATTTCCTAAGAATACATAATCATAAGAAAAGATGAATAATCTTTCAAAAACTATAGTAAGAACTCAACATATGAATCAACATTCATTACCTTTAGAAACTAAGTAATCTAGAGGTAGACTTGGACAAAATATGTTTAAATAAGACAGATCTATAGGTACACTCAAACCCAATTCATGATTATGACATTCCATAACTTTGCATATCATTTCATTTCTCCACTATTAAGAGTTACATGCATAATCATGAATCAAAGGACTTTTCTATGGTTATAATGTGGGTAAGGGTAAGTTAAGATGTATTTTGGGTAATGTAGCATAAAAGTTATCAAGTTAGTGAAGCAAAAGTAACACTCAGTGAAACATCAAGTGCACAAGATAACATCTATTCAAAACTGGGTACCATTAGTTATGATGAATGCAACAACTATATTTCACAACTCAAATTCAAGCTCTCATTCTGTAAACCACATGAAGCACAACCAATTAGAAGGACTCACTCATAAAAATCACATTGAAACTATAAAGAGTGATCCTTCCAAAACAACATCTACCTCATATGTAACATACTCAAATCACTCATTTAATACAACTTTAGAAGGAGAAACCAATCATTAACAAATTTTCAAAACAAATGTATTTGCAATTTGATATTTTTGTTCAATGATTTTTCCTTTTTTTTTTGCTTTTCTATTGATAAGACATAAAATGTCATACCAACAATTATAACCATCCCACACACATGCACACCTGCAAACTTAATGATAGCGTATCATAATGCTAGTCAAAATAAACTAGACTACTACTATAGCAGTGGTGAGTCTAGGTCGATCCCACAAAAAGTGTGCGTAAAATTATTGAAATGAAACTAGACAGTGTTTAAGTTAGGGAAGGTTTGGTTTTAGAAATAAGAAAATAAAATAAAGATAAAATAACTAATAAAAGTATTGTAAAGAAAACATGTAAAAAATGATAAATGTGGGGAATTCAGTAAGGATCTGGTTCTTTGGTTCAATCTCGGTCTACACCCTAATTAAACATATTTCATTGATTTGTTGTTCTCTAACCTCTCCTATTAACTATTAATCGTGTGTTAATATTAACCCAGGATTTCCCTTAGGTAGTGTTTAATCAAAATACGATCGTTAATTAAACCTAACCACCAAATAACCTATGATATAATCTCTAGATTTAATTAGGTAGTAGCATTTCAAATTAGGAAAACTGATTAATCAAGGCAACAACCACATATGATGCGTCATTTATCCTAGGTTATGTTATCCCTAATGATTACGAATCATTAGTCGCTACATATGAATTTCAACATAACAATTATAGATTATATCGAAATCCTAACAATGGGATTACAAATAAAAGATTCAATAAATGTACTAAAATAATCTTTTCACAATTCCAAAGTGGTTTATACACAAATAACTGAACAATAATGTTAATATGATACACAAAACCCGAATCACTTAATATAGGATAACACAATCAATTTCTAATGAGAGAAAGAAACGACAAAAATAGTGAAATACGATGCCACCTCCAAACTAGTGTCGGGACGTCTAGCCCTCCATGCGTCTCTCTTGGAAAAATGCTTTAGCCCCTATTGAATAACCCCAACCAAAGATCCCTTTTATGCTCCTGCTACTGCAACTCCTCTCTTCTCCGTACTACTGTTATGTTTTCTGATCTACTACAGTGTTCACTCATTTAAAATCCTCTTGTCTTTACGTTTTCATTTTCTATTTGAAAGGCTCCCTAAGTTTGCATTAAACGCAAACATTATCTGCATTTTGGTCTTCTTTCCTAGCTGTTGTATCTTTGTCTACTGCTGTGATGTTTGGCTCCTTATCTGTTTTATGTGTCGTTATTCTTTTGTCTAAACTACTAGCATGTTTTGCTTCCTTTATCCCTCTACTGCATCATGTTGTTTGCTTCTATGCTGCATGTCTTGGCTGTGTCATTTTTTCCCAATGTGTGTTTGTGAATGAAACACATACGTTGTTTGTATATTGACCCTCAAGTTTGCATTTTATCCTCTATTTTCCATTGTTTTCTTCTAGCCATTTGGTCCAACGTTTTGTCGTGTCGTTTTATATAGTTCGTTAGACGTTGTCAACTCAGTTGCTTCTTAGCATTTTGCTTTGCTTTTATTGTCATTTTGATATTTTTCTTTATCCAGTTTATTTTTCTAGCTACTATGGCTCCACTTCTTTTGGGCTGAATTTGTTCTCTTCTTACTCTAATTTTCTTCTTCTTGCTCCATGAAGACAAGTAAAATTTAATCTTTGAAAAATAGCCCAAATATTTTGCTTTCAACTTACTTTAGTTTCTTTGCTTCTGAATTGCGCCTAAAATCACATATGAGTCAAAGTGAGCATCTTAAGCAATTTAATGTCATTAATCGTTAAGTGTTATGGAATAATTTCATAATTAATTAAGCACCTATTACTTATGCTTTTATACATTTATAAACTCAACAATCAACAAATGCTCCACTAACTTTAAGACCTAGGTAGGTCATTTGGTTAGGTTTAAAGCAAGTAATATGGTTAGCATAAAAAGAAAGGCCAGTAAAATTCAAAGGGAACTTAATAAATGGAAAATTCATATCAATGGGTGGGCTATTTGGCTAATGTAGCTCATGAAACAAAGAATGCCTAATCATTTTCAGGTTTATGCATGTGATAAAAAAATGTTGTCTCAAATAGAAATTCAAGGCAAAGTCAGGATGTACATATCATGAAGTTCACATATAAACAAAAGGCAATAAGACTAAAATAGACGTGTCAGTCTAATAAGGCTTAAAATCTCACTGGCTTTTGTCTATCACTAGTCACTACTCTTCTAAAGATAATGCATATTGACTAATCACAAGAGAAAAGGTACATGTTATAGTTACCATGGAATTATCTAGTCAATTCATGCTCAGATTATGACTATATAGTCTTAAAAACAATATAAAAAGAGAAAGTTTATGTTTATTTGTTCGATTTTAAAAATGCCTAAGAAGTCTCATAAGCCATAATTAAGCTAAAAAAACATGCATAAAAACTAAGATCCCCACCCCCTACACTTAAAGCTTACATTATCCCTAATGCAACGTCAAATGTAAGAAATGGAGCATTTAAAGAAAACAAAGAAAGTTAAAATGCAAATAAATAGAAATCAACTTCTCTTGGGTTTCCTCCCAAGCAACACCCTTGTTTATCATCGTTGGCTCAACTCTATATTGCCCAATATTCATAAGCAAGGTTTTCTAACCCTATCACTTCCACATCCTTCATTTTGAATCCTTCATAGAAGGGTTTTAGTCAATGATCATTGACTTTGAATTTCGTGTTCATTTATAAGCTTTCAATTTCAACTACACCATGCAGAAACACATTAGTAACAACAAAAGACCCAATCCAATGGGAGTGTAATTTACTTAGGAAAAGCTTAAGTCGTGAATGGTGGAGAAGAAATTTCTTTTCAATAATAAAATTCTTCCTAACAATCATCTTATCATGAAATTGGTTTGTCTTTTCCCTGTAAATTTCTATATTCTTATAAGAGTCAAGCCTAAGTTCTTCTAATTCTTGCAGTTGCAACTTTCTATGTTCACTCGCTACATCTATCTTTATACTGCATTGCTTAATTGCCCAAAAAGCCTTGTGCTCAATCTGCACTGGAAGTAGACACAACTTTCCATAAATTAACTGATATGGAGACATGTCAATCGATGTCTTGTATGTAGTCCTATATGCCCAAAGCACACCATCAAATCATTGACTCCAGTCTTTATGATTTAGGGTCACCATCTTCTCAAGGATTGACTTGATTTCTCTATTGGACACTTTTTCTTACCTTTTTTTTTAATGGATGGTAGGTTGTGGACACCTTATGAGTGACATGGTACTTCTTGAAAATTTCTCACCACTCAATTGTAAAAATGAGTACCCTTATCTCTAATCAATGCTCGCGGTGTTTCAAACCTAGCAAAAATGTTATACTTGACAAATTCTACAACAAGTTTAGAATCGTCAATTCTGGTGGCTTTAGCTTCAACCAATTTAGAAACATAATTGAAAGCCAACAAAATGTAAACAAAACAAAAAGAGGAAGGAAATGGTCCCATAAAATCAATACCATATATATCAAAATTTTCACATGCAAGGATTGAAGATAAGTATTTGATCTTTATAGGATAAATTACTTTGTTTTTGGTATGGTTCACATTCTTTATAAAACATATAGGAATCTCGAAATATATTTGGCCAACAAAAACCAAATTCAAGTATTTTCCTAGCAGTTCTATTAGGCCCAAAATGACCACCACAAACATATTAATGGTAAAATTTTAAAATAGATTCACATTTATGTTTAGGCATACATCTCCTAATCACTTAGTTAGAACAACACTTCCACAATTAAGGATCATCCCAAATATAATATTTTGAATTACTCTTTATTTTGCTCCATTTTTCTCTACTCAAATCATTAGGTATTTCATGGTTCACTAGATAGTTCAAAATATCTGCATACCATAGTACCTTATATTGAAGAGTAAGTACTTGCTTATTTGAAAATAACTCTTACAATGGTATTAACTCCTCTCCCTTCACAACTTGACTCAAATGGTCTATGACTAAATTCTCTACACCTTTCTTATCTTTGATCTCCAAATCTGACTCTTAGAGTAGGAGAATCCATCTAATAAGCCTTGGCTTTGCTTCCTTATTTGATAAAAGATACCTTAATGTTACGTGATTAGAATATGTAATCACTTTAAAACCAAACAAGTAAGGTTTAAATTTATCTAAAGCCAAAAATAGTTAAAAGCTCATTTTTTGTGGTGGAGTAGTTGCATTGTGCTAGAGTGAGTATTCTAGAAACATAGTAAATGACATGGGTCATCTTGGCACATTTTGTACCAATGACAATAACCATAGCAAAATTACTCATATTAGTCATAATCTCAAATGGTTGACTCTAATTAGGTGGTTGAATAATTGGTATCGAAGTTAAAAGTTCTTTCAACTTGTCTAAATGCTTTGTTGCATCCCTCATCAAAGTCAAAAGGCACATCCTTCACTAACAAATAATAGAGATTTGTTGAGATCTTGTTGAACTCTTCGATAAACTTATGATAAAAACCTATAAGTCCAAAAAAAGAACGAACCTCCTGCACATTTGTGGGGTAGGGTAAGTTTTCACACAATTTCTACCTTAGCTTTATCGACTTCAATTCCTCTATATGAGATCATATGTCCCAAAACTATTCTTTGTACAACCATAAAATGAAATTATGTAGAATTTAGAACAAGATTAGTTTTGATGCATTGTTCAAGCACTTAATTCTAATTATCCAATCAAGCACCAAATGAATCCCCATTGATAGTAAAATCATTCGTAAAGGCTTCAATAATGTGCTCAACATACTCAGAAAAAATACTTATCATGCATCATTGAAAGATGGACGGGGAATTGAAAAGTCCAAATGGCATCCTTTTTTAGGCAAATGTACTAAATGGGTATATGAAGGTTGTTTTCTCCTAATCCTCTGGAGTTATCACAATTTGGTTATAACCTAAATACCTATCAAAAAAATTATAGTGAGATCATCCTACAAGTCGTTTAGACATCTGATTAATGAAGGGGAGTGGAAAGTCATCCTTACGTAGAGTAGCATTTAACTTCCTGTAATCGAAGCATATTCGCCATCCATTTTGAATCCTTGTTGGAGAAAACTCATTATTCTCTTTTTTCGCCACTGTAATCAATGACGTGAATTGATCAAATAAAATGAACATCACAAGGTACCTCATTGCTTTAAAAATATTAAAGTGAACAATTTCACCTTCAAACTCTATAGTCAATATTCCTGCATCCACATCAATCTTTGTTTTTATTGTCTTAAAAAATGGTCAACCTAGAAGAATTGGTGTTGAATTAGATGAAGGTTCCCCCTCTATGTTCAACACATAAAAGTCATTTAGAAAAACCAATTCATTAACTTGCACTAAAACATCCTCTGTAACCCCTTTAAGATAAGCATTAGATATATTGGTCAATTGAACTATAACACACATTTCGTTTAAAGATCCCAAATTTGACGAAGTGTACAAGGAATGAGGCATGACATTAATTGAAGCTTATAGATCCAACATTGCCTTTTTAAATTTAGTATCACCTTTTTGCAGGGAATTATAAACATACTCGGATCCTTAAACTTTGAGGGAAGCTTTCTTTAAATGACTACGAACACGTTTTGGCCCACACTCACTTTCTAATCTCCTCTCAGTTTCCTTTAGGACTAATTCCTTGAGGAATTTGGCATATCATGGAACCTAATTTATGGCATCAATTAGAGGTATATTCACCTTTACCTTCTTGAACATTTCCAAAATCTTCTTATCTTCCTTCTCTTTCTTTGATTTAGCAAACCTGCTAGGAAAATAAGGCAAAGTTTTAGTAAAATTTTTAATCATAGAAGATTGAGAATTGATTGACAGTTTATGTATGCTAAGTTTTAATAATTATAACCTCAATATTTCTGCAAGTGTATGGGTTGTTCTCATAGTACCTAAGGTATCGATCCCATAAGGAGGGTAATTTAATCCTAAAATCTAAGGTCGCACTAATTCGCAATAATTTTACATAAATAACTAATGCAGAAAAACAATCAATCAAATACGAGATTAAAATTTAGAAATATAAATAAGATAGCAATTTTTTACAACTAAATTAAGAATCCCTAGAACTACCACTTGAGAGAAAGGCGGTTTAAATCCGAATTTAATGAAAATCTAATTGATTATGGAATCATTGAATTACCATGTCTAGACGATCCTAGGTTGAATTGCTCTCTTGAGTTATAATCTTTAACCCTAATTTATAATCCCTAATTTAAATTTTGGAATTGTAATCTCTCGATTTCCAATTTACCTAAAACCTAAATTAGTTCTAAATTTGTTTGATAACCTACTAGAAACCTATGCTCGATCTCTCATCATACCATTTTACCAGTTTGATTCAATTCTTATCTATCAATTCAATCCCGAAAGAGAGTTTAGACAAAAATCAACATTCACAACACATATTCTTAATGACTATCCCAATTCGATACATCAATAAAATTGAAATAAAATCAAAAAATATTGTTGGAATGGACTAATAGAGGTAGCGATGGCTGGAAACCACCTGTTCTGGGAAGTACTTTATATTAAGCTTCTTCTCTGTGCCTCTCTTCCTTCCTCTTCTTCCTCAATTCTCTCGATATGCTCTATAGGGTTTTGGAATTGACTGATGCAAAAGCCTCCTCTTCTGTTCTTTGATATTCTATTAATATCTTTGAAGCCCTATTTGGGTCGAAACGGTCCGAAAAGTCCCTCAAAATTTGATGTTTTCAGCTATTTTTGTGTCTACCAGATATGAGCCATAATTGTGGCCAGTTCCTAACCCTCTGTTATGATCGTGGCCCAAAGTGCATGATCGTGACCTGGTTCAGAGCTCTTTGTCAGGACTATGGCCTAAAGTGCACGGTCATAGCCTGGGTCTTGTTGGTTGCCTCTTTTTAGTCACAATCGTGGCCTCTTATGCCATAATTGTGGGCCATGGTTTTGGCCCGAAACTTTTTCCTTCTTCGTTCTTCGCTGTTTACCCTGAAACACTAACAAACACATCAAGGTACCTAAAAAATAAAATATTTAAGCTCAAAGACTCATACTAACCCATAAAAACACTTAAGCACATAAAATAACACAATTAAAACATAAATGCACACTCAACACTTAAATTAACACGAAATACATTAAAAATTAAACGCTAAAATATAATGCAAATCACGACTACCAAGAATTTACCTTAGTTCCCTTTTCAACTCCTCTTAGAGGCACTTCAAGTTCTCTTTCAAATTCTTCATTATCGCCAACAACAAGAGTCTTATGTGGTTCCTCTATTTCTTTACTACTTATCAAGGTGATAACACTTGCATTATCTTTCGTCACAATTGTTTGAGAAGGAATTTTATTTGAATTCTGATTTTTCAATTGGTTCACAGTAGTAGTTGTATAATTCAATTGATTCTCCATATTTTGAATGCTAGCTTTTGTTTGTTATTGAAATTTTTTCATCTTTTCTTCCAATGAAGGACCAAAGCTTAATGGTTAACCTTATCTTTGATATTGTTGTAGTAGGAGCTTTGTTGTTGTCCTTGCTATCCATAACTGTTAAAAGGAGGATTCTTCCTTTGTGGTTGACTCGAAAATCTTCCAAAAGCATTCAATTTTTCCGTGGAAGTCCTGTGCAAGGTTAGACACATATCAGGGGCATGCCTTACCATTGTGCAAATTCTATATGCCTTGACTTGTTAAGCACCATTTGTAGTCATTTTTCTTACTAAAGATGTCAACCCAACTATATGCTGCTCTAATGTGGCATTGCTAGCTTCACTGACTTTTAATGTTCTAGGTTCCTCTCGAATGTTGAATTTTTTGGAAATAGTAGCCATGTTGGAAATTAGATTTCTAGCTTCAATGGGTGTCTTATCTACCAATTCACCCCCATTTGCTACATCTATTATACTCCTTTCTTGTGGTAAAAGCCCTCATAAAAGTATTGGATCAAGATTCGTTCAATGATTTGATGGTAAGGCTAGTTTGCACACAGCTTGTTGAAACACTATCAATACTCATATAAAGTCTCCCTATAGTGATGGCAAATTGCACATATTTCTTTCTGAATATTTGTAGCTCGAGATGTTGGATTGGAAAATAAAACAAACATCGATTTAGAAGAAACAATAGATTTCAAAACTTTATAGAAATCAAAATTTCAATGGAAGCAATATATCCAAATCAATATGCATAGCCATACATGACACGGTATAAGGAAAAACATTTGGATATTCACAAGATGGAAAATATTACCGACTCCTTCACTACAACTTTAATTCGTCGCTGTGCTATCCTATCCTCGATAATGTATCCTCTCCTAGGTGATGCATCCTCTTCACCTTATTCTATACTCTTCTTGATATTGTATCCTTAACCAATCCGATCTACCACTTCTTCTTCTTTTACAACTTGGTTAACAAGATCCTTTGGTGGGAAAGGAGAAGAAAACTTTGGAGGAGATTTTTATTAGAAGAAAGTAGCCAAAAATGGGACACTCTCATGCAATTTTAAGCTCACCATGCAAGATAGGAGAGAGAGAGTCAAACAAAGCAAGAACCCTTTCTTACACACTCTCAATTTTAGTTAACCTCAAAGGAAAAGAAGAGATTTGCATCAAATGTGTCACTTCTTTTTTAATAAATCATAAAGAAGCTAATAAATGAGACTCTTCTCATTTGTCTTTAAGATGGCTATATGAAAAGACTATTAACCTAAATATGATACCAATTTCGGTTTTTGATGATGAAAGAAGGAAGATGGTCTATCAAATGTACCTCTTTCTTCTTTAATCCAAAGAATGCTAATAGGTTACTGCTATCATTAAAAGACCACCATTAAACCATTTAATGATAAGGTTATTACTCCATTTAATTATGATAAGGCATGTTAAAAAAACACCTTAAATGTAGCAAACTAATGTTAAATTTGCAGCTACACATTTACCCATTAAAACCAAAATTCCATCTCTATTTATCTTTAATAACTTTGTTTTAATTTAATTAATCTAATTAATCAAATTAAACCAAAGGCTGGCCCATTTCTAATGTTCATTTGGGCTTCTAGTTAACCATTAATTAGTACAAGCCCAACATTCAATCATGGGCTTTAAACCCTCCATTTATATTTCTTACTTAGCTTGATAATTCCTTGAAGCCAAATAGGGAGTCTTATTGCACTTAGATAATTCAAGTTCTAATAAGCCCAGAATTAATTTAATCTCGTTATAATTAATTATACTTCATTAACTAAATGTCATTACACTAAAGACAATTAGTTGAACTCTTGAATTACTAAATATTACGAGAACACATGTTCCACTATGTCCAATTGCAAACTCTAATATGAACCATATTATAGCCATCTGCACAATAAAGGGTTATCATTTTGCCTTTATGTTGGTTTTTCCTTCTAGATCTCCTATTTTACTCTATATGGTGATTAATACACAAGATCTCATCTTTGTGTCAAGACTTGATGGGTAGCTAGTCCATCAAACTACTGGCGCTAGTTTAATCACCAATCTCCATAAAACATCTAGAAGTGATGATATAACTATAAACTTTTATTTAAGTGAATGTTCCCTAATACATGTTTCAATTAATAATTCCAACATTTACACACTAGATTAATACTTTGTAAAGATTTATTCCGATCATATCAAGAATTATAATGAAACACATATGAGTTCACCACTCATCAAGAATGTGGTCCATAATAAACATATGCTTAAGTTGTATGTTTTAAGATTAAAGTAATGGTCCACTTTATTCTTTATAAACATAATTGGTTCTAGATTCATTTAATAGCACCATCATCAATAGTCAACTACTATCATGATATGAAACTCATCATTCCCTTGAAGTAAGCTCTTTTACTTACACAGAGATAAATTGCACACTATAGTCTAACTATAATCAAGCGATCAATTTGATTATTCAACTGTGAATCCATTATTTTATATTCTTATAATATACATGTTTCCTATACTTCTCTATGTATATGTGTATTACTTACAAAAGAATCTTGGTACCTTATGACTAGATATATAATGCTCATGACAACCAAACTCTTTTAATTTGTTAATAATAAATATTTTCATTACAAAATTAACTGGAAGAAAATTAAGTTATAACTAAATACACCTGCTTTCCAAGGCATTATATTTACATAACTCCAACACGAGAAGCAAGGAAGTACATCTCCAGAAAAAGTCTTTGCATCTCATTTCAAGTAGTGATTGATTTAAATGGCAAGTAGTAATGACGATCCTTAGCGATGTCCTCTAATGAGAATGAGATGTTCTCAACTTGATATGCTCTTCTTATGTCCCAACTGCCTTCATACTAGAACAAATTATATGGAACTCTTTGAGGTGCTTATGAAGATCTTCACATGACATATTGATCGTGGTTTGGTTGTATGTAAGTTTTAATTATTAACCATCGATAATCCACAAGCACACGGTTCTTTAGTGTAGTATCAAAGGTGTCGATCCCATAAGGTGGGAACTAATTTAATCTTAAAATCTAAGGTGAGAAACAAAGAACAGAAATTCAAAATGCAGCAAAACTAATACAAGGATTTAACTCAATCAATTAAATTAAGAATCAAACATGAAAATAAGGAGAGAAAGGAAATTTTACCTATCCTTAATGCTAACCTAACTGATTATGAATTATTAGATCGTTGGTTCTAGACTATCCTAAGGTTGATTACTCTCTCTCGAGTTATAACTATTAATCCTAAATCATAAACCCTAATCAGTTATGGAACTTGCAATCTCTCAATTCATAACCTATACAAAACCCTAATTAGCTTTAAAGTTTTCTAATAAACAATTGGAAACCTATGCAAGATCTCTCTTCACACAAATTATCGATCTAATTCAATTCTTGTTTCTATTAAATCACCTAACTTTTCTTAGTCCAATTTAATCATTTCTCATTTGATTCACCTTCTATGTTTATTATCGAATTATGCAATCATATAATCAAACAACAAGAATATCCAATAAATAGATAAACAATCATATTCTCATTAATTCAAGAATAAAATTCTGAAGGTGAGTTTAGAACATCCTTGACATTCTAGATCATATCATCAACTGTTCAATCCAATTCTATACAATGATAAAACTGAATATAAAAATAAATTCAATCTAAAATGGATGGCGGGAGGTAGCAATGTTGGGAAACCTTCTGTTCTGGGAAGTACTTCGAGTCAACTTCTTCTCCTCCTCTCTTCCTTCTTCTCTTCTTGTATCTCTCGATGATTTCTCTCTAGTTTTTCTCAAGGTGGGTGATGAAAAGGCTCCCTCTCTAGCTCTTTTTTTGTTTTTTAAAAATCTTATTGTGTTTTGGGTAACCTTAGGGTTTTTCCAGGATTTGAAAGGTCCAAAAAATCCCTCAAAACTTGATATTCTTGAGTGTCTGTGTATCTGCCCAGTGCTGGCCATTACTATAGCCCTATAAGCCATGATCGTGGTCCATTCCCTGGGCTTCTGTCACGATCGTGACCAAATCTGGCATTTCTGTCACAATCGTGGCCTAATATGCCATGATTGTGGGCCATTTTTTCAGCACGAATGTCTCCGAATCTTTTTTGTTCTTTGATGTTGACCCTAAAACAGTAGAGAAAACATCAAGGTACCTCAAAAACATAATATTTAAGCTCAAAGACTTGTACTAACCCCTAAATGCTTCAAACATAAATAATTAACAAACTAACATAATTCTCTCCTAAACACATACTCAATGATAAATTAATGGCTAAATATATATCAAACTATGCATTAAAACACGATGCAATTTACACTTATCAACATCCCTACACCAAACATTTGCTTGTCCTTAAGAAAACAAAACAAAAAATGACACAAAATCACAAACATAATGTAGTAATAAGACAATGGCTTCAACTACACAAAATAAATTTAAATTTAAACACAATTATTCAAGTTATTTCAAATCATTAACATGCAAAATCTACATCTAGGAGCTCTAGACTAAATATACATATCATTCAAAACTTAAACTTAAATATATATATCATTCATCCATTTCAATTGTACATACACATTAATAATTATTTGGTCCTTCAAACTTGTAGCTAATCCTAGGTATGTTTTCATGAAAAATCAAGATACATACAAGTTTGGTAGGTTTTATTAGAAACCATTTTTTAATTTACTTGTTGTGGACATAAACATAGTTTTTTTACATAGAGGCAAACATTAGTGATGAATGTTGATCTAGTTACTCGACTAAGTCATGTTTTCATTAAATTGCTTGGTTAGAATGTCATTATAGCCTTTTACACAAAGGCACACATTTTTTATGCGTTTTGATTAAGTTATTTGGCTACATCACGTTCTCAACTGACTAATAGCTCTATTCATAACCCAAAGGTTGGCGGAATAGTTATTTATTTAAAATTTACAATCACATTTTTTAATGCCTACCTTGTTACTTTAGCTACTTTTCATGGAAAAATACTAGCTAAGTTACTTAGTCGAGAGACCTAAAATTATGAATGAATGTGACAATTTAGAGGGTGATAAAGTAAAACTAAATTCTATCCAAAGAACCCAGATCACTAATTTCCCGAGCTAATGACCCTTTACAACCTAATATATTATGTTAAAAATTAAATCAATTTCAATCCGTCTAAGCCATCGACACATTTACACAATTCACAAAATGCAACCTAACAAACTATCATACAATATGCAAAATTCATACTAAAAAATATGCAAAATTCACACTCAAAGAAAAGCATCCAAC
>JAOSBN010000177.1:19602166-19620265 GCA_027563595.1 Erythroxylum suave
TTATCATCATGTAATATCATGAAACACTTTGTGCACAATTATCACATTTCAAAATCCATACAAGTCATCATTTCATTGTGATCATGCGGAACATATTCATCGATTAGCTTTCACATATTTCATACAATCAAAGTCTTCAAAACATTGTAATTGTTCAATATATTCATATCATACATTTATGCAATGTTTATGAAACTCAATTTCAGTTATTATGTTGTTGTGACTAAGTGCCTTTTTCTCTTTCCCATACCTGTTATTGATATTGGGCTCTTTCATACTGTCCCTTATTCATTGAGGATACAAGGCTCTTTTTACATAATGAGCCTTAGGCTCTTACTACAAATTTCTAAGCTTTAAGCTCTTTTTCATTGGTGAATCCAGTCATAACAGCCTTTATATTTCATGCATTTATGGATGGAATGAAATGTATTTCACAAATTCAATCATCATATTCAATCCATTGTATTCGCTTTCACTTTCTCATTCACACTGGTCATCGGACTTGGTCTGGCATTCAACATATAAGTTGAGAACACTTTTATTTAATCACATTCACAATTAGTCAATCACATTCACATTCATGGAACACTTCCAATAATTTATTCATGCATCAAATGCCTAAAAAATTTTATGTTTGAAAATTAGAAACAATTAGTCAATCACATTCATATTCATGGAACACTTCCAGTATATTATTCTTACATCAAACACCTCAGACATTTTATGTCCAAAAATCAATACACATACATCAAATATTAATTCAATTCAAAATCAAGCAAATAATCAAAGTGAGACCATCTGAGGTTACATACAATTGCTCCCTTCAGCTTATTGTCTTGAAGTCCCGACAATGTCTAGAAGTGGTCATTCGACATGCTGTTCTATATGCAATCACATACATTTTCATATTACAACATTGCACTTTCAGATAAATAAGCACATTTATAAACGTATCATGTATAATTCATGTTCAATGACAAATTCTCAGGTATGTTTCTTTAATACACTTTATACTCAATTTATGACATCTTCCAATCACTCTTTAATCCATAATACACTTTACTTACTTTATTCCCTTCATTCAACATCAACCAAATTCATTTAAACTTTTATTTAAACCATAATACCTTATATGGAAACATCCTAGCATTCGTTGTTTCAAACTTCACTTAAACACAACTCTTTTTCTCTATAAGCCTAGCCACGATCCTGACAGAAACATTTTTTGGCCAGGCTATGATTGTGCTATAAGGGCCACAATAGTGACAAAAACTTATTTTGTCAGGCTATGATCATGCTGTAAGGACCATGATCATTCCTTGCTTTTGTCTTCCTTCATCCACATGAATTTAACACTTATACAAACATCAACTCTACTCCAAGATTTCCAGTATTCATAGACACTAATGTAATTTCATTTCATACTAATTCAATGACTACATTGATTGTATTAAACTCTGACATCTCTTCTCATTTAATTCAACATTTCCTACGTAATCTCTTCATTCATGAAATCTTATTCTTTTTCCATAATTCCTCATTCATAACGTATTAACAATCTTAGCATTTATTTAACCAACTTTTCCAACATCAATTTATGTTCATTTCATGCCCAAATTAAGTCCAAATGCATCATAATTATATAATTCATCCTTAATTGGATCAAACATTGCTTAAACAAAAAATTTCTATGAAAATTCACTACACACGATCCTGTCATCCCTTGCCATGATTGTGACAAAAATTAATATCCCATTTATCCTGCAGTTTTCAAGTTTTCTCAAGACATATTTTTAGGTTAGTTTGTATGACCATTATGTCCTAGAAAATGAGGTATTTAGGAAACAACTTCTTCTAATCAAATATTCCTCTATGTCTTTAGTTTCTAATGACAGAAAATTCATGCATTTTGGTGCCGTATTATGAAATATTACATACTATTCTCATACCACGATAGCTTATAATTCTCAACTTGAAGCCAAATTTCAAAACTGTTAGTGATAGAAAAGTTGTAGAGAAATGTATCTATTTTAATCTGAATTTAATATCATCCCATTTTGAGGTCTACAAGTCAAGATATGGCTGAAAAACTGACACCTGTTCAGTAAAACCGGTACAATTAACTCATTTCTTACACCTTGAAAACCCCTTCTCCAAAGTTCATTAATTCATCACATATTCTATTCCAATTTAATCATCACAAAACTTATAGTAATATATGCTATCAAGTTTCAGATTCCTTTACCTTCTTAACTTCAAGTTCCTTCTTCAAAGAACAAGCTAAACTAGCCTTCATGTAACCAGCACACTTCTAGGAGCAAGGTTAAAATCTTAAAACCAAGAAGACAATAGCACAAAAGATAGTAGAATGTAATTTCCTTGATGTAGCATCTTGCAAAGATGTCAAGTGATGATGAGCCAAATTGAAACAAAATTCAAGATTTTGTGAGATTAAGAGAGAGTTTTGGTGTAAAGAGTGCAAAATGTAGAGAGAAAGTTGCAAAAACTTCAAAGGTGAAGATGAGTCATCACTTGCCTAACTCTTTGAATGCAAGGTGTCTTGGTTTATACATGTCACACATGAAAGTGTGATATTTTTCCTTCATTAAAGCAACCTATATGTCTTCATATGTGATAGGAAAATGTCGCAATTCAATTTGTCTCTTATTTCTACGTTTTCCCTAGTTCAAAATACTCCAAAATCTTAGAAATTTTCAAAATGTCACCAAAAATGCTAAATTAATTCTAATACACACCAATTCAATTTTCAAGTCAAATAATGCACAATTCACATTTTAATTGCATTAAAATCACTTATACTCAGAAAATGTCCATGAATGCATGTATAAAATTATTCACATGTATGAGTACGTCATAGATACATGAAATGTACTTCTAAAATCTCAATACACTCCCGTGTACAATATCCTAGGTTCTAACCCTGATCATAATATAATGGGATGTTACAACTAGAATCAGTAGGAGCCAATAGAGAGTAATATGCACCTCGACATGCGCAAATGCCTCTGAGGATTCCTAAAAGAAAGGAAAGGAGGTGTGCTAAATTGAGAAAGCAGGGGTTGTGGACTTCTATGGAAGTACAGACCCTGTGAGGCTGAATATGGCTAGAGAGAACGCAGAGAGTATTTGACTAGATAGACTATGAGTCGGACAAGATGTTCAAGTACGCGGTTTCACTATTACAAGGTCTAGCATACTAGTGGTGGACAACTATTCTAGGCAATACCACCAAGCCTTGTAGATTGAAGTGGGAAGACTTTTTGAAAGTCTTCGAGGAGAATTACATGTCGAAGATCTACCTGGATAGAAAGATGAAAGAATTTCTACATCTGAAGCAAGACAATCTCCCTATAGTAGAATATGAGACAAAGTTTAATGAACTGATGGTGTATGCTACTTCCTTCATTCTTACTAAGGAAGATAAGTGTAGGAGGTTTGAAGATGGGCTAAACTTGGAAATCTAGATGAGGTTAGCCTTTTCTAATTTAGGTACTTTTACAATACTACGAGCTACCTTGATTTGAATTGAGTAGTTGTTGGAAGATGGTTTGGCAGAATATAAATGACAGGATAAAACGAAGAGACTTAGTGAATCCTAAGTCGATTATGGTAAGATGTTTGGTAAATGTCAGAATAGAAAGTTTCAATCAAAATTTAGATCGAGATAGTCGGGACTTGGATAGAGGGCTAGTTTTATACGGTTTGATAGTGAAAGAGGTGCAGTATCAGGACAAATGCCTAACTATGAACGTTGTGGGAAAAAGCATAGTGGGGAATGCTTGAAGTTTATAGAAGCTTGCCTTCGTTGCAGCTCCTATGGTCATCAGATCAGAGACTGTCCTGTAGTTTATGGAGTACAGTTTGGAATGAGGTAAGGAGCAGTAATTGAGACAACTGTCCAATAGAACATAGTTAGTAGATCTAGACAAAGAGGCCATGGTAGAGGTAGAGTGAGTTCAGGGAGTCCAACTATTAGGATTGAGGTGAAAAACAACCAACCGCAATCTTAGGTTAGAGTTTGGGTGATGACCAGACAGGGGGCTCAGAACTCTCCATTGCAGGTGTGTTGCATATCTTTAACTTTGAACATTTTGAATTGTTAAATCCTAGATCTACACATTCTTTTATCACACCACATTTGGCATCTAGACTGCACCGTGATAGGGAATTGTTGGAATGTGAATTAGGGGTGAGCATAACCATAGGTAGTACTATCGTAATTGGTAAGGTCTGTGAAAGATGTATAATTTGGGTTGATCAGGTAGAATTGGAAGCTGATTTGATTATATTGTAGTTAAAGGAGACAGACATTTTTCTAGGCATGAATTGGCTCACTGCTTATAAGGCTATTATGAATTGCTATACTAAGGAGGTAATATTAGAATCTCCTAATCAACCGAGAGCAATACTTTGAGGTATTAGTCAAACAGTGCTAGCTATATTGATTTCATTCATAAATGCTTTGAGATTTATGCAAGGAGGATGTGAGGCTTATTTGGCCCATGTAGTTAATACTCAAACTAAGTATACTATGTATGATATTCTTGTTGCTAGGGAATTCCTAGATGTATTTCCTGTCGAGTTATCTAGTTTGCCCCCAAATAAGGAAACGAAGTTTATGATCAACTTAGCTTCAAATGCTACTCCTGTAACTATTCCTCCATATAGGATAGCACTTGTAGAACCGAAGGAATTGAAAGCTCAATTGTAGGAGTTATTGGATAAGGGTTTCATTAGATCCAGTGTATCACCTTGGGGAGCTCCAGTCTTGTTTGTTAAAAAGAAAAAATGGGACTCTGAGATTGTGTAATGACTATAGATAGTTGAATTGGGAAACATTGAAGAATAAGTACCCATTGTCGAGAATTGATGATTTGATTGATCAGTTGTAGGGAGCTCAGATGTTCACTAAGTTAAACTTGAGATCTGGTTACTATTAGTTAAAGATAGCATAAGCTAATATACTGAAAAGTGCATTTGGGAGTAGATATGGCCATTTCGAGTTTTGAGTGATGCCATTTAGGTTGACTAATTCTAGCTGCATTTATGGCTTTAATGAATAAGGTATTTCAACCCTACCTAGATAATTTTATCTTTATGTTCATAGATGACATTTTGGTGTATTCAAAAAGTAGAGAGGAACATGTTGAGCACTTGAGGTTAATTCTATGTATCATGAGAGAGAAACAGTTATATGCCAAGTTTAGTAAGTGTGAATTCTAGATTGATCAAGTAGTATTCTTAGGTCATATAGTAACTGGGAAAGGCATACAAGTTTATCTAAAGAAAGTAGAAGCATTGATGAAGTGGGAAACTTTAAGGAATATATCAGAGATCTGGAGTTTCCTTAGAGATATTATCGAAGGTTTGTTAAGGGGTTTTCACTGATCTCAACCCCTTTGACAAAACTTCTAAGGAAGAATGTTCCATTCATATGGAATAAGGAGTTTTAAGGAACTAAAGTATCAGTTAATTATAGCAACGGTTTTGACTATTCCCTCTAGATCAAGATTTATATGGTATATAGTGATGCTTCACAAATGCAGCATGGTAGAGTGATAGCATATGCATTGAGAAAATTGAGGTCTTATGAGTTTAATTACCCAGTACATGATCTAGAACTTGCTGTAGTGGTTTTTGCTCTAAAGATTTGGAGACACTATCTGAATGGAGAGACATTCCAGATATATACTAATCATAAGAGTTTAAAGCATTTGTTGAGTCAGAAAGAGTTAAATATGGGACAACGGAGATGGATAAAACTATTGAAGGATTACGACTGCACAATTGAGTATCATTCGAGAAAAGATAAGATGCATTGAGTAGAAAATCAGGTAGAAGTGTAGCTCACATACAGTATTGAGGTTATTGAGTCTAGTATAACTCAGAGCATTAAATGGTAAGTTAACTTTAGAGTAGAATGAGGCATTGATAGCTATGCTGAAGATGAGACCTGTATTGCATGACGTAATTAGAAAAGTTTAGAGCAAAGATCTAGAAATTGTGAAGTTAATTGAGAAGTTGAAGGTAAAACCAAATTCAGAATTTGAATTAAAATATGGGACACTGTGGTTGAGACGGAGGTTGTGTGTGCCTGATATTGATAATATGAGGAGAGATTCTAAAGGAAGCATATATAGCCACTTATGATATGCATACTGGTACTACCAAGAAGTATAATATGTTGAAATAACATTTTTGGTGGCCTGGAATGAAGAAGCAAGTAGTGAATTATGTGGGTAAGTGTTTAACTTGCCAGCAGATCAAGGCTGAGCATCAAGCTTTGATTGGTAAGTTACAGTCACTACCTATATCGGAGTGGAAATGGGAGCAAATTATGATAGATTTTATTATCGGTTTGTCGAGAACTTCGAGGCAACTTGATACTATATGAGTTATTATGGACTAATTGAAAAATTCGGCCCATTTCTTACTAGTGAGAGAGACTAATACACTAAACCAATTAGCTCAAAGGTATGTGAGCGAAGTGGTGAGGTTGCATGGAATTCTAATGTCCATTATATCAGATAGGGATCTTAGATTTACCTTAAGATTTTGTAAAAGTTTACAGATAGCTCTAAGTACGAATTTGAACTTGAGTACTGCATTTCATCCTCAAACAAATGGGCAGAGTGAAAGAACAATTAAGATTGTGGAGGATATGCTTAGAGCTTGTGTATTAGAGTTTAAGGAGCATAAGATTAGTATATAGCTCTAATTGAGTTTGAATATAATAATCACTATCACTATAGTATTGGAATGAGACCGTATGAGTCATTGTATGACAGAAAATGTTATTCACCTCTGTATTAGGATGAAGAGGGTTTAAGAATTGGTGAAGGTCCGAAACTGATACTAGATATTGTGGATAAAGTGAAACTGATTTTGAATAGAACTAAACAAGCTCAAGATAGACAAAAGAGTTATGTGGATTAGCATTAGAGAGATATGGAGTATAAAGTAGTAGATAAAGTGTTTCTAAGAGTAGCGCCTTGGCGAGGAGTGCTAAGGTTCTATAAAAAGGGTAAACTTAGCCCTAGATACATTGGTCTTTATGAGATCATTGAGAGGATTGGACCATTGGCATACAAGTTAGCCTTATCGATTGAGATGTCTTAGATATATAATAAGTTCCTTGTGAATATGCTGAGAAGATATTGGTCTGATCCAACACATGTGTTACTGACTCAGGAGATTGAAATAGCTAGTTATCTGAGCTTTGTAGAGGAACCAGTAAAGACAGTGGGATATCATAATAAACAGTTGAGAAACTGTGTGCTTCCTTTAATGAAAGTCCTATGGAAGAATCATTCAAGTGAGGAAGCTATATAGGAAAGGGAGGAACACATAAGGAAACAATATTTTTATCTATTCGAACAATCAGATAAAAATTTCGAGGATGAAATTTCTTAAGAAGGGGAGAACTGTAGTATCCCGTTTTCCCATAATAAGGGTCAGATTCCTATATTTTTGTAAATGAGAAATAGCTTTAGGAAGTGCATTTCATGCACATGTATAATATAAGCATACATACAAGTGATTATTGATGTTTGCATACATTACACCGACTGTTCATGCACTCAATTGACATTTTTGGTGTGAAATTGAATTTTAAATGATTATGATGTGAATACTGAATATTTTGTCTTGAAAATTGATTTGGCGAATTATATTATTGATTTAGAATTTATGGTGAAAATTGAGAAATTTTTGAGACTTAAGGTATTTTTGAACTAGGAAAAATGCCAAGTGACAAGATAATTGAATTGTGGTAATAGAAATAAGTGTCAACCGACAGTAGAAATTATTGACAAGTGACTATTGGATTTAATGGCAAGGGTCATGGAAAACTGAGTGGAAATTAGATTAGATATTGGAGACAAATGGACTAGTTATTAGAAAGAGGCCAAATGGAACCAAGGGGAGGTGACAAATGGTAGTGACAAGTGTCACTACCACTGACCACTCATCCCTCACGATTCCCCCATTTGGAAGACACACTCTTTATTGTCTTTCATTTCAATTCATATTTTCATCTTCTTTGTTTCTTTCTTTTTCTCTTCTTCACTTCCATAACACTCAACAATCTTCATCAACGTTGATCCTTGCTCTAAACCTTCACTTGCTCCTTCCATTTTTGTTGTTTCCTTCACCTTGCCACTAGAAAACCTAACCTAATTCACTCTTCATGATGATGATCCTGTAGCATAAGGAGTTAGGGTTTCTTGTAGATTTTGAAGAAGCTTTGATTAAATTAAGTAAGTAATACCTTAATCTTCATGCGTCATTGTAAATGAGATAAATATGGTGATCATTTTGGGATTGAATGATTTTGAAAATGGTGTTAAATATATGTGTGCCGTGAATGAAAAAATGGACATATTCATGACTTGTTTTTATGGGTATGACAAGTAATAAATTATGAGTTATGTTAAAGATGTTTTTGTGATAGATGATATATGAAAATGGTGTGAGAATGAGAGTTGAAAGTTAATGAATATAGAGATGTGTTTATGTCCTGTTTTGTGTTATTGATGAGTATAAAAAATTGACAAATAAATGCATATGTTGTGTTTTGTTTTTGAGAGTATTAAAAACATAAGTTATAAATTATTATATAGAGGAAATAAATTATTAATTAAGAGTACAACGAAAGTGAGATTTATATCTAAGAAGGATGATAAGTTATATTCTTGAAATGAGAAGAGCTGGAGGTAAAATGAAGGTGATAATGGAGTTGAATAAGTGTTGAAAAATTGATGAATGTGTAGATACTTTTTTTTTCTTTCTTTTGTATATAATAATAACATTGATTTATGATTGTATTATAAATGGTATTGAGATGAAATTGAGGTAAAAATGATGAGGTTATATAGTCTAAATGATGTAACTATGGAGATGATTTATTGATGTGTTATGAAAAAGATAAAACATGGAAAGAGTTAGGATTTTATGTATAAAGAGGTTAAGTAAATGAAAAGAGATCAATTGAATAAGTTTGTGGATTTTAATGCAACTAAAATGGTAGCTAAATTGGCATGAAATAAAGTTGCATAAATGGATGTGAATTCTGGAAAATTTGGAGTGTAAATGATGTTTTTATGTATGTTGAATTTGTTGAAGAAATGAGGAAGAAAATTCAGGGCACAATCATGGCATAGTCCTTATGATTATTGTAGAATCCCTATGATCGTGGCCAGTTCCATGAGCTTCTGTCACAATCATTGGAAGGATCACGATGATCATAAGTCGGTATAAAAAGAGACGGGTGTCTTTTAAGCGATGTTTGGAAAGATTAATACTAAGTTTTTTTCTTATGACGTAATTAAGCCTTGAATAAACCTATTTTGATGATGGATTGGGAGATTAAAGTGTGTAAGACGTATTAGGTATAAATGAATGATTGAATATGTTGTTAAAAAATAATGAGATGTGAATTAAGGAAATATACCTGGAACAGTCAAATTGAGTGTGCATTATAAATAACACACACACATGTAATATATGTGTGTGTGTGTGTGTGTGTTTGATTGAGTATTAATGTGATTTTGCAAATTAGTAATGTGTGTAAGTATGTATTTTTGATATAGAAACACAAACAGAATGATTACATCTAGACATTACTGGGATATTGAGGCAATAGCTATATAGAGCATACTGTGAGTAACCTAAATGTTCTCATTTATATTTTTTTTAATTGCAAAGATTAAATTATAATTGATTTGAATGTGTTAATTTTGGACATTTATAGCCTGAGGTGTTTGATGCATGAAAATTACAATTGGAGGTGCTCATTGTATGTGAATCCAATAAAAATAAGCAACTTAATTGTTGAATAAAGTGATTGATTGAATATATGAAAATTAATGGATTTCATTACATGAATGCATGATTAGATAAAGGCTGTTGTGACCGATGTCACTAGTGAAAAAGAGCTTAAAGCTTAGAATGTGATTAAGAGTCACAAGCTCACTATATATAATGAATCTAATATCCCTAATGAATACAGGACAGTTATTAATAAGCCCAGTATCCACAATGGATACGGGATAGTTAAAAGGGCACTCGGTTACAACATAACAATTGAATGAGTCACATTTGCATGGTATATACATTTGATACATATGTTTTAAATGATCTAAATGAATTGCTTGAATTGTTCTGAATGAGAAATGTTAAATAAGTGAATAAAATGGTATTTGATGTAATGTGATGAATTGTGAAGAGATGTGCATTATGTGATGATGTCAACTGTCTATGAACTGGTTATGTTATGTGTTATAAGTGAGCACATTGATGATGACTTACTCACCGAGTTTGCAAAACTTATCAAAATTGTAAAGTAGCTTTTCAAGTACGAGAGAGGAGACTTAGTTACTAAGATGTTCTAGAAGAACCCTAGTACTGCTTTTGGACTTGAGATATAGCTCAAAGGTCAGTAAACTGAGGCTAAAGAATTAGATAGAGTTTTTGCACAATTCCTCTTTCTTGTAGAATATGTAAAAGAGCAGTAGACTTTTATTGTTTTGAAGTTGTATATAAATGGATATAAGTGAACGTGACTGCTATAGCACATTGTTTCCATCGAGCATGCACATGAACGTTTGATGGACATATAGGCACGTGTCAGATGGGAGTGGGTTACTACAATAACATCTTGGATGGTTAAAATAGGATACCTTTACGTAGAAAGATGGTTCATATGTAGGTTTTGGTTTTTACGTCAAAACTATTAGTACTTAATACATTGGCAAGGTTAGTTATGACATCCCCATTCTCAACATAAAGTATGCGTAGATTAGTGACACCAAGTATACAAATATTAATGAACTATGATGGTAATATAAGTAGAAATTAATAAATACAAAATTATAAAATTTGAAAATTGAATATTATTGGGAATTGATAAATAAGAGGAAAATGTTAGTTGGACGATAAACACCCATTATATAAGTTAAATGAAAATGGAGAGATTGCAATATGATTATGCATAATTTTAGATTCTATTTATGTCTCTTATTTCATAAGAACTTTTCCTCTGGCTAGCTTAGATAACCAAAGCTCTTTAGTGACCTAAGATAGCTTCTCTCTCAGTCTTCAACCTCATTATTTTTAATTGTGAAAGTTCAAATTTTTTTTTCGTGTTTGGTATAAGTTCCTTTTACTTTTCCTCTTATTTTTATTTTTAAAAGCTATGATTAGACATCAATAAATAAAAACTACATAATAAGCATGTCACTATTTTTTAGCACATGAAATAAATTTTCAACTTAATACAAGAGAGTTTAGGCAATTAAACTTTCCCAAATATTAATATAGCATATATAACTAATTCTTCATCAAAAACATGTTCTTTACCATAAACTTTTGTAAATATAATAGGACTGAAAAAATGAAAAAAGGAACAACTTTTATTAATCTTTGTTCACATTGATCTATAATGATTTTTTCAATTTACTTCAATTTATGTAATATTTATAAAATCTAAAAGGTTAGTCTAGGTCATTCATATTTTGGCATGTTTTCCCAACATTCTCTATAATTATAATATCTCTTTGATATAATTTTAGATTCTACAAATGTATTTGTTTAAAATTTCGTCGTTCTTTAAGTTTTTATATTAGACAACTATTTTTGGCCATTTCTTCAAATCACAATTCATCCTTAATATACTACTTTTGCTCCCATTCACAATTAGCTCAATGATACTCTTTATTAATCTTCATTTATTTGTTAGGTTGGCATCTATCTAATAAAGTCATTGGAGATCTTATATTATCATGATATTTTCCTTTCAAATTTGCTTCTAAGGTTAAAGTTTTATATTTTATCCTTATGAATATGTTTAAGGTCTCAGGTTCTTCTATCTTTGTTTTTATTGGTTTCTTTAAATTCTTGAATTTCATTGCGACCATGCTCCTTTAAATATTGTTTGACTCTTATTAGCTTTTGATTAGTCTTATTATGTTTAACCTATCTCTTTATTAGTTTTATATAGTTTTTCATTTTTTCTCTCTCTTTGATTCATCAAATTAATGGCTACTTGTTTTATGATATCTTTTCTTCCCCCAAGATATCATTTTTTAAAAAAATTATCCAATACTTGTTTTGCTCTCTTTTGAACGCCTCTATATTTTTAAGCATCAAAGGCTTCTTTTTAAGCATATATTCATTTTAGTGCACTCCACATCTTGTTTCTAGTATCGAGACCATGCATAAAGTACATAATCTCAAATTATAATTCTAATAAGAGGCTTTCTATCTAAATCACACATTTGAGAGCTATAAAACTAGCGTCTTCGTTACATCTCCAAATTTCATAAACTGAACCAGTTCTACCCCCAACTCTATTTCCTTTATGATTGGTTGAATCTTATGGAAAAATTAATCCCAAGTCATTCCATAGTCTTAAAAAAAAATCCAACCAAGACTTCTCTTCCTAAAGTTTTTTCTACAATTTCTTGCTTATTAGGCTTTTTTATACACATTCCAATAGTAAAGAAGTTGTTAGAAATAAAAGTCTAAGAGGAAATGAAACCCATCAGTATACACTGGACCCATATTAAGCCCGTGATGGGGAGACTCGATATGGTGCTTTATATAGAAGGTTAAGGTCTCCTATAGTTGCTATAGCAAATCGTGAACGTACAGAAACTGTAACCCATTCAGAGATTCACATATACATAAAGCTTTAAATGTTGCAGTGAGCAACTCTTATGAAGGTCTTAGTGGATTTGTGCTTATTTTAGCCTCGAAAAGCTCATTTGAAGTTATGGAACTGAGATTAGATATTTTCGCATTATTAAAGTTATGGAACTGAGATTAGATATTTTTACATTACTTCATTATTTCCCTTTCAGGTTTGATCCAAGATACGTAACTAAGGATCATGTTACATGTTACACGTGATATCAAGGTGGTTTAATAATTTGGTGGTTAAAAAAAGAAAGATTTTTTTTCTTCATAAGGGTTTTACAGAATAAAGTTTTGTTTTGTAGATTTTTCAAATGTATTAATGCTTGAAAGTGTGATACATATGGTTAGCCTTAAAAAATGACTTGAAAATGAGCCGGGGGGGGGGGGGGTGCAAAAAAATGGCCCAAACCTCTCTAGAAATTGCCAATTTTCTAGTGCCATGTGTATAAGCGAGGCCATATCACGTGTCAACATATACGATTATAAAGGCACATACATAACATGTGCCTTGTAGATTGAGTGAATTTTCATGCTTAGGACTTCATATTAGGGAGATACTTGAGGTTTTCATGTTTCGAGACATATGTTTAGTGCTCGGAATAACATGATAGTCGATTGAGATTTTTTTGAGGAAAAAATCTCAACTAATTTCATGGTAAATCATTTCAGCACAAGTTATGTGATAATTAGAATGTGCAACTATGTTTTTGCATTTATTGATGGTACATTGTTATATACTGTATGCCCATGCAGAATGTGAGGATAGCGTAACCCTTGTATTTGTGGACTTTTTGAGTACTAATGAGAATGTAGTCACCATACTGGCCTTTCAAGTTAGTATTTGGATTGTTCCACTTGCATGTTGGGGGATGTCTTTGGTCTCATGTTTGGTTATTCCGCTTATAGGTTTTTGCTTTATATGGGAATTTGAGATGTGCATAAAGACATTAGATGGAGAAAAGCCATCTTAAATGATCTATTTTCCCATAGGTAGTAGTGTTATGAGAGTTGATAATGTGTACTACGATCAGTTTTATATGAAGGTCTTATTGCATATATTATGTATTCAACCCATAAGTGATTCATAATATGTGCAATCAAATTCTTGGTAAAGATACTATTTAAGGCTTTAAGTATCACTGTTATCCTACATTTTGCTGATTATTACATTGTTATTTTACAGTCACCTTTTCGGTTAACGATATTAATGTCACCATTAAAACCCTAATTGTTTTCAATTTAAAGAAGTTGATAGAGAATGTATTAAGTGCAATAGAGATGGCAAATATTGACATGGTCATATATACAAATAGGTCGTCTCGACCTACATTTACTAGCTTAGAGGTTGATAAAGCAACCTATATAACCGGGATCGGTAGAACATATTATGTTGCATGACGATTAAGACATCCATATTTGACCATCTGCTTAGCAGACTTCTAGAGATAACCATTGTGGGAGTTTCATAGAATGTCTCCCAAAGGTATAAAATCTCTCTAATGCTAAGATAAGTGCGTTGATGAAAAAATTATTCTCCATCAGGTATATTAGAGAAGGGGGAGTGAGGGAGTACATATCAAGAATGATCTATCGCTAGAGTAAACAAAAGGTGATTAATATTCATATTCCTAATGTCTACATAGTTTACGAAGATTTAAGCACACTTCCTACAAAGTTTAACAATCTAATGATGACATATTACTTATAGGATGAGGATTGACCATTGTGTTGCTAGAGAGAACTTAAAGATGTTTACTTATAAAGTTCTCTAAGTAACCAAGGAAAGGGAAATGCAAGCCCATAAGGGTTAAGTGTAAGATATCTAAACTTTATCTGCATGTTGAAGTTGGTCAATCTAGTGTTAATAAGGTTTGGGACTACCAAAGGTATAAAGCCTAAAAGGAAAAATAGAAATTGTCAGGTAACTCTTTAGCTTATTAATTTATGAATCTAATTTTACTATAGCCATATCTAGTTCTTAGTGGCTAGATAGTAGAGCATCTATTCATGTTGTCTCCATGATGTAGGGTCATATCTAGGATAGATCCAACTAAAGGGAAGGAGAAACTGATGGTTGTTAATGACAAAGAAGCATATTTAATATCTATAGGGATGTTTAAACCTAGATATAAGGTTGATATGTGTTTAATTGATTATACATTTATTCAGTAACACTTAGTGATTAATGATATGAAATTCCTTAAGACACTTACTTTGACTAGTAGTGGTCTTAGGCACAATTCGAAAGCAAAGAAGTTAAAATAAGTTGAAAGCACCATATTTGAGCTATTTTTCGGAGAATTACAATCCTTTGTCTATATGGGGCAAGAATGAGAAATATTGGAGCAAGTAGAGACAAGAAAATCAAGATGATGAAGTAATAAAGCTCACAGCAGTTATGCACAAACCATGGAAGATATACGTGAATTTAATGGCATCATAATTCATTCATAAACCAAAGATCCATGTATGAAGCTAAGGAGACCAAAACGGCTGCAATAGGTGGATAAAGAACAACAAAAATGATGCAAGAATGAAGACCAAAATGTGACGCATAGCTAAGGAAGGAATAGCCCAAAACGTAGATGCTTGACAGGAGGACAGGTGAGGTGTATAGGTTTTAAAAGAAATCAGATTAGGGTTTTTTTTGCATGTATTTTTTTTTGAAAATAGAAAGAACATAAGGTTTTGAAGATAGAACTGGGGGGTCTCAGCTAGGACATTGGGTGGAGGATGAAGCATTTTCTTAGGAGCTCTTGGTTTTAATGAAGATGAGGGATAAAACTCACAACCTTGGGAGACCCATAAGGGGTAGCTTCCTAACACCAATTCAGAGGTGACATTAACACTGATAACCTTAATTAAGTGTATTTCTCCTTGTATTTGTTGTTTTGTTTCTCTCTTTAGAAATTTGTTGTGTTATCCTATGCATATGGATTTGGGTTACAAGTATGAATGATTGTCTTACCTTTATAGTCTAATTATTTATGTATGACCCATTGGGTATTGTGGAAAGATGACTTTAATGCATTCATTGGATCGTTTTATTACAAACCCATTCCTAAAATATTCAATATAATCCATAATTGTTATGTTGAAATTTATTTGTGGTGACTAATGGTTCGTAATCATTAGGGATAACATAACCTAGTTTAAATAACACACCATATGTGGTCGTTGCCTTGATTAATTAGTTTTCCTAATTCATACTGCTATTACCCAATTGAATCTAGAGATTGTATCTTAGGTTATTTGGTGGTTATGTTTAATTAACAATTGTATTTTGATTAAACACTACTTAAGGGAAAACTCGGTTTAATTGTTAACCTATGATTAATAGTTGTTAGGAGAGGTTTGAGAATGAAAAATCATTATAATATGTTTAATTAGGGTGTAGGTCAAGATTGAACTAAAGAATCAGGTCCCTATCAAATTCCCCACTCTTGTCATCTTTTTATATGTTTTCTTCAAATTGCTTTTGTTAGTTAGTTTAGCTTTAATTTATTTTCTTATTTTTAAAACCAAAATCCACTAAACCTAAATGCCAATTAATTTTATTTCAGTAACTTTACACATACTCTCTGTGGGATTGTCCTAGGCTCGTCATTACTATAGTAGTAGTTTAGTTTATTTTGACTAGCGTTGTGACGCGCTACTGTCAATTTTGACTCCATTGTTGTGGAGTATAGTGTTTAGTTTTTATTTTTCATTTTAATTGGTTTTTTGTATATATTTGTTCGTAATTAGTTTATTTTCAGTTATTTCTTGATCTTTTCATTTTTTATTTTGTGTTTGTGATTTTTTTAAAAGATTAACATGGATGGAAGTAATTTCTTTTATAACCCCTATTCTCAATCTTATAACCATGTTTGAATTGATCAACCTAACTTTAGCTATGGATGGAATAATCAACATAATGCTTCCATGATAGTTTGCAGGATGTACGACAATTCCCATTTAAACTGGATGCTTCTTACCACGAATTAGGTACATTTATGGAAGATTTTCTTAATATTATAAGTACTAAAAATATTCCACTTCAACGGAGTGTACAAGACTTCCAGTAGGAAGTAAGGCAATTTTTACAAGATACAGGGTCTAGCATCCAATATTTGGAAAACCAGCAAAACTTAGGTACTTCTCTGAAAGAACTAGTTAATGTTTATGTTGCTAATAATTTACGACTATAGCTGGAAAATATGCAATTCAAAAAAAAAAAAGTTCTAGGATCTGGAACTTGTTAAGCCAAATGGATGAGATGGCAAAGAGAATTGAATGCCTAGAACCACAAATTGAAGAGGAGCATCCATATTAACCCGATGTATACCCCATGGACGTTAGTATAGAAGTCTTACAGGGTGATAAGGAGCTTGAGAATTTTAAGTGCAACACTCAAGGAATTGCTTATGTGGAAGAAGTGGATGAAGAGCTCGGACTAGAAAAGGATACATCTTTTAGCTCGGAAGTAAATACTAAGTTTCGATTTATTATTAAGACTGACTCTTTACTTTTACCTAGCAGGTTAGAGAAATTAAATGAAGAAAAAAAAGATGAAGGGACATTTGAGATCTTTCTGGGGTGCGACCACTTAGTGGAGATCAAGAGTTGGAAGGTAGGGAAGATGTTGGATGGGAATGACATCAACTAAAGCCCTATCCTGTACTACCTCAGAAATTGCAATACTCAAAGATCATAACTTTGTCACATGAGGAGAAGAGGGAGTCAAGTCAGTGACACTAAACAAAGACGCTTCTTGGGAGGCATCCCAAGGGAAGTTAATTTCTTTTCATTTAAATTTTTGTATTTATTTCCTCTATACATGTGTGTTTTTAGCTATTTTAAGTTTTCAGTCAAAATGAGAGAAAGAATTAAAAAACAAACATTTTCTCTTTTCTATTGATTCTAGGATTATATAGTCATAACTAGAGATTTTCATAGAAACTTAAGCATGTACTTTTACGACTGTGATTGGTCGATGTGCATTATCTTTAGAAGAGTAGTGACTAATGGTAGACAAAAGTCTATGAGATTTTGAGCCTTATTAGATTGACACGCCCATATCAGTCTCATTTTCCTTTGATAATGTATGACCTTCATGACATGTATGTAACATCCCATCACCAATGGTAAGGGTAAGATAGTAATTTGGAACGGGTTAGAAGTGTTTAAAATTATTTAGCTATATTCATGCATTCATATATGCACGTGAATAGTGAATTTTGCACATGTAATGATTGTACATGCATCATGACATTTCCCGGTATGTTTGCTAATAAATGAAATTGTTATGAAAAATATGATTTTGGTGCTTGAAAATTTAATTAGAGTGTGTCTTTGTGAGTTTTGTATTTTTGGAGAATTTTAGAAATTTTTCTGGAAAAT
>JAOSBN010000177.1:19621845-19636931 GCA_027563595.1 Erythroxylum suave
GAAAAATTAATAATAAAAAATATGAAAAATTCACACTCAAAGAAAAGAATCCAACCCCCCCCCCCCCCCCCACCCTTGAGATTTGAACAACACATTGGTAAACAAACACACAAGGAAAGAGGTAACATAAAATAAAACAAAAGCAAAAATAAAGACTAAATTTAAATGAAAATGGTTGGAAACAAAGCCTCACGGTGGATGGTTTTGAAGGTCACAGTCGGATGCTTTGAGCCTCAAAGTATCGATGAATTCAGCGTATATCCCAACTCTAACATTGTTATGTTTAGGCCATCTAATTCATCCTTCTAGAGTTCTTCGCAAGTGTATCAACAATTACCTTGGTGTTGGCAGAGATTGTATTGAGAACTTTCTTCTAACCGAGTTCTTTTGTGTCTTCTTCCTCTTTAAACTCCTTGCTAGTCGAGTCCTCTTCTATCTACTATAGTGGCACTATGCTAGAGCTTGCCTGACTAGTCTTGATCTTCACATTAGTCTTTTGTTTGATGTCTTGGAGTTCCATGTTATGGGACTTTAGGATTTTAGCATGCCACAAGTGATGGTGATTTAAAAAATCCAGGAGGTAGACGGTTAATTCACTACCATCCACGCCATAGCTCTTAACAATGGTAGAAATCAAGTACATCATACCTAAATTATTTATCCTCTTACGTAGAGTCACAACAATAGCATTCAGCATATATGTGGAGCTGCACACTGAGATGTTGTGATCTATACACCATAATGGAAAAAGTTTATTTATTGAGCAATTGTTAGTTTGTGATTTGTCAGAACTAATTGACATATGAATTTATGCTATAACAAGTGCTCATGGGTTCATAAAATGTTGTTGTGGGCATTTTTATCTTAGAACCACTCTAACCTAGTGAGTTCATTCCAATAAATAGAAGCACAAAAATCATTATGCTAATCGATAATGGAAGATTTGGGAAAACTGAAAATATCACACATGATTTCAATGATCAGCTCATAAGTTCGTCCCTGTAACCTAAACAACATTTCCTTAAGGTTACTAGGATCAAAATGAAGGGAAGTGAAGAATTCAAGAGTGAGCTCCTGGTCGACAGTATATTGGAAGTGTGTAAACTTGGCCCACTGAGTTCTTTTTGGTAGATTCTCTACCCTATCTCATAATTCTAGCCTATTAAGCTTATCAAAATCAAAATATTTTTGGACAAATATTTTTTTAACATTAAGGGATTAGAAACGAATACTTTCCTCCTCTGTATAGATTGGTAAAGGTGTTCCAAAATTTGCCATCCTATTCCTTCACCCTCAGCTCTAGACTTAATTTTGTCCTGATGATTAGTTACGCTTCGTTAACTGCTTAATGCGCAGCGTACGGGGATGTAAGTAGGTGGAAGTTGGAATAAAGTGAAAATTTGGAAGTTGGTTAGAGAGAAGAGAGAGTGTTTAGAGGTTTTAAACTTAGAAAGATAAATTTAAAATGAAAGTGAGTAAAAAAATGAAGTATGAAGTGGATATATAGGTAAAGGAAGGGTAAAAGGTAAAAATTTTAGATGAAAATCGCATGGAAAATTTTACCCTATTGTAGGCCACAATCGGAGCCTGCAACACTTTCACCAATTTATGATTTTTCTCTTCTTTTGTCCTTCCACACATTCCCGAGATCGCCTCCTAACTCTTTATAGCTCTTTTACGTCTTTTTTGCTTACTTCATCATCTAACTCATGTCAAAGTCCTATACCTTCCTGATCTTAATTGGAAATGAAATAACCTAACTTGGAATTCAAACTATCTAAACGTCATGGGAAATAACATGGAATTAACAATCCATGGGTTACCTCTCATAGAACGCTTCTTTTAACATCAGTAGCTTGATGCTCTTCTTTTTCTTAAGGTGGTTCAAATGAATAATGTAATGGTAGCACAGTCATCGATCTTACCATTTGCACATGATCTAGCATGCCTTAGGTTCCACCTTCCTTCACTTTCTCCTCTGTGATCTTTTCTTTCTAAATGCATTCTCCAGATCTTCAATATCTTCCCATTGTCCTTGAGGTTCAGTTTTTTTTATGTTAGCCAAAAATAAGGGAGAACTGTTGTAATTCTTTTTCATAGTGAAGGTTATTTGATGTTTTCCGACCTTCAGAGTTAGTTCACCCCCATCAACGATAATTTTTGAGTGAGCAATAGCCAAGAATGGTCATCTAAGGACCATATGGGTTTCCCCATCTTCTCCAATATCCAATACAAAGAAATCTGTGGAGAAGATAAAAATATCAATATGTACTTGCACACCCTTAATAATACCCTTCAACCGATGAAATATTCTATCCTCCGTCTTCACTAGCATCGTAGTAGGTTCAAACTCTTTTAACCCCAATTTGTGACTAAAGGTATAGGGAATCATATTAATACTTGCTCCCAAATCTACGAATGCGCTGTCTATGTTAACTCCATTGATATTAAGGAGTGTAAAAATCCCCCGAGTCCTTTTTCTTCTGTGCTAATTTAGGGTTTTCTTCTATTATGGGCTCCTTAACCTTCTTTTTAATTGTTTCCCTTAGTGTGAGCCTCGTTTGTCGATGTTCCATTATGTCCTCAACATTTTTTAATTTAGCCTCTTTAGAATTACTCATCACTTGACTTGAATTTGACTTCCATTGAGCTAAAATAGGGTACAAAAATTTAGGTTGAGGTTTCTTAATTGGCTTAATTACGAGCTCACTTAGAAAGAATTTCATATTTTCTTGTCCTTCTACATTTTCTCCATCTTCTTTCGTATGTTCAAGTTTCTTTTCCTGGGATTGTGTAATAACCATGATTCGTTCTGTTGGGTTAGATTTGGTATTGCTTGGAAGGGTTCCTGCATTCTAAGTTGAAATTGCCTCTATTGGTTGATCTACTTGGACCTCTAGATTATGTATTGAAGAGGCGTGGTTCTTAGTGACTTGCTTAAACGTGATTTCAAGCCTCCTATGTGCATCCTCCATGCCTTCAATTTTATTTAAAATCCTATCCAATTTAGATTCCATTTAGCTCAATTTATTTTGTTAGAAACTTGATTGTCCTTGGCTTCTGAATTGTCCTCCAATGTTATTCGTCTAAGAGAAGTTAGGGTGATTCTTCCACCTAGGGTTGTACGTGTTGGAGTAAGGATTGTTTCCCCCTCCTCATCTATATTAAGCTCCCATATAATTTACTTGCTCTGAATCATTATCCTTCATCAAGAAGCTGCTTGTAAAGGTGACCTAGCTACTCCTTGGTTAGTTGTACTGAACCCTGGTCTCATAAAATCCATAAGGGTTCTTTGTTGACTTCCTTGGTTTGCAATATGATCCAATCTTACAAACATTCCTTAGCCATTGTTGCTTTTGTACTTTCTTCTTCTTCATGTCGAGCTTTCATAATTGATAATTCTAATCGAGTGACATCTAGCTCTAAGGTTTTAACTACACGACTCAAACTTCTTGTCACTTATATGTTCATACAAGGGCGCAGATTCAGAAATAGAAAGAGAGAACAAAAAACTAACTAAAATTCCTTAGACTAAAGAATTAAACTAATCACCTCCCTGGCAACGGTGCCACAAACTTGATTGTGGTTTGGTTGTGTGTAAGTTTTAATTGTCAACCCTCGATAATCCGCAAGCTTATGGTTCGTGAGCACAGTACCACAGATGTTGACCTCAGGAGGGGGGAACTAATCTAATCCTAAAATCTAAGGCCAGAAACAAATGACAAAATTTTAAAATGCAACAAACCTAATGCAAGAATTTAATTCAATCAATCAAATTAAGAATCAAACATGAAAATACTAATTACTAAGCAATTGCAACATACCCAATAATCGACTAAAAGAAATTACCAGTTGATTTCTTTAATGCTAACCTAACTGCTTATGAATTATTAGAACGTTGGTTCTAGACTGTCTTAATGATGATTACTCTCTCTCGATTTATAACCATTAACCCTAGATCATAAATCCTAATAAGATTTTGGAACTTGCAATCTCTCAATTCATAACCTATCAAAAAACCTAATTAGCTCTGATGTTCTCTAATAAATTATCAGAAACACATACAAGATCTCTCTTTGCATAAATTCTCAATTTAATTCAATTTTTGTTTCTATTAAATCACCTAACTCTTGTTAGTCCAATTTAATCATTTTTTTATTCAATTCACCCTCTTTGCTTATTATCGAATTATGCAATCACAGAATCAAATCACAATAATATCCAATAAACATATAAACAATTAGATTCTTATTAGTTCAAGAATAAAATTTTGAAGGTAAGTTTAGAATATCCTCGACATTCTAGATCCTATCATCAACTATTCATTCTAACTCTATATAATGATAAAACTAAAATAACAAGAAATACAATCTAAAAAGGATGATAGGAGGCAGCGATAATGGGAAACCTCCTGATCTGGGAATTACTTTAAGTCAGCTTCTTCTCCTCTTCTCTCTTCCTTCTTCTTTTACTCTATCTCTCAATGGTTTCTCTCTAGGGTTTCTTAAGGTAGCTGATGCAAAAGCTCCCTCTCTGCCTCTTTTATTGTTCTTTAAATATCCTCTTGTGTTTGGCGTAACCCTAGGGTTTTTCTAAGATTCGAAAGGTCCAAAAAATCCTCTGAAACTTGACGTTCTTGAGTGTTTACGCATCTACCCAATGCAAGCCACAATTATAGGCCATTCCTTAGGCTTCTGTCACGATTGTGGTCTAAATATGGTGCTTCTGTCACAATTATAGGCCATTATTTTAGCTCAAATGTCTCTAAATCTCCTTCGTCATTGATGTTGACCCTGAAACACTAGCAAATACATCAAGGTACCTTAGAAACATTATATTTAAGCTCAAAGACTTGTACTAACCCATAAAATACTTAAAACAGAAATAATTAACAAACTAACACAATTCTATCCTAAACACTTACTCAATTATTAAATTAACGGCTAAACACATTTCAAACTATACCCTAAAACACGATGCAATTTACACTTATCACATACTACAAAATGTAGGAAAAATATGAATTAGACCATATTTAAGCACAAAAGTAACATCAATAGCAGGAAAAGCAATATAAAAGAGTTGATGATTAAAATCAAGAGAAACCAATTGTTTAAGAGTGCAATCATTATTTTTTCAGTTATGTCATAATCAAATTCAGAATTAGAATCACTAGAAGAATTAAAAAGCAAATCTAAAGCTATTTGAATTCCTAATGAAGAATCAAATCTTTTGTTAGATGGTGATGGATCCTTGAGACTTTGTGTAACTTCCCATCTTAATCTGCGTATCTTTCTTTCAATTTATGTATTAATTTCAATTCACCAAAGTGAGAAGATTATGTCATGCATTGTAACTAACCAAACAAGAAAAGAAATTAACCACAAATAAAAATAAAATAAAACATATAAATTTAGAAAAGAAAAGGATGTTAATCCCCGGCAATGGTGCCAAAATTAACGTAGTGCCTCGTAACACTACGTAATAAAACTAAACCTATAACTATACTAGTGGCAAGTCTAGGTCAAACCCATAGAGATTAATTCTAACTACTTTCCTAAATTATACATATATATAAAACAAGAGGGTTTGGTTCAATGCAAATTAGAAAACAAAGTAAAATTGAATATATAAAAGAAACTCAAATTAAACATCAACAAAGTGATAAAATTGATGAATGGTTTACAATTTGGTTCTTTAATTTAACATTAGCTTGTGCACAATTTCACACACATCATTGCATTATCATCTTGGCACCTCTTTTTGGACTATTGATCGTGAATTAATAAGCTATATTAATCCTAGTTTTTCCTTAGGTTACAGTTAATCAAGAAGAGCTTATTAATTAACCCTAATTATTGGATAACCTACAATAAGTTTTTTTAAGTTTAATCGTACAGCTGCCTTATGAGTGAGAAAAACAGACCAATCTAAGCAACAATCACACAAGCTAGGATTATTTAGCCTAGATTATGTTATGCATAATGATATAGTTTCCACAAACGCATTCGAACACGACTACTATGTATTATATTCAGAGTTCTATCAGTGGGTTCTCATGAAAAACAATCTAATAGAGCATCAAAATTGTTCTTACACAATACCCAATAAATAAACATAAGATAATGTAAACAATTGGAAAATAGGGAAACAAAATGATACACAATAACAATATGCCTAAATCTGCTCCTCGGCATCGACTTTACCTCTGAACCAGTGTTGGGAAGGTTAGTACGTTATTGCTCCATCTTCTCCATCAATCTCTAAGAAAGATCCATGGAAAGCCTCTAAGATGTTAAAAACTGAAGAAGGAATGAGAAAATCAACTATGTTCTACCAGAATCCTTTTCTATCATCACAACATATTCCTTATATAGTAAAAAGCTAGGTTAAAATAGATAGGTAGCATAAAAGTCATTGTCATAACTAAATTGTCTCACGGTTATGCATTGGTGTTCACGATCGTGAGTAATGTCTCACGGCTATAAGTGGTGTCTCACAACTGTGAGACACGTTGCATGGGCTTGGGAGGTATCTCACACCCATGCAAACCATGTCATGGTCGTGAGACACCACTCACGGCCATGACAATTTGGTTTTATGGTTGTGAGTTCTCTAATGCCTCATTCTTCATTTTAATGTTTTATCTTGTCTCTTCCTCTTTTAATCTTCTTCTTCTTGCTTTATGAAGACAATATAGAATGAATCTCAAGAACATGGCCCATTGAGTATGCTTTCAGCTCACTTTAGCTATTATGCTTCCAAATTGTGCCTAAAATCAAATATGAACTAATGTGAGTATCTTAAACACTTTAAGGAATTAATCACTAAGTTTAATGGATTAAATGTATCGCCAATTAAACACATATCATCTCCAAAAATAAAGTTATTGATAAATGAAATTGATTATATGGAATGTTAGGGAGATTAATTGCCCAAAAATTAATGTAAGTGATGCATATGAAATGGTTCTTTATTTGAGAAAAGATTAAGATATGTTCCTCAGTGGTATGGATCTAATCATGCTTTTAAGTCTAAGCACCTATAGGATGGTTTGATAAAGTTTCCAAGGAAAGTAACAAGACCTTAGTTACTATATGGGGATTTTAATTCTACATTCTATAGAACTGAAGTTGATGTCCATTTCAGTCTAAGAAACTTTTCTTTTGATTTTAGAGATTGAATGGAGAAATTAGGTGTCTTTGATTTGTATTTTTAGGGTTATTTTCATACTTAGAGAAATAATAAGTCTAACAAATGGGAAATAAGAAAGAAATTGGATTGTGTGTTGGTTAATGTGAATTGGATAAGCCAGTTCCTTAATAGTATGGCTTCCTTTTTGAAACCCTTATTTTCTGCTCATTCTCAATCCAGCTAAAGAATTTGATTCAAATGAAGAAAAGAATATTTTCAATTTAGTGACATTTTAGTAAAGGATGACGAGTTTCATAAAGCCTTAAACAAGGGTATATAAAATGAGGTTGTTGATACTTTCTAATACATTTGTGTCTAAAAACTTAAGCCTATCCAATATTAGTTGAAAGACCTTATAGCTAGAAGGGGATCCATTTTCCAACAATCTATTAATAAGGTAAAAAAGGAATTGGCTACTATTAAGGGGAACCTTGATATAGATCTTGGTAATAATTCTCTATTGATTATAGAGAAGATACTACTGAAAGATTATCTAGCAACAACTAGTAATCATACTAGTCTTTTAAAGTATAGGGCTTGGGCAAACTGACTGTAAGAAGGGGAGAGGTGTAGTAAATTATTTTTTAAAATTATTTTAGGCAAAAGGAATGCAAATAGAATATAATTTCTAACCTTACTAGGTGTGAAAATAATTAGTTGAAGTTAAGAGATATTTCAGGGACAATTATGGTTGTCCACAGAAAACCTGTACTTCCCCTCTACTTTTTAGCTCTCTTATCAGGAAAAGAATCTCCCAATAGCAAGCAGGGATACTTACTAGACCTATTTATGAGAAGGAAATAGGGAGTTTTGTTTTCTAGATGATTGTAAATAAATCTCTAGGTTTTGATAATGGCTATTTCTTTTAGAAAGCTTGGTCTAAAGTTAGCTTAATAGTGAAGAAAGCTATTTTAAAGTTCTTTTTATAAAGGGTGTTCTTTTGAATGAGATTAATAAAACTTATTTTTTTATTCCTAAGACTTCTAATCTAAAGAATATAGGGAAATTTAGTCTCATTTCCTGTTATAACCTTATACTAGGTGATTTCCAAAATTTTGGCTAATAGGCATAAGGTAATGTTAGGTTCTCTCATAACTTATGGGCAAAATACCTTTATGTAAGACAAATCAATTGGGGATAATGTCTCCATTATTTAAGAACCAAAGAGAGGTTATTAAATAAAGAATTCTTCACTTAACTATGCCACCAAAATGGAATTAGATAAAACTTTCGATTGTGATGAATGGGCTTCATTATTTAGTCCTTAGAAATTATAGGGTTCCCTAATGAATTTTTAAGATGAACAGAAGCATGCATAACATCCTCCTCTTTTCCAGTACTATTAAATGGCACTCATACAAGTCTATTTAAAAGTACTAGAGGCCTTATATAGTGGGATCTTATCTCCTTTTATCTTTCTATAATATATATGGAGGTATTCACTCAGCTACAAAATCACAAAGTTAGAAATAACAAAGAGTTTAAGTTTGACAGTAAATATAAGAAGGTTACTCTTATAAGTTTATCTTTTGTAAATAACGTCCTACTCTTCTCTAAGGCTTATTAAATGTCTATTAACCTTATAATCTTCACATTGCCACCTTTTAAAGACTTTTTAGGACTGGAAGTGAACGTTAGTAAGAGTCACTTTGTGTTAGCCTATAGTACGAACCTTATTGAAGAAAGATTATCTCAAATCACTGATATGTTAAGAAAATAAGCTCCAATATGCCATCTAGGACTTCCCATTACTACTAGAAAGATTCAGTTCTCATAATGTTATCTGCTAATGGATAAAATTTAGAAAAGGTTGAGTATGTGGATGAACAAGGTTTTATCCATTGGTGGAAGGTTACATCTCATCAAATTAGTTTTAAACTACATGCAAGTCTATTGATCCTCCAATATGATATTAGCTAAGGGGACTTATAAAAACTATAAAGAAGCAGGAGATTTTTATGGGGAAATCTTAATTTTGATTTATATTTTGGTAAGGTAAAGGGGACACAAGTTTGTAATCATAAAAAGAACGGTTTTTTAGGATAACCTATATTTATGCCTCCGAAAAAATTCTATGATAAAGAAATAATTGAATATTCTTTTAGGAAAGGAATCATTTTAAATCAAATGGCTCCACAAATACATCTTTAAAGGGAGTAGCTTATGGTCGATTAGTCTAAAGTCAGCCTATTATTGCTCCCACTTTTAGTTGTCAAAATTGAAGGATATTTTGGAGCCTACTATCACTTGTATGACTTAAATTAGGGATAAGGCATTTTTATTGTGACATCCCATGTTTGGGGCTAGACCCCAAAATAGTGAATTGAGAGTACGGTGTGAAATTAGAAGTACATTTTATTCTCATGCATCATTGTATATTCACACACATGTGAATATTTATGTTTGATACATGAGAAACGTTAGCCCCTAAAAGTTTTTTTTTTTAGTCAAGCATGATTTAAATAATTATGAGGTTTGGATAAGTGAATTTTGGGAGTTAAATTTTTTTATTAATTATTATTATCATCTTTTTTATTAGTAGAATTTATTTCTTGGGTTAGTTGAATTAAAGGTAGAAAAAAATTCATAAAGGGGTATTTGGGTGGATTACTTAAGGTTAGAAGCACTAAGGCATTCAAGGAAGGGTAAGGTGGATTTTTCTCACCCATTAAGGGTAGAATGGGAAAAGAAAAATGTTGTCTTGTAAATTAAAAGACCAAAAACATGGATGAAGGAAAGAAGGAGAGAAAATTAAAAGAAAAAGAGAGAGAAAGAAGAAGAGAGGTTTCGGTGAAGTTGAGAAAGAATAGAGTTTTGGACTAGGTTACATCTTTTCTTAGTCTTAAAGAGAGAGTTTGAGGTTATTCAAGAAGGGAAAAAGAAAGAGGAAGGGAAGAGCTTTCTTTAGAGCCAAAAATCTCATTATTTGGTGAAGATTTAGGGTAAGTTGATTTTAAAATCTTTTGGATTTTTGAAAGGATTTTGGTTCATAAAGCTTAAGAAATGTATGGGTCTAAGAATTATAAGATCAATTTTAGTGAATGTGCTTTATAGGTTCTCAAATTTGAATTCTTGTTGAATGGGAATTGTGTCTTTTATGAAGAAAATGAAGGAGGGGATCAAAAAAGGCCAAGGGAGCAAGAGGGAAGACATCCTTAAGCAAATTCCTAAGCAAAACTTTCAAGTAGGTTTCATGTTTATAATGGGATGATGAGCCATTATGTTTTCTTTTTAGTCAAGAAAATAAATGATTTTTATTGGTTGATTAATTGTGAAAAGAGATGTAAGTGCACATGAAATATTTTATGTTCATGAAAGACATGTTTTGAAATTGCGCCATTTAGGCAACATGTTTACAAGTTATGAAATGCATGTTATATGGGTTTGGTTTGGTCCCTTAAATATGTCAAGTGTACTTTGACTAAAGACTTCTCCTGCCTGCCCACTAGTGGCATGAAGCTCTTTCACAAACTCCCATAAGTTCATGACTATGCAAAAACCATTTTGTGGGAATGCGTTAGTATGTTCTATTCACGGCTACACAAGACCCTTAGGGGAAATGTGTAGTACGTTCTGTTTTGGACCTACCCAAACCATTTTGATTTGTTTATGTGTTCATGATATATTGAAAAGATTGATGCATATATGAATTGTTTTACTGGGAATTTGGTTGAAAATTTAGGAACCATGTGTTTTATGATTCAATAAGAATTTTTTTTTGTTTTTTTCTCACATGATTTGATATTGTTTTATACAATTTGAACTGTTTTGTATACTTTGAAAAGTGTTTTACATGAACTAAAGATTTTCAATGATTTCAAATTGAAGGAGTGAAATGCCGCCTCGAAAAAGAACTTAAGGAGTTATGACTCGATCTCACTCTCGCCAAGGGAGCACAGATGAATCTTATGTCCCGCAAAATGTCAGGACACATTTTGCTCTTGATTCGGAGGCACCTAGTGTGCAACATGAGGTGCCACCACCTCCACCTCCTATGCCTCAAGCAAACCCTCTAGATCCACGGTTCTTTCAAGCCTTTTCCCAGGCTTTCACTTATGCCATAGGCCAAAGATTACAAATGCCAGTTCCAGCTGCAGTAGAGAGGAGCGGGCAGTATGATAAGCTCCACAAGTATGGGGTTGTAGACTTTAATGGTACTACAAATCTGAAGGAGGCTGAAGCATGGTTGAAAAGGACCAAGAGAGTCCTGCTTCAGATGAAGTGCACTGATGAAGAGAAGCTGGATTATGTAGTTAGGTTGCTGCAAGGGGACGCACTTCATTGGTGGGAATCAGTTCCCCACAGTTAAGTTATGCCTCTGGTGTTGTCATGGAGAGATTTTGCGAAAGTGTTCAGGAAGAAGTACCTTTCCAGGGTTTATATACAAGAGAAGGCCAGGGAGTTTCTGAATCTCGCACAGAGGGAGATGACATGAGTGAGTATGAACTAAAGTTTAGTCAGCTTTCTTAATATGCGGCCAACATTGTGGCGAATGAGGAAGACAAGTGCCATAAGTTTGAGGGAGGTCTTCATCTGGGGATCAAGGAGAAAGTCTTGATCTATAATTTCTATGACTACCAGTAGTTGGTAGATGCTACACTCCAGGCTGAGAAGCTGGAGAATATTAAGTATGAGGTGAGTAGGAAGAGGAAGAACCGAGAGCAGTCTTCCAGGAAGGGGGTAAGTGCTCCAATACTTAAAAGGGGGTGAGGAGCTCCCACACACAGACTGAGACGGGGAGTAGTGCCTCTGCTAAGAACAAGCAAGCAAAGGCAGTGTCAATGTAAGCCTCAACAGCAGGAGGCAATAGCAGGGTAGAGAGGAGCAGGAACATGAACCCCCAATGTGAGCATTGTGGGAAGTTGCACAGAGGAGAGTGTTTCAAGTTACTAGGACCATGTTTTGCTGTGGAGAGAAAGGAAATATGATCAGGGACTACCCCAAGTAACAAGGCAGGAGGGGTCACGGTTACAAACCCCAAGGAGAGTTGAAACAGTAGGAACCCGGCCCGCCACTGAAGTGGTCAGTGTTGGAGCTGAAAAGAAGGCTACTCGTCTAGGAAGGCCAAGGGGCCAGGCACAGGCAAAAGTGCTTGCCATGACAAGGAAGGAAGCAGCAGCCGCAGCAGAGGTTATCACGAGTATAGCCCAGTTATTTGATTCAGTAGTTTATTTACTAATTGATTCTGGTTCCATGCATTCCTTTGTTTCTACAAGTATGATTCAACATGGTGTGAATTCAGTGCCTTTAAATAGTCCTTTGCTTGTTAGTACACCTCTAGGTAGGAATGTAGTAATTAGTCAAGTATATAAAAGTTGTGAGCTCTTCATTGATGGTGTTAGACTGGTAGTGGATTTACTACCTTTAGACCTAAAAGGCTTAGATGTTATACTTGGAATGGATGTTATGGAAAAATATCACGTAAAGTTGGATTGTGGCCTTAAGGAGATAGAATTTGACTTGAGTAACGGTGAAAGGGTGATTTTCAGAGGGGACAAGAAAGTGCCATCACTAAGAATTATTTCTACTTTACGAACTGACAGGATGATGAAGAAGGGGTGTGAAACCTTCTTGGTGTACGTTCTGGACTCCGATGTGGAGGAAAGGAGGATAGAGGATTTTCCGGTTGTAAGGGAATTTCCTTATGTGTTCCTAGAGGACTTACCTGGTTTGCCACCATTAAGGAAAATCGAGTTTGCCATCGACTTGATTCCCGGAACCGCACCCATTTCCATACCACCGTATAGGATGGCTCCAACTGAGCTAAAGGAGCTTAAGGAACAGTTGCAGTAACTGTTAGAGAAGGGGTATATAAGGCCAAGTCCGTCACCTTGGGGAGCGCCTATTCTATTTGTTAAGAAGAAGGATGGAACATGACGGATATGTATTGATTACCAGAGACTCAACAAGGTGACCATTAAAAATAAGTATCCTCTGCCACGAATAAATGATCTGTTTGACCAACTGCAGGGAGCAAGGGTCTTTTCCAAGATTGATCTCAGATCAGGCTATCATCAGCTCAGAATTAGAGAATCTGATGTAAATAAGACAGCCTTCAGGACACATTATGGCCATTACGAGTTCCTAGTTATACCTTTTGGTTTAACCAATGCTCCAGCTACATTCATGGATCTTATGAATAGGGTCTTCAAAGAGTATCTGGATCAGTTTGTCATAGTGTTTATAGATGACATTCCGGTGTACTCTAAGAGTGAAGGGGAACATGAGGAACATCTCAAGATGGTATTGTAGACTCCGAGGGAGAGGGAACTTTATGCCAAATTCAGCAAATGTGAATTTTGGTTCCATGAGGTGGTATTCCTTGGACATGTAATTTCTGAGAATATGGTACATGTTGATCCAAAGAAAATTGAAGCAGTAGTGAGGTGGCATGCACCCAAGACAGTGACGGAACTAAGGAGTTTTTTGGGTCTGGCAGGTTACTATAGGAGGTTTGTGGAAGGATTCTCTATGAATGCTGCTCCAGTAACTAGGTCAGAAGTTTATCTGGAGTGATGAGTGCCAGAAGAGCTTCGAGGAGCTTAAGCACAGATTGACAAGTGCTCCAATTATGACTTTGCCTATGGGAGATGAGGGTTATATAGTGTATAGTGATACTTCAAGAAAGGGTTTGGGTTGTGTATTGATGCAAGGAGACAAGGTAATAGCATATGCCTCGCGGCAGCTAAAGCCTTATGAGTTAAATTATCCAACCCATGATTTGGAATTTGCAGCAGTGATTTTTACCTTAAAGATTTGGAGACATTATCTGTATGGGGTTTAGACGAGGATCTTTACTGACCATAAATGTCTAAAGTACTTACTGAGTCAAAAAGAGCTAAATTTGAGACAGGGAAGGTGGATTGAGTTGCTTAAGGATTATGATTTGTTGATTGAGTACCATCCAGGCAAGGCAAATGTCATGGCAGATGCCTTGAGTAGGAAATCATCAATAGCCCATGTTCAGACAATTTATATGCCGTTATTGGAAGAGATGGCTAAGCTTAGGATAAGTTTGAAACAAGAGGAACCTGATTTTATTTTTGCTACCTTCAGAGTGAGACCAATACTTAGAGAGAAGGTTAGGGAGTTACAAGCATAAGATGCAGAATTGAGGAAGGTTCTAGAAAAAATTTAGAATGGCAAGAAGTCTGAAGTGGTAGTGAGGGATGATGGACTCATGACTGTAGGGTATAGGCTTTGTATACCAAATGTCAAGGAGGTGAAGGATGAGATATTGGATGAGGCACACAATGCGCCTTATGCCATGCACCCAAGTAGCACTAGGATGTACAGAGATTTGAAAGAGAATTTTTGATGGAAAGGCATGAAGAAGGATGTAGCAGAATATGCAAGTAAGTGTTTAGTGTGTCAGCAAGTTAAGGCTGAACACCAGGCACCTTCAGTCAAGTTAAGGCCATTTTCCATTCTTGAGTGGAAGTGGCAAAGGATAACCATGGATTTTTTTATGGGTTTGGCCAAGACCAACAGGAAGCATGACGTCATATGGGTTATTCTTGACCGTTTGACGAAGTCAACCCATTTTTTGGCAATTAAATAGACTGATTCTTTGAATGTGCTAGCAAAGAAGTATATTGATGAGATAGTGAGATTACATGGAATTCCTGACTCTATAGTTTCTGACAAAGATACTCAGTTTACTTCAAGATTCTGGGGAAGTTTACAAGAGGCTCTGGGAACCAAGTTGAGTTTTAGTACTGCTTTTCACCTTAAGACAGATGGTCAATCTGAGAGGACCATTCAAACCCTTGAGGGAATGTTCGGGGCATGTGTGATGGACTTCAAAGGAGCTTGGGATGAGCATTTTCCATTGGTCGAATTTGCTTACAATAATTCGTACCATTCAACCATTCAGATGGCTCCTTATGAAG
>JAOSBN010000177.1:19647541-19660147 GCA_027563595.1 Erythroxylum suave
CTAAAGTGTATTGTATTTGTGAAAGGGCCCAAATGGCTATTGATAACCTTGTTGATTGTATTATGTTGATTGGAAATGTTTATCAAAGAAAGTGGGCTTAAATTGGTTATAAATTTCCGCATATTGTGTTTGGGATTCAAAAAAAATTATACCGATTTCTGAATGATTGAGTGTTTTAGCACGCCACCCTCGGGGGGCACGGACTCGGATATCACCCACAATGTCGATTTCAGATCTTTGTGGGAGTGGTGTGCTATATATCTATTATCCCCTTACTGATTTTGAAGTTGGAAACTCTGATTCTTTTATCATGTAAGGATTTCTTTGTTGATTGCAGCCTGGTCTAACAATTTATCAACACTCTTCCATTTCTCTCCATCCAAATGGCATAGATAGTGTAGCTCAAACCTATCTTAAATATTTGCTAGTCTCCTTAACATCTAAGATTAATATTTCTTACCCATTTAGGTATCTGGACATGAATTTAGAGCTGAACATTCTATGTTGCAAAAGTTTAACAACTTCTTCCAAAATGGTCTTGTACATTAGCATTCAAAAAATGAGATGACAAATGGATTAAGGTTTTTGTTTATGTAGTAAACATCTTTTATCTTCTACATGGGAGTATAGAGTTTTGTGAAAATACCGAAGGACTAGCCATTGGGTTGTAGATCGAGGTTGCTAAAGTCATTACCTCCATCCAAAGAGATTTCCTCTAGGAGGCTAAATTGTGAGCATATATAGATGTCATATCTACTAAAGTGTTACCTATTAACAACGTGGCATTAATATGGATAATTTGATAAGATATATGACTAATGCAACCCTCATTTGTTAAGGGCCAAAATCTACTAACACTCTACCATTGAAGTGGGATTTGTGGTTAGTTACTGTGTACTAATTGATGTCCAAGAACCATAAGACTTGCTTGAAATTATTAGCCTTTATTTTGATCCCAAATAAACCAATAAAAAGAGGCTTCCTAGTGATTATAAAGTCATCAAAAGCTTGTCATTTTTTAGGATAGCTAAGTCTTCTAACAATCTATGCAATTATCACATTAAGAGTGATTTGATTTGTTTAAGTCATAACATTTCTTTGTTTGCCTTAAGTTCTCTTAGAGATAGTGGTGAGGTACTAAAGTAATCACCTTGTTAAGTGTATGAATTATTTCTTATAGTATAGCTTAGTTAGTTAAGTTTCAATCCTACATAAACCAAAATTAGAACTACTAATAACTTCCTATTATCTAAGCTAAATGAGGTAATGATTAAGTAAAAGAAATAGTTAAAAAAAATGAACTAAAAATTCAAAATCACCAAAATAAAGAAACAATCAAGAATAAACAAATAGTTTTTAAATCATATATAGATAAGAATCCTTTGTAACTTGCTTGAATATAAGTTAATTCTTTAATTAATTTATATTAGTTCATCAATTAACTACGATTTTCTTGATTTTTAGAAATTCCAAAGTTAAAAATTTACTCTCACAATCAAGGAATACAAATCCTATCAAGAGTTTATTGATCGAAGGTTCAACTAAATTAAAACTCCCTAATAATGCATTAATTCATTTTTTAAATCCCTATAATATATTTCATTATAACTTAAAAGAATCATAAAGTTCTTCTTTTGGTAACCCATTCAACTCTTGTTTTTCATGTTTTGACCTAATTTATAAATAAGATCTTGTGAATTCATAATTTCAATCCTTTATATCCATTTAAATTAAAATCTACTGCATTCCATACTTCTACTCAATATATAAGTATAAATAATTCTTAAGAAACCAGAATCTTTCATTAAACCAAAGGAATTCATTCAAAATACAATTATTTAGTTGTTCATATTACCTAGATCTATCTCAAATAGTTCATGCTGAAAAACAAAAATCCATAATCAATAAAAAAAGAACACAAGAAAGAAGTTTAAGGTCTCATAGCTTGAATCTTGAATTTTTTTAATGAATTTTGACAAATCTTCTTATTTTTCTCTAAGATTGTTTTCTTTTTAACCGCAGTAACTTTTCTAAGATTGCAATAGCTCTTTAGTGTTTCACATCTATTCTAAAAAAATTCCCTTTGGTTTTTAGTTTCTTTTATATTTAAATGTGAAAATAGTATAGCTAAAACACGATATTGTATTAGACGTATGTGTTACTTAAGACTATTTTTGGAAATTTTATGTAGAAAATCACTTTTAACACAAGTGAGGGCACAATGTTATGTTTCTACCATGTTAGAGAACATAGATAGAAAATGGTAAGATGTGGTAAGCACTAGAAAATAGAGTTTTCCCTTCTTGAACATAAGTAAAACATAAAGATGTTATAGTGCCATGTTAGTCAATTATATAACTCTCCCAAAAATATAATGTACCATGATTGAACACAAGGCATGTTATATTTCTTTAACCTAAAATCTAATGAATTTCATCTAACTAGACTCAAATCTTCCCAACTTTACTCCTTATTCATTGAGGGACTAAAACAAAACCTAAAATAAAATATAAATTATTAAACTAACACAAATATTAATCAATGTTTTGATGATAACAAAATATAAGTACTTTTAATGAGTTATTATATTGATGAGAAGTTTTATAAAAACAAGATGTATCTATACATAACTCAAGAAGATAACTAAGCAAGATGATAAAGAAAAATTTTCGCAACCTTCAAAATGAAGATCAACTCAAGAACAAAAAAACATCAAGGCTTATCAAGATCATTCTATATTTTTGTAATATTAATTATAATCTATTTTGGCATTCTTAAAAGCTAAATATTTCATTTTGCTTCATTATACGAGCCTTTTCATTATCAAAAGGTATTAAAGCTTTTGCTTTTGAAAGAAAAACCTCTTAATCTTTTAAACATTGCTTGGGTTAAAAAAACTGATTGGTGAATTCTATACTGATTATTAAATTAACTACAAGTGCATAGCATAGATGTAGCTAACACAGGTAAATACAAGTCGATTATATGAAGATTATAATTACTATTAGTTACCCTTCTTTTATTATCTAACCTAAGAATCAAATGTTTGATTTTTAATTAGAAATAAAACTTAAACAAATATAGTAAAATTATAATCAATAATGAATGCACAAGATCGAATCCTACCCCAATTTCATAACACTTATAGTAGTTAGCAACATATTGTCCTTACATTACCGTCTAAATAATGAAAAAATTTAACAAAAACTACATAAATTAAGAACAATCTAGATAAGATGGTAACAAGAGAAATTTGAATAGATAGTAGTATCAATAGTTAAGTTAGACAATATAGATTTAAAAGAGTTTGAGGTGTTATCCCAAAAATATTAGTAGTTATAAAGAGGCGAAATTTGAGCCTGTAATTTCAAATGTTACATATACAAAATAATGGAACGATGAAAATGTATGTGTAATTTTAGTGAACAAATATTTTTCTAATAGTGTCAAATAAAAGTATCAATCTTTTGCTTTTATAATTTAATTTTTGCAAGAATCTTTTAACAAAAAAATGAAATGATTTGTCAAACGTGAAATATATATAAAAAGAGTAATGAATTGAATCGAATATGTTAAGAAAAAATGAAAAATAGTTAAAGGTAAGTAAAATGTTTATATGGGGTGAATACCTAGGATACGGTTAAGTTTGATTTGTTGATTTACATAAAACCTAAAATCAAGTATAATTAATAAATAAATTCGTGCTCGGCATGAATCCATGCGGACGTTGAGGAGGGATTACACATAGAACATGGTTTCTTTTCCTCTTTTCTATTTTTAGATGTGAAAGATAACATGTTTTCTTTTCCTCCTCTATTTTCGGATGTGAAAAATGTGGCCTACGCTTTCTTTATTGGGCCTAGTTGAACCGGTCAAAAAGCCCAATTTCTAACCAAACACAGCTACTTCATTCGACCCTCCATCTGGCCGTCGCGACGCTCCTGTCATTTCTTCCCTTCCGACTGAAACCCAAACTCGACTAAGGTGTAATCTCTCTCTTTAGACGTTTCCAAATACCACGAGTGTTCTATATCTGCAAGCCTTGTTTCATATTCCCCAATGCCTTGTTTACACACTGCTTCACACATTTCAGATCATATCGAATTCTTGTTTAATTTCAAGATTCTGTTATTTTTATCTGAATGGTTTATTTTTCAGTTAAATATCACTTAGAAATTGGTATGAATTGAGATTAGGGCTTGCCATAGATGGCATACTCTTTTATTTTGTTTCGTCAATGCTGATTTGTAGAGTATAACTAAATTTGTGTATTTCTTTGAAGGTGGAGATCTCCCTTGATTCAAAGGAGCTATAATGTCGGTTTCAAACGATGATAGCATGTCTCCTCAGTCTCAGGTATAGGGTTTTCTAATGAAGATTACTCAATTCTCCATTATCGTACAAACTCTATACTGGACTTTACTGTTTAAAGATGTTTCGATTGCCTTTGTTCCTCTATTGACAGTTAGACTTTTAATTAAGGACTTTGTTTAACGTAAGATTAGTTTATATGATAGAGAAAAGTTTCCTCTCCTAAAGAATAACATTTTGATTGGAAATTTGATCAGTCTATATCTTTTATAATTTAGCCTAGTGTGATGCAGATGCATTCTACTTCATGTTTGTCTCAATTAAATGTTTTGCTTTACAGCTATCGTCCCATTTTTTCGGAGATCTACTAGATTCCATTATTGTTGATGTTGCTTCAGAGTGTCACCGGATTGCAAGGCTGGGCCTCGACCGCAATTTGGAGAAAGAGGAAGAAGAATTGAGGCTCTCAACACAGGCTCGTGTCAATGTGGCTGATCTTGGTAATAGTGGTGAAACAAACAGCAAATACGTGGTTGATATTTTTGGACAAACTCATCCATCTGTTGCCAGTGAAATATTTGAGTGCATGAATTGTGGACGCTCAATAGTTGCTGGAAGATTTGCTCCTCATTTAGAGAAGTGCATGGGAAAGGTCCTCCTCGTAATTTACCTTGTATCTGTTGGTTGACTTTCTGCTTTTCAACCCTACCTTAATAAGAGCAATGCCTCAAGTGGCAGTAAATTCGTAATAGGAACTAATACTTGCTAGATTTGTTTACAGCCAACCTTGTCAGGTCTCTTGTCTGATTTGTTGCAAGCTAATACGAAAATACTGTTCATAACAGGGTAGGAAGGCTCGTGTCAAGGCAACAAGAAGCAGCACAGCTGCACAGAACCAGTACTCACGTGGCAGTCCTGTTGCCACAAACTACCCATATTCAAATTCCACAGGCACCAACCGGTTATTAAATGGCACACCTGGAATTGCTGGTGAAGAGTATTCAAACAGTGTATTTGAAGAGCCGTGATCAACAGTGGAGTAAGGTGAGGCAAATTTTAACGCAAATACCCAGAAACAAAGTAGATATTCTCTTGCAACCCCATACATGCTTGAATATGTGTGAAGACTACATTTACACAATAGTTGAGGAACTGAGAATATGGAGAGGAAGTGCCATGATGTTTCGCATTTCATTGCTTCCGGTTTTACATGTAAATGAATTCATATTAATTGCTGGGCCAATAATCTACAAAGGCCTTGGGAATAAGGGTTTTAGCCCAGTCCAACTACTCTTGTCTTAGGGCTCGAAGGATTTATCAGATTCAATTGCCTCACCCACCCCTACCATGGCTAATGCTCTCCGAAGAAAGTAAAAATTGAAGATTGGAGAGTATCATGATCGTCATGGCCGGGAGGCTTTTGGTATCCTGATTGTTGGAAATGGATCCCTTTTTAGAAGTATATAACTCATTATGCCCAGTTTTGGCAGTGCATTAACCATGAAGGTTTTGATAGATTGACTTTTTTTTCACGCAATTTTCGCCTATCTCAAACTATGATCAACGAATCATGGTTATAATCAATCATAAAATTCTAGAAATGTGATTTAAAGAAAAAAGATAACCCCTAATATATGAATGAATTTAAGGTGGAGAATATATTTACGAATGAATTTAAGATGGAGAATATATTCTTTAAAAATGGTATTCAATTCGTTAAGATTTGCATAAAAGTAACTATATCATAATTATTACCACATGCCTAGTGAAAAAGTCCAATTAACCGCCCTAATTAAACACTCTATGTCACACGCCAAAAACTATATAAAGCAAAGTAGGAACAAATGGACAATCACACCTTTAGTGATTGGGCTTTCCACAACCACGGCAATGGTCGTGGAAGTTAAATTCGTTGTTAACACTGTTACAGACCCAAAAAAAAATATAATTAATTTTGGAATATGACAAATACAAATTTTACATATATGAAATTGCAATATAATTCAAACTGTAATTGATTGGATCATAACTCATCATAAAGGTGTAAAAAGTTCTTTTGAAACTCTTCAGTTTAGTTGTCCTTTAATATTGGAGATTTCTATTGAGTATTGAATCAGACCTGAATAAAATTTGATATAGTCTTGAAGGTTTTCTTCTTTTGCAGATTTATGATAATGTTAAGTAGTCATTTTTTGGCGTTATTAGCTATTATTTATCTACTCATACAAATTAATAGATATTTCAAAATAGGAGAAAAGGTCAAATTGATCCTATAACTTTTATCTTAATTATCATTTTTATCAACTGACCTCAAATATCTTCTTTTTTTTTGGCTAACACCTTCATTTCGATGTCCTAATGAGCTTGTAATCTACACGTTGGTTTGGTGGATACATGAGAAGCTCTGGATATTATTAAATAAGAAATTACTTTACTGTCCTCTAGAGCTGTTATTAGTAAGAAGAAAATAACAAAATTTTACGTTTCGTTTTATCATCCTTTATGTTTATGCCCTGCGTTTTATCTCATTGTCTTCATTTAATTTAGATTTTGTATAAAAAAGAAAATGAAAAAATAAGGGGGAAAAAAGAAAAAGCTTATCAACGCGGTAGAGAAGAGAAGGCATAGTTGTTTAGTTTCACGATAAAGAAGAGAAGAGGAGTGGGTTTGGTTAGATTACAAAATGAAGTAAGTTCTTTTCGAATTTGTAATGAACTATTTTTTAGTTTTTAATGGAGGTGTTGGTTAAGTAAATGCTTTTAATCTCTAGGGTTTCAGTTATACAAACTAGAATCACTGAGTTTGTATGAAAGTCGTTACCAAAAGGAAGATGAAATGGCATTAAGGGTTACTGGTTATACCAAATATAAAATGGGTTTGATTTATATTTTTCTTTATTTCTTTATAATTATACTCAAATTAGGCCACTGAATGAGCTAGCACAAGAAGTTCAACTGAGGGCAAGTGCTTTGATCGTATGGGGAAGCAAATTAAGCAAGAGGTACATTTTATACTCCTGAGTGATGGTTCTATTTTTGTGCAATACATATCTACTATAAGCTTCGATGGTATGAATTTTGTTTGGCATTTACTGGATAATAAACTTGGTCTTACTTTGGTCAATTTCCTTTTTTCAAATGCATTAGAAGTAGATGCTAGGGTTTTGTTTATTTATGTGTTCGTTTTTAATATCTTGCTATTGAATAGTCTGATATTGTATTGTAATCCATAGGGTTTTATTTAAGGACATTGAATAGCCTAACACATAGAGGTATTTTGGCAAATTACCTTTTCCAAATGCATTAGAAGTAAATGATAGATTTTGTTTGTTTTTCTATCAATTTTGACTAGCCTTCTATTGAATAATCTACCATTGTATTTTAATTTCTAAGGTGTTATTTAGGGATACTTAATAATTTGACACAAAAAGATGCTTTTGAGTTGAGATATTATGGACACTTTAACACAAAAGCTGTGTAAATTGAATAGTTCAATAGTTGTCTGTTTTCATATATGTTTGAAAAATATGACACATTAAGGACATTTTAATAGTTTTTTTTTCATATCTCTATTCATTTCTTGTTTTCTTAAGATATAGAATCCTATTGAAAAAGGGATATTGTTTCACATAAGGGCCAAATTGATAGACACAACTTCTCTGTCTATATTGGTGGCACTAAAATTATAGTGGAAGGCACTGAACAAAATAATTTTGGCTTAGTGATAGCTAAGGATTTGGTCATATTTTCAGTCCCAGATATAGTGCATTTTGCTTGTTTATTTGAGAATTTGTATTGATTTTGGTACTTAAATTGTTTATATTTTATTTCTTAGTCTAATCCACTCACTTGGAGTAAAAAGGAATGAATTCAAACAAATTGGGAGCTATTCAAAACTATTTTGATTGAGTTTTATAATGCATGATAGTGTACATGGTCGTGTTAGAGACTTTAGAGGCATGTTGAATATTTCTTATGGAACACGCCCATGTTGGTTCAAAACATAAATATGTTGAGTAATGAGAAGGATATATTAATGTTACACACCTATGTCTGTGCATAAGTAAGCTCCAGAAAGCTTCACACTTTTATTTGAAGAATAAGGCTATCAACACAACTGTGTGTCTCTTAGAATTAAATTTCAAATTTTAAAAGCTAATATTTAACAATAGAAGACAGTGGAGAGTTGGGAAATTCAAGGAAAATCTATAGGGTGACACAAAGAATGAGCAGAACAAGGAACTTTTGGAGCAATATTTTATCAATCTAGAGTGAAGTAGGGATTTCAATCATGTCATCCTTGATTTTCAACTTTTTCTTTAGCTTTGATGTTCTATTTTTTATAAATATGTGCCAAATTTTCTTATCTAAATTAAATGAACCTCAAGATGGAACTTGTAGTGACTTTATTTTAATTTAATTTGTTCTTTAATTTCATATTGAGATTGAATTTTATGTTCTTGCTTAATCTTGAACTAATATTATTGGCATGTTGATTGTTATATGATTTCGTGTAATTGAGATTAAGAAATATAATGTATGAATACTTATATCATAATTAAAAGGATTTGCGTGTAAAGTTAAAGATAGGTCAATATAAGTTTTCTGGAAATTAATAATGAAATTCATATATCGACTTATTTTAGTTAGAAGGTAATTGCAATTTATCAATATAGAATTAGGTGTTAATAGTTTTGATAAAGTTATAAGAATTGAGAAATTTTCATGGCCTAATGAACTTTAAATTAAATTGAGTAGAGAAATCATATTACATGAGAAGTTATAAGGGGTATTCGAATTACAAATACCATTGATTTATTGGTTGAAATTTCATTCTTTTTTCCATTCTAGTTTATTTGATTATGTCGACTAGCCCTTAGTTCATTTTCTTTTCTTTTATTTTAAATATGATTTATCAATATCACCTCAGTTATTAATTAGATAATAGGAAAAGAGTTATTACTAGCACTTATAGTCCTTGTGGCATCAACTTATACTCATTAGGGTTGTCTCCTTATAGTTAAAACAATACAATTTGATCACCAACAAGTTATGGCTTGTTTATATGAGTTAGATATTTTATTATAGACAATAAACGAAATGGAAGGATGGAAAGGACATATTCTTAGGGAGATTATCTTGTGCTATCATTTATGGTAGTTTTGGAAGCTTAAGTAATAGCTATGATATGGTGAGACATTTGTGGGCGTAACCACCTTTATCATGAATGACAAATAATAGAATGTATGTTGGGGAATCCAATTTGCATAGAGAACTAGCGTCAAGAAACCTTATATGATAATAATTATAATTTACAGTGGAGTAGTTATTACAACTTTGTATGGAATGATCACGCTTCATTTGGTTTTTTTTTCAACAACAGCAAGAGGAGTATCAACATTTTGAGGACTTTTTTTATGAAATTTGTTGCTTTAATTGAGGCTGCCTTTTATAAAACTAAAGATTAGATGTTTTGTTTGGATACATTGAGCTAGATTTGAGCAAATATATGAATGCAATAATGTTGTGAAGTAAAGAGGAGTCAAACGTTAGAGAAAGGAAGGAAGTTGTAATGCAAGAAAAGGAGAAAGAGGAGGGTGAAGTTCATCCTATAAAAGAGGTGCAAGGAGCCTATGTTGAGATTGATGAACCCAAAGTTTTGAGGAAGGAGTTTGAGGAGATTGACGAGAGTAAATAGAAAAAATGATACCCTCCGTTAAAGATTTTCAAATGTTAGAATTGAAGAAATTGTCGAATCATTTGAAATATTCTTTTTTAGTGAAGAATTTAAAGCTATCAATAATTACAAAATTAAATTTAAAGGTGGAAAAAAAAAGAAAAGTTATTAAGGTCATTTAGAGAGCCTTGAAGGGCAATAACATGAAAGATTTTAGATATTAAAGTAATTATCCCCTCTTTTTATACACAAAATTTTAATGGAGGATAATTTTAAATTAGTTGTACAACATTAAAGAAGGTTTAACCCAAATATGAAGAAATTTTTAAAGAAAGAGGTACTTAAACTTCTTAATGTATGAGTAATTTACCCTATTGCTAACAGTTCTTAGGTGAGCCTTATTCTGAAAGAGGAATGAAAATGGTGCCTAATAAGAGGAATTAGTTTATTCCCACTAAAATTGTCACTAGGTAAAGAGTATGCATCAATTATAAGAAGCTAAATGACATCAGTCGGAAGGACCATTTTTATCTCCCTTTCATTAATCAGATGCAAAGTGCGATTTTGGTCTAGAGAAGTGGAAAACACAAAGAAATCATCAAAAAATCTATCAAAATAAAAGATCAAGCCTCTACATAGCAAAAACATTTGATAGAAGACTAGCAGGGAGATTTAGAATTATGAACTCATTATTTTCAATTTATATTTCTGTCTATGTATGCTTGATTTCGTGTTTGATCGTGTGTTATTAAAGGTCCAGTTAGTATTTAGGTTAGATGAACCTTTTGTTAATACTTAGGCATGATTGATTCCTTTAGTAATGAAATTGGTTTGATTGTTATATTGGATCTAATCACTTGTTTTATTCATAATATGATTTCATAAGTGGAGATTGAGAAATCTTGTTAAGTCAAGAGGACTTTACGATGTTTTAATTTTGATGACAAACTAATAATAATAATGTTAGAAACAAATGAATGTTTTGACAAATATGTTAAGTGTGCAGAAGAAGTACAAAAGACAGACGAAGAAAAAAAACAGTCGAAGTACAAAACACAGAAGAAGCGCAAAAGACAGACGAAGAACAAAACACAGAAGAAGTACAAAAGATAGATGAAGAACAAAACACAAAAGAAGTACAAAGGACAAAAGAAGTGCAAATCACAGACGAAGCATAAAAACACAGAAGAAGTGCAAAACACAGACAAAGTGCAAAACACAGAAGAAGCGCAAAAGACAAAAGAAGCACAAAACACATAAGAAGTGCAAAACACAGAAGAAGCGCAAAACACAGACGAAGTGCAAAAGACAGAAGAAGCGCAAAGCACAGAACAATTGCAAGACACAAACGATACTTAGAAGAAGTTACGTCAATACATCGAACGGTTGCTTAGTTGAAGTTAGTTACAGAACTCAATTAAATAGAGGTTTTCAAGAATAAAGAAGCAATTCTCAAGATTCAAGAAGCGGTTATCAAAGATCAAGAAGCAGTTAGAAACTAAGATTATAAATACAAGTCTCAGTTGAAGCTTTCGGGCTAATGAATAAAGGAATATACAATATCAGTGATCTTTGAGTGCTTACTTACAAAAGAGATTTTTGTAGTGCGATATTGAGAGAGCTATTATTATTGTAACAGAAGCTCACACTATCTTTCTAGTAAGAGAGAAAAAAGGCTGAGAGCTTAAAGAAGCTACAGTAGCAGAAAGAATACTTTTGTGAAAGAGACCTGAAGAGGCTCTGAGAGGAAAGAAAGAATGCTTGTAATTGTTTGAAGTATAGTGGAACAGTCAGACGAACTCTGAGGACTGGACATAGCCCACAGTTTGGGGTGAACTAGTATAAAATTGCAGCGTCTATACTCTAACCTTTTACTTCAGTTTATTTTTGTTATTAAACATTTTTATAGAAGTAATTTGCGATTTGATTTCGTAACAATTTTTGTATAAACTTTGTAATACTCTTTTAACAAGTTCAAGAAGTTCTTATAATTCGTATTCACGAAAAGATACACCATTCAACCCCCCCTTCTTGTATATCTAGTTTATTATATACGAGTTCTTTATTAACGTGTGATTCACTTCAATTGGTATCAGAGCTCGATTTTCAAGAACCACCTTTACAAAGTGAGGATAAAGATCCATAGCAGAATCACATATCTTTATTGCTGAAGTTGCCTCCGTCATAAGACCTCCTACATTCAATGGTGAAGATTATCATTATTGGAAGGACAGGATGCGGCTCTTCATTGAATCCACACATATTGATCTTTGGTATATCATTGAGAATGGACCATACGAACTAGTTGATGATTAAGGAAATGTCATTCCCCGTAACAGATGGTCAGTCGATCACAAATCTAGATTTAAGCTTAATTCAAAGGCCAAGTTCTTTTTTAGTTGTGCGTTGAGCAGAAATGAATATGATAAAGTTTATGAATGCGAGACTGTGAAAGAGATGTGGGACACCCTATCCATCTCACATGAAGGCACAAACTAGGTGAAAGAGTCCAAAATTAGTATTCTTATACATCAGTATGAGCTGTTTAAAATGTAGGAAGATGAGTCTATTGATCAGATGTTTGGACGATTTCAAACTATCATTAATGGACTTAAAGCT